>QEPC01000373.1:2042602-2053655 GCA_003113815.1 Sphenodon punctatus
CCTGCTGTTCAGGAACAGTGACTAGCTCAGAAGGTGTTGGGAAGGGGGGAGGCAGATAATTAGTTTCGTTTCTTGCAAGCCTCTCCACCCCTGGTGCCTGGAAGTCTGCTCCTCAGTGACTGACACCTCCCTGTCATGTTTGACCTTCCAGTGAACCTTTTTTTGCCACCCGAACTCATCCGAACGCGATCCGAACTGACCGAACTGTTCGGCCATTTTGCCGTTTGGTGTTCGGTTTGTTTGGTATGTTCACGTTCGGGTTCGAGTTCAAGTTCGGTCGTCCGAACAGTTCGAGTTCAGGCCGAACTCCAAACTGCCTAACCGTGTTTGCCCATCCCTAGTGCTTTTGAGATCCCACGATGTACCTGTGAGTCTGGAGAGCTTTAGCTGTGTGTTCACAATGCTGGAAATGGGGTGCTTTTGAGATCCCGAGATGCAACTGTGAGTCTGGTGATTTATGGGCCTTGAAGTTCCGCCCCCAACACACACACACACACACACACACAGCAGAGGGCAAAAATACTGCTTCAGAAGGGACTTCTGAAGCAGGGATTGGGGTCCCTCCAACATACATGCAGCAAGTCAAAGTCCCTTCTTTCTGAAACAGCGTTCTTAACCTCTGCTGCGTGTGTGTGTGTGTCTTTGTTAAAACTGCTTGTAAGTGAGGTTTAAGGTTGTCTGACTGCTTTTAAACCTGCCTAACCTAACTGAAATTGCTTGATTAAGTAATGTAATGGCCATCCAACATTAATCCTTGGAACGCCTTGCTGCTGGGTTATGTCACCTACCGTTGCCCTGGCTCCGCCCACCATTGCCTTGGCTCGACGGGCCAGCCGGCCATACTGCCCCTCCAACCTCAACACCCATCAGCCGCCCCTGAACACAATATAAACAATGACACAAAGTTCTTTACCTGGTGAGTGCCTTGCTGGGCCACCAGCTAAGCACCTGCTGTAGAGGTAGGCTGTTCTCCAGCACCCAGTCTTGGGCCTTGTAGCAGGACCAAGGATAGCTCCTAGTGTGAGCTTGCTGAGCCTCAGCTTTGCATCCAACTTCCAAAGCTCCAGAGTCTGTTGCCCTGAAAGGTGATAAACAGGTCATCCTTAAACAGCCCAATACCTATTCTGCCAGGCACCTCCCCACACAGAACACTGCAGTCCAGGTGCACCCCTAGTCACAGTACAAAACAACAAAACCATAAGTATATAAGTGGATCACTCTGCCATTGTGGTCAGTCCAAAAGGACCACATCCTGTGGTGGATTGTGGTGCCACTCCATCACAGACTGCAATCCAGAAACCTTTTCTTCTGGAGTAGTCCCACAGAAACCCACTTATTCCAAAGTAAGTGATTTATAGAGCATAGCCTAGGACTTCTTCCTACTTCCTATCAGCTTATGTTTATAGAAAACTATATGTATTTTGCCCCCCAAAATATATTTGCTGCCTCTTCTTATGCTGTCCCCTACATCTGGAAATCCCTCCCTGGACACATTTGCTTTGCTCCCAACCATCAAATCCCTCTTGAAAGCCTACCTCTTCCATCAGGCTTTCCCTAGCTCCTCATCCCCACAGACTGATCACTAATACTCCCTCTTCCATCCTTTCAGTCAGGGTGGAACTAAGCTAAACACGTGCACATGCAACGTCTCAACAATGGCCCTTTTTGTATGGATGCCCCCCTCCCCCCCCTGGTGTGTGGGTGGGCGGGCGGTGCATCCATACAACTACCATGACGGATGGGTGGGTGTCCGTGCGCGCTCCTGCACTCCACCCACCTCTACCCATTGCCCGTGCACGGAGCAACGGGGGCCAATGGCGGATGCTCTGTGGGTGGAGGTGGGTGGGCAGCGTCCACCCACCCACCCCGCACTGTCAGGCTGTTTGCAAAGGGCTTTTGTGAATATATCCCTGTCTCTCCCTCTGCTCCCCTCACCCTTGTCTCCCTTCCCTTGTCTTTCCTAGATTGTAAGACCCTTGGGGTAGGGACCAGTCTACAATTCATGATTGTACAGAGCCAGGTACATTGCTGTCACTCAGGGGCGTAGCTAGGTTGGAATGAGCCCAGGGACAAGAAATGGACTTTGGGCCCCCCCTGCCCATCACCATAGACTCCCCTGCCCCTCTCCCTCCCCTCTTTCCTCACCTCAATGTTCTTATTGCATAAAACTGTCAACAAACATACTTATTAAATTAAATTAAATATTATTAGGCTGATAAGGAAAGCAGGAGACTGGGGATTAAAGAGCCACCTTCTCTGCACCAAGCTGCCCCCCCTCCCCACCTGGCAGCTCCACTTTAAAGGTTCCCCTGAGAAAAGTCCTATTTAAATTCCCATTATTCAGGGGGCGGGGGAGGGACGGTATCTCCCCACACCTTGGAGTTTGTAAAAAAAAACACCTAATAAAGTGGCTCATTGTTCCTTATCACATCTGAAGACTGCTCCCTCCTGTTCACAGAGGACCAGCCCTCCTCCCCCCACCATGTCCTCAGTTTCTTTGGGGTGGGACAAACACCCCCGCCCCCTCTGTCTGCCCTGATCCTTTTGCAAATGGATCCAAGGAGGTGGGTCTTGGAGACCCTCTTAGTGCCATGTGAAAATCCACGAGGATCATCACTAGCAAGGAAAAAGCATCTCTTCTTTTTTTACAGCCCTTGAACAGGGGTCCGTGTGAAAAGGCTTTACTAGAGGTAATTTGGTGGATCAAGAATGTTATTGTTGATGGAGATTAAAGAAGAGGGGCTCTAGTTTGCAGTGCAAACTGTTTACTTTCTACTCCCCACACAGAACCAAGTGCAGCAAAAAACAAACAAATAAAAACCTCGTGACAAGGAGGCAGCACAAAGTGCCCCTGCCTTGGTTCTTTTCCAGTAACATCGGGTCAGGGAGAGGGAACGGGACAACATTAAAAGGGGCTGCCTAACTACTGCACAAAAGGCACCGCTATTTCCCCCCTTTCAGACACATGAGTTTTTAACACAGATGTCAGGGTAGGGAAATCCAGCGTTGGCACGGAGATTCTTTTTGTTAGCCTGGAATGTGTGGGTGCAGCTGCGTGTGTGTGTGCGAGCATGCGTGAGAGAGAGAGAGAGGAAAAAACCCCACCTGTTGGTCTGACTCCCTGAGCTGCTGCTGTTACACTGTCCCTCAGCGCCAGCCTGCTGCCCCCCTCCGCCTGCGTAGAACTCGGCCCCCTTTACCCACCAGTTAAACCTGGGGCTCCAGGGCCTGGCTAGACTTGAAACTGGCAAATTCAGGACCCCGACTCCACACTTGAGTGACGGGGATCAGGCTCTGTCCTGGAAGGGAGAAGCCTAGGGAAGCTCAGAGCTGAGAAGTGGCCAAGCTTGCTCCGGATTCCAGTCACCCCCTCCCCCGCACCACGCGCCTTGTTTTTGGGCTTTAACACACACACCTTCTTTAATCCGGATTGAAGCTTCCTCCTTGGACAGCAAAATAATAAATGATTTGTGTCTGGATCACTTTAGCGTCCAAAGAGGGGTCGGGGGGAAGAGTGAGGTGGGGTTTTTGTATTTTTTATTTTTTTTTTATTTTTTTTTAGAAATCTCAGTTGGTTATGCTATAGCCCCCTCACCCCCGGATTCCCGGCCTCCAGAGCCCCTGCCCAGCTCTCTGCCCGCCCTCTGCCCCCAACAATTGTGCTCCCCAGTGGCTCAAAAAGTGGCGCTTCTGCAGGTTCCATGCCATCCCGAACGAAGCCGAATCCCCTTCATCCCCTCAGGCTCCCGTTGAAGCTGCCTGCACAAAGGTGCTGCACTGAGCTGAGAAATCCACCTCGGGAAACCGCCTTTGTCAGGGCTCTCACTACATCCTGGAGGGGGGGGAGGGGGGCGGGGTTTATGAAGGACGGCGGCTTCTCTACTGGCTGCAGACAGGCAGCTCGACGAGGTTCTGTTTGAAATAAATTTACTAGTTGACTCTCTCTCTATTGAACCCACCTCTCTCTATTGAAGCCAGGGTCGCTGCGAGGTCGGGGGCGGGAGGGGTCAGGGCCAGCAGCTCTCCTCTGTCCCAGTGGACCCGGCGGCGGCACAGTCTATATCAGACTCACCCGGTCCCAGAGAGTCACTGTCACTCTCTCAGTGGAGCTCTCTCTAGCCTCCCAGTTGCGGTTGCGTCCAGGCGCTCCGCTCCACTCCACTCCACCACACTTGACTTCAAATCTGCCGCGCTTCTGCCTAAGCCCGCCTCGTGTGATGAACCTGAAGAGTCACTAGAAGAACGCCGATGCAGGCGCAATAGAGACTTCTGGTGCAATTTCTGTGTGGCCGCAGCAGGTAGGGAATACATGCTGTGACGCTGGCGTCAGGAGGCGGGGCTAAGGGGCTTGAAGTTCAGCCCACTGGTGGCATGGGTCCAGCAGGGGAGAAGGAGGAGGAGGGGGGCCCAGGCATCAGCCGGTAGGGGGGCCCAGGCGGAGTCGCAACTTCAAAAAAAATAAACTCAGACGGGACAGGCGGCGGACTTAGCTACCATAGGGATGGGCCCCCAGCCACGGTGGGCCCCGGGACAAATGTCCTGGCTGTCCCTATGATAGTTACGCCCTTGCTGTCACTATATATAGGTAAAACATTAAAAATAATAATTAATAATGTTAAAATAAAAACTCTGCATAGTTAACTCACATCTCTAAATTACACTGATACCTCTACTCTTATCCACACTAGAAAATATCATAGCATAATTCATTACCAAATTATGCTTATTAACATAGCAACTCTGAGCAGGATGGCATGACATGTTTGAATCCAAACTGCATAACTGTTTCCATCAGTGCCACTGGAACTTAATTACTAGTAGTAACAGCTGTGAGAAATTCGAGGAACGGCATAATCAAAAAAGATCTCAGTGAAGTAATTGGAAGTTCTGACTGAATCAAGTCTGCAGATTTCATTCCTGTCAGACTTCGGGTGTTTTTAAAATGAGCAAGGCTTGAGTGAGGTGGTTGGTGCATGGGGTGGCAGCGGGGTCCCCATATATGCAAATCCGGAGTGCCCCATGCACCTCCCAGAGGTCACCCTGGGCTGTCCGGGGCAGTCTAGATTGTTCAAGAGTGCATGGGAGCGTGCCTCCCCACGCACCGACTCCAAATGAGTGGTTGGACGCATGGACAAAAGGGGGCATGCGTGGATGCATCTCATTTGAAAACACCCTCTTTGTGAAGAATGATAGATGTTAATAAAGCGTGTAATGTTAATATGGGACAGATTTGTTATAACTTTATAGTATTGCCAGATGCTGATGATTTAGCTCATTAATTTCCTCTGAGACTTTTGTTTAGCATCTTGGTGTTTTTAAAAACAAATAAAGATGCCCAAGGCATTAATTTCCCTTAAATGGAGACTTGATTTTTTTCCATGGAGTTATAAATTTAAATAAACAAAGTTATTGCCACATGAATCCTGAATCAGATCTGCTATGAGAACATAACCTATTACATAAAGATTTAACCTTTCATTTGTATCTACCATTTTAACATATTTTAATTGGTTGGGCCATTGATGCCAACCTGATAGAATAGGTAAACACATTTAAGTATTTGGGGGAGACCTTCTCTTCAGCATCACACTGGGCCTGCCAGCTAGAGATTGTCCTGTCCCAAGCCAAGAAGGCCCCCCTTCCATAGTGAGTTATTACTATGGTTGGGGCGGGGGGGGGGCAGGCTCATCTCCCCAGCCCTCCAACTATTCAAGGCGGAAGTTATAAATCAGGCCTTATATGCTTTTCCAGCCTGGGGCCTCTCCTACCTTGATAGATTAGAAACAATACAGAACAGGTTTTTCTGTTCTATTTTAGGAACCTCCAGAGCTACGCCTCAGGTCCTTTTGAGACTGGAGGCAGCTTGTCCTCCAATTAAATCTATCGCCCTACAGCTCCTTTTGAAATATTGGCTGAGAGTTGTATTATTTCCTCCTCAAGCAAATTCCCTTCTGGGTATGGCCATTGCAAATGGATTGCATAGTCCATGGGGGCTGAAGGTGGAACTTGAAATTCAAAAACTGGGCTTCTCTTGGGATTCTCTTGGTTACTTGGTGGTAGAAAGAGCAATGTCTCTTATTAAAAGAAGGATTGCTGACCAAGAGACAAATCGAGACTGCCCTTCTAGCCTTGCAGAAGGTCACTCTAAATTACATACAAAGAGACCCTTTTAGTCCTAGCCCTTGTTATTTGACCACTTGGACAGACGCTAGGAAGAGACAGATTTTCACTAGATTTTGTTGCAATACATTTCTCTCAGCCCTTCTTGAGGGCCAGTTCCTTGGAATACCAAAGGAATTGCGATTTTGCCACTTATGCAATCTGCATAAAGTTGATACTGTTGCTCGTGTTTTTTTTCGCTGCCCAGCCCTTCTAGAACTGCGTGGACAATACTTAGAGCTTGATTCTATTCCACGTTGGAAGTATGAATTTTTGTTGGGGAAATTCCTTAGCCCTTTTGACTCAACCCTGTCTCAAGCAGCAGCTAACTTCTGCAATGCTGTTATACTCTTCAGGCAAAGGTGTTTGTAAAATAGTAACTCAGTTAATAATTTATT
Source organism: Sphenodon punctatus (assembly GCA_003113815.1). NCBI lineage: Eukaryota > Metazoa > Chordata > Lepidosauria > Sphenodontia > Sphenodontidae > Sphenodon > Sphenodon punctatus. The sequence continues at coordinate 2,049,160 of QEPC01000373.1, forward strand.
CTTTGACTGAAACAAAACTCTGATGGTTGTACTAATTGTATTAGGTGTTTATACTTTGTGATTTGTGATTATGACTTGCAACAGCCTTGGCTATGCAAAAATAAAGATTATAATATGTTATATTATGTAACATATTTTAATTGAATATAAACTGACATTAGAGTTGGTTGAGCTATAGCATAGTCACATTTTAATGGCAACAACAATGTAAATAAAACAAGCTTTGTGTCAGTGAACCACCTTTTACCAAAGGATCACAATGAACTCAAACATTGGGTCAGACCCAGCCAGAAAAATCAAAAGTATGGTGCTGTACTGTAGTGGAAGTAACCATGATGGAAATGGGGCCCAACCAGCAGGGCCCTGAATATCCTGCCATGGCACCTAGTGCTGCTTGGGGCTAGGGCTAGGTCTCCCAATGGTCCAATGGTCTCTTACTCCTAGTTCTCCCAGAGTGTCAGGGTTGGAGCCTGGGAAGGGGCAAAGGAAAGGGCCAAGACAGGGATAAGAAAGGTAAACATTTATTTATTTATTTATTTATTTATTTTATTTAGAACATTTTTACCCCGCCCCTCCTGCCACTGGCAGCCCGGTAGTTAGGTAGAGGAAACCTCTCAACCATTCTCTGATACCGAGGAGACTTGATGCTCAGCACAAGAGCCAGGGAATCCAGCCTAAGAGACCTTACAGCTCATCATTGAGGTCAAGGAAAGGTTGCTGGAGTCAGAGCTGGGGATCAGGGGAACCTGGAAACTGGGAGAGACACAGGGCCTGAAAGCTAAGGGTGTTTTCAGACAGACATTTAGTTTGGACTAATTGTGTTAAGTCCGTGATAGGTTGTCTGTTTGAATTCTGTCAACCATTTTTATTAGTTCGCACTAACAAATAAACCTGGTTGTTATAAAAACCCAATTGCTGGAGTTTATAACAACCATTCTTAAACTAGTCCGGACTAATGTCCATCTGAATTACTATCCCAGACTAGCTGACTATCCCGTACTGAGGGCCACAGAGTCCAATGGCAAGACCTGACAGATGGTCTAGCCATTTTCTGCTTCTATGGTATCTAGAGACACATGACTGTGAGGCGATCATATTACTTGTGTCATCCTTCAACAATGCATTGTGGAATGCCAAGTTTAAATACCTGGAGGGATGGGTTTCCATTTTCTTCAACTCAGAAATCTGAAAAAATGAAGAAAATCAGATTTTTTTCAATCCCAGAAATCAGTGCACTGAGCACAGACAAAAAGCATCATGGGAATGAAATTCAGCCCAGAGACTCGAAGGACCGTGCCAACAACAATTTTCTGTTCACATGGCTATCCCAGACTAAAAATTATCTCAGACTAGATTGTCTGTCTGAAAGGGTATGACTTGGTAAGAACAGTCTAATAAGCACCGGAGTTTATTCAAACTAGTCTGGACTAGTTTTGTCATCTGAAAACACCCTCAGAAGGGAACATCAAGGGTCAAGGCCAGGGAACACAACTAGAACACAGGAAAGGGAGAGCACAAGGGACTAGGAAGAGAACTGGAACACATGCAACTACAAAACAAACAAAAAATCAGCAGCAGGAGGAGGAAAGTTGCTCTATCCAACTTCCTGTGGCTACCAACAGGCTTTAAGTATTGGCTGGTAGCCAATTGGGAAGTTGGGAGGCAGGACTGGAGCAATGGGACACAGCTGGGAATGACTGTGGCATGGCAAGGACTGGGAGAACACAGGAGGCAAAATGCGGAGGAGGGATTTGGACTAAAATCAGGCCTGAGTGGTGTCAGTGGTTGGGGTGGCACTCCAGCCCCTAAGGCCAGGGGTTCAAGACCCAGGGTCTGACACAGAGGTTCAGGGGTAAGGCTTCCACAGGCCAGGATTTAACACAAAGAACTAGGGGAATAGCTACCATGGAATGAGGGGGCTCATTTGAGACTGGGCCATGGACTCTAGGGGGGCCCTTTTCAAGTGGTCTGAGCATTGCTAGGAGATTTTTCAGAGTAGACTGAGGAGGGAGCGGAGCCAACACTCTACCCCACCCACTCTGAAAAATTTCTAACAGCACTCAGGCTGCTGTTATGGTCCCTGCCAAGAAGGAAAATTTCAGAGTAGCTGTGGTGGAGCACTGGCCACGCTGATTGTTTAAACTTCCTTCCTGGTGGGGTTGCTGCTGCTCCATGGGGCCTTGCTAGGAGCTAGAGCAGAACCAAACCCTTTGCGGGTATGTGGCGGGAAGGTGGGGGGAAGGGCAAGGCTGACTGGAACCCCTCTTGGGAGGGCTACTGCTTATGGAAACCCCATCGTCTTGCCCTTAGGGTGTAGGGTTGCCACCTATGCAAAATTATAAGGAACAATTATATACATGTTGTAGGGCCTGCCTTGGTGCCTTAGACGCCAATGCAGGCCCTGAAACATGTACTTTTCATATGTGTTCCTTAGAAATTTGCATAGGTGACAACTCTATTAGGGGAGTCCATAATTGGGACATGAGTCCAGGCCTATCACAGCCTTGCTACGCCACTGCAAGGAACCCTCCCCTACACTCATCAAACTAAAAGCCTGGCATTGCCAATGAACCTGGACTGACTCCTAAGATTGGGCAGAGTGTGTATGTTAGAGAGATGGTTCTGAATCTGTAAGTGAGTTGGACCCAATAGTGAATTTAACCCTAGATATTCTTTTGTGATGAACAAGTGCACAAAAATGATAAGGAAGGAAAATACCGCAGGTAATCTTCTAGGTGATCTTTGGGAGGGGGTGAGACTAAAGGGGTTCTTAGGTCCCAATGTTAAGATTTTGTCCCACTAACCCATAAGAAGCAATTCTTAACGGTCTAAAACAGAGTGTGTTGACATAAGGACTGTACAGACATGTGAATGAGATTGCTCATAAACTGCACTGAATGTGCTTTAGGGCATAGCAGATTGACTGAAGTATGTACATTTTTGTGAGATAGTGGAACACTTGCTGCATTACTGCAATGTGTAGCATATAACACTTGACCCCTGCTATGCCTATGGACCTGGGATCTTCTTTCTCCTAATTCTGTAGAAAAGTTGCTGACCCTCTAGACTGATTAGTGTACTTCAGTAAATCTAGCAATCAAGACCCCTGTTTCAAAAACCCACCAAATATTATTAAATTAAACAGCCCATTTCATTCGCCACACAGGTCACAGCACTGTGAGCATATTTATGGGTCCTTGATGAATAGAATCCAGCAAAAAAGTCTGCATTCTTGCATTCAAAAATAAATATAAGATTTATTGTACAGTGTGACCAATTAGGTACCTGAGATATTTCCTCTCTTTCTGTAACAGTGACTTCTCAGAATGGCTACGTTCCATCGAAACTGTGTAACACAGTCAAACAGGAGGGGAAAGCTCATGATTGCTTGAGGCACAGTGAGACACGACCACTGAACTTACGCCCTCAAGAGGTAAGGATGACTGTGGACATTTCTTCACTTAAACTTATCTCGTTGACTTGACTTTATTTTAGTACGATCTACATATACATATGGACAAACTAATTCAGCTAGGAATTAGTTTCTATATTTGAATGCTTGGAATATGCTCAGATAGCACAGTAGTAGGTCCCCCTATACGTAAGCTCAGAGTGGTTGCCAGCACTGTCCTGAGAAGAAGTGATCTTGAAAAGAGGCAGAGCTTTCATGTAATGGCTTCCTTCCTTCCCAGACCTGTAGAGAGAAAATAGGGGCGTTGGTATATTCTGGTACCTGGAGACCATCTACTTCCTATTCCCACCCATCACCCTGCCATCACATAGTGACTGGGCTATCCAGTTTCTGGAGAGACAAGTACTTTATTCATACAGATGTTAGCTGCATGAATCTCTCATAATCATTCTGCCAAGATTTATTTATTTATTTATTTATTTAATTACACAATTTTTAGCCCGCACCCTCCAGCTAACAGAAGCTCGGGGTGACTAACAATATGCAAATTAAAAATATATAAAAAATACAACAATATAAATATAGATGTAATAAGCATTAAAATATAATATAAATATACCATAACACTGACAGAAAAATCACATGGTGGGGCACCAAAAAATACAGAAAACCCTCACCCCTTACCCTTAAACCCACCCCCCGCACCCATCTCCCTCACCAAAATCTGCCACTGTACACAAGGACTGGAGGGTGGCAAATGTAACCCTGATATTTAAAAAGGGATCCCGAGGTGATCCTGGAAACTACAGACCGCTAAGCTTGACGTCTGTGCTGGGAAAAATGATGGAAACTATCATTAAGAACAGAATCGCTGGGCATGTTGATAAACATTGGTTAATGGGATTTAATGGGGTTAATGGGAGTTAATGTCAACACGAATTTAGTAAAGGTAAGTCATGCCTCACTAACCTGTTGGAATTCTTTGAGGGTGTAAATAAGCATGTGGACAAGGGAGACCCAGTAGATATAATGTACCTGGATTTCCAGAAAGCATTTGATAAGGTGTCTCATGAGAGACTCTTGA
>QEPC01000373.1:2057416-2068871 GCA_003113815.1 Sphenodon punctatus
CCCCTCCCTCCGCTCCTTCAAATCCCTCCTCAAGACCCACCTGTTCCTCGCTGCCTTTCCCAATCCCTGCTAGACGTTCCCATATACCTACTGTCTGCCCGCCTCTGCAGACTGCTGCAACCTGACTGTAACCAAGCCAAGCACACGCACCTGAGTCTTCGCACCTGCTTGAATGTTTGTCTGTCTTCTCCCCTGTCTCTCCCACTGTCCCCTCTCCCTGTCTCCCCCTCCTTGTCTTTTAGATTGTAAGCCACAGGCAGGGACAGCGTCTATTTCTATGTTCTGTACAGCACCAGGTCACACGACTGGCGCTATATAAATAATAATAATAATTAATAATGAATAATAAGTAGCTTATGGGATGAACTTACTGTCAGGAGCTGGGAGTGAACAATGGGGAATGGATTGTCCATTGTGACTGTTGGTTCTTCTCCCATGCGATCGAGATTGGCCATTGTCGGAGGCCAGGATGCTGGGCTTGATGGACCATTGGTCTGACTCAGTATGGCACTACTTATGTTCTTATGTTCTTAAAAGACTGGTGCAATAGCCAGGTCTTACATTGCCATTGAAAGGAGGAGAGGTCCAAGGCCACATGGGCCTCTGATGGAAGGGAGTTCCACAGCCTCAGTGTGGCCACCGAGAACGCTCTCTCCATAGTGGCAGCCCGAGATATCCTGGGACTTCGAGAAGGGCGCTCCCAGTTGACCACAGGGGTCGATCCAGAGCCTGGGGCGTGAGGCAGTCCTGCAGATAGGTGGGGTCTTTTGCTTCAGAAAATCCTGCAGCGCTGCATACAACTAGTAGCACTTTAGAAATGATTATTATTAGTAGAAATGATTATTATTATTAGTAGTAAAGAAATTCTTTTAGTTTTTTTGGCTAGCCACCCTAGCTTGGGGGCCCATTATAAGTGTACCCAATTTCCCTCCTCTCCTCAGGTCTGTTCTTTTCTTAATTTCATTGGTGGAGGAGATAAGTAGAAGAACGTTGTTCTGGGCAGATAGCTGCTCTGTAGGCATTCAATTGTTTCAAACTGGGAGGCATTTTAAACAGTTTTCCTTTTCTTATACTTTTCTTGTACCTCCCAACAATCCCTACTTAGGTGGGACAGCCCCTCTTTGGATGCCAAATCCCAGTGTCCCTATTTCAGGGGTCAAATCCTCCTTTCAGGAGAAAGAGAGAAAAAGGCGAGTATTCAAAGCTCAGGCACCTCTTCCCTGGTTGCCTCCCAGGAGCAGCACATGAGAAGACAATGGAGAAATGATTGAATGACAAGAAACTAAGTGGGAGAATAAGGTGGAAAATGTCTCAATTACTCTTTATGCACTTGGAATGTTGGGAGGCATGTGTATGTGAATGAGGAGGCGGAGCTTACTCACTAAGGGGCGAGGCTTGTCTCTCTTTGGCTGCTTGAAATGTTGGGAGCTATGTTTTTGTTTCTACTGGAACAAATGAATGAGCACTAAACTTGAAGATTTCAGAAGTAGTTTCTGTGGAGATGCTGGGTCTCCTTCCTAACATTGCCCAATAGTGTGGTTTCCAGCCCAGTGGCAGCTGGTGGGTTCGGAGGCTGGTAGGCAGTGCGCAGGGCCTGTCCAATGGTGGGTGGGGCCATTCCAACAGTAGGCGGAGCCAACCCAACGGCAGGCAGGAAATTGAACACTTTACATGATCATGATCAATGGAATAGAACATGCACAGAACCCACCATGTGGCATTCAAAGAAAGACATACCAAAATGTATTGAAATGCAGGAAAACAGGATTATGTGGAATCCTAACATGCACACCAATAAATGCTGTAATTGGCCTCTGGGAGGGAAAAGATTCCCAACCTTTGATATAGCACATTCAGTCTTTCCTACAACTGAAAGCTCCCAGACCAGTGAAGAAAAAAAATACATGGAAAAATCCTTAAGATCCTTAATTTAAAGTAGAAGGGGTGGGGGAGACAAAATTCAAAGTGGCTAATGTAGCTATTTCCACCTTCAAAAACACTAAAGCCACACAAGGCTGTGTGCAAAATCAGAAAGTATTTTTAAAAGCGTCCTTAGACACCAAACCTTGTCATCAAATATATTCTTTGGAAAAGCTTCTATATCATGATCTGTTAGCCTTGCTGCAGCTATGTGTTTAAAATATGTTTTGGCTGCTTTCATCTTCTTACACCATACATCTTTTGATTTTATAATTTATTTATAAAATTTATATCCCGCCTTCTTCTGCCCAATGGCAGCTCAGGCTGGTGAACAGCAACAATAAAACATACTATAAAAACAGTAAATAAATATAAAAATTAATACAGAATAATATAAACATTATCAAATTGCTATGACCCAAAAACCCTAACTATCCCCTCACCACTACGCATCCCCCTCACCAAACGCCTAGCAAAACGGGAAATTTCATGGATCCAGACTAAACTTCAGGTTGCCAGCCCTTGCTGTGCCTTGCTGACACTGGGGGAGTGTCTTCTAGGAGGTCCTGTTCCTCGCTGGGACATTCTGTGATTCTTCAAGCTGGACCAGTTGGGAGGTATAAGACTTGACTTGTTGCTGAGTAATGTGACCCAGGAAGTTCTGGCGCTGTAAGTTGACGACGTACTGATGGTGCAACGTCACTTGCATAGGTTTGCTGTCGTAAACCCCCACAATTCTGTAAAGGCTTCACTTTTGTCCTCGCTTTAGGTCCTTCATTAAAGGGGTGTCCTGTACAGAAGCAGGAACGTGTATGCATGGAATTTTAGGAGAATGATGGGAATGAGTCTTCCTTTCCTAATTTTCTGCAATCCTTATCATTTTATTTTGATCTGGGCTTCCATTCTTTCAGCAACACAAGTCCAAGACCGCCTGGGGAGCCCTTCTCTTTGCTACAGTCTGCAGCACACTAACAGCACAAGCAGAGAGCTCCTTCTCCTTGTGAGTCGAAAGGCAGACTCTTTAATGTGTCATTCTTAACAACTTGAATAATGTGTCAAAATCTAGGCATTTGCTAGATATGCTCCTTCCTGCACCCATCCCAGAATGCCATCTGTGCCCTTCCCCAGAGAACCTGCCGCTCAGGAACCACTGTAGGGAACTTCTACATCTAACATCTTAAGTGACTTTGGGATGGCGCACACAATCAGCAAGGCAGCATGAATAAAAACAGCAACAAGACTGGACAAAATAAGAATCTACACCAATCTGTACTCAAAATACAGCACAACACATATTTCCTAAAGATTACAATGAATCCATTAATTAGTTTTCATATTTATAAGCTTCTTGACACACCCTAATTCCTGACGGGAGTGAGAGGGCTGAGTTTTTCACTATGATTTTTTTCTTCTATGAGCCCACCAAAATATCTCAATTTAAGCATTCAAAGATCAACTTTCTCAAGAATCAAATCACAGAGGAAACAAAAAATTGCAAATTATCCAGGTTTTACTTGCATGGACAGAAGTAGGTAAATGTTGTTAGCATATCATATTCACCACAATTACTTTCAAACCAAACAGAAAACTGTATTAATGCTCCTTAAAAAGCAATGCTTGTTGTTCACAAAACTAAGCATTGGCAATGCCCAGCTCACAGGCTAGAAGCATTCCCTTTCCCTCTAACACGGGCCAAATCAGAAGCAGCAGCTGCAGCAGAAAGCAAAGAAAACGTTCACAAACCCATCCCATTCTTGTAAGGAAAGGTTACAAAACATGCAAGAAAAACCCCCAAATTGACTACTTTGCAGCACAACACACAGCAGTGGTCCAGCTCACAAGATGCCACGGAGGCTGTCCCCTTTCCCTGAGGGTTTTTCCTTTTCTTTTTATAATTCTGGGGTTGTGAAAGTTTCCCTGGGAAAAAGGACATCCTCCATCTTGTGAGTTGGACCTTGCTGCTGTGTTGTACAAAGTAGCCATTGCCTGCTATCCCCACCCACCACCGTAGTTTGTTTCATACCTGGATTTATACATGCAAGGCGCAAGCATAGCCTCGGGTAATTTTTGCCAGAATTGTTGCCATATGACAACTGTTTAGTGGCCTGCATTAATTAAGTGGAAAGTGGAATAAATCTTCAAGTGGGTAAGTGTTCATATTACAATCACCATCACAGCAACGGCAACAGTGATCTTTACTGGTGTTCCCGGGGAACCCATCTTCACTGGGGTTGACTGTTTTTAAAATGACAACCAGTTCATGTGACCATACTGAACACAACAACTTGTTCTTACCTATATTGACTATTCAGTGGTGGTAAACACTTTTTCACCTACCTTGACAGCTGAAAGCAGAGTTTAAATGTGGTTAAATTTCCCACTGAAGAGTCTTACACAATCCAAGAAGTGCAAAAGATTGAATAGCACTCTCCTCCTCAGATGTGGCCTGTGTTGTCAGAGTCAGAGGAAAGAAAGTGTAGGAAAGGAAAAGGCAGTTTGCCCTGCTACTGCCACCTCTCTTTTATCTCTGTGCTTATTTACACACCATGTCATTATGGTATCATAGAGCAATTCACACACAAGCAAGCCTCTGCCAACAGCAGAAAGAAGCCAACACACTGATCAGCATGAGTTTACTAGCACCAAACTCTTTTCACACAGAAAGAATCTATGCCCCCAGATTGGTCAATGAGTCCCAATCTCTCCTGTGGTTCAATAATGTACCCTCAAGAGAAGAGCGGTCTCCCGCAACAGCCACCTCTTTCTGCAAACGTCTCCCCTCCCCTCATCCTAGACCAACCACCCGACTACTCCCCTCCTACTTCCAGCCCCAACACTTCCATATTCCCACAGACCCCCATTGTATCCACACCCGGACCCTCATTCTACCCACCCACCTCCACCTTCCAGACCCCCATTCTAATAGCCAATCCTGGCCCCCCACCTAATCCCACCCTCAGACTCCTATTCTACCCACCCACTCAATTCCACCCGCATACCCCCACTCTACTAACCAACTCCAGGCCCCCACTCTCATTCTGCACCAACCCCAGCCAATCTCACCCCCCATAACTCAGCCCCAAGCACCCAGGCCCCTATTCTACCCCTCACCCAATCCCGATTGCATTCTACCAGTACCCACACATACCACTCCAATCCCACTCCAAACCCCCAGACTGCTATTCTACCCACCCGTCTGGGCCCTCATTTGTACACCCCCCACCCAATCCCACCCAGGCCACTCACCAACCTCCCCATGCCCCAGCCCAGGGGAAAAAACTCCACAAATATTTAATTTTAAAGAGGAGCCTGAGGGGCCCTCAAACTTACTGGAGTGGCATGATGGCACCTCATCACCCAAGTCCCGAGCCACCAACCAGGCAGTCCAGGCAGATCTTCTGCCCGAGTGTCCCCCTGCAGGATGCTGCACTAACTGCAGCAGCACTCCTGCCTGCTGGCCTGGGGGCATCTGAATTAGTCACCCCAGGCATCCCTAGAATAGTGCAGTTTGTCATGCCCATAGGGGCTCAGGCAACTCTGCTCCCAACTGGGCTCAAAGGAGAACTGTGATTCCCTATGCCTGCGGTATGGATAGCACAAGCCGAGGCCCCCATCATTGATGGGGCCGGGTCTCCCCCTCCTTGTTTCCTCAGGTTTGTAGTCTGGGGGTGCTCCTCGATTCACAGCTCTGCTTGGATGCACAGGAGGCTGCTGTGGCGAGGAGTGCTTTCTGCCAGTTACATCTGGTACAGTGACTTTGGCTGCATTTTTCAGACTCCGACCTTGTCACCATCATCCATGCCTTCATCACCTCTAGATTGGACTACTGTAACGTGCTTTATGTGGAGCCACCTTTGGTGATGGTTTGGAGACTGCAGCTGGTGCAGAATGAGGCGGCCCATATACTGATGGAGACTGATCACCATGAGCATATAACACCAGTGCTTCGCTCACTGCACTGGCTGCCTATAGTCTTCCAGGTCCGATTCAAGGTGTTGCTTCTTACCTATAAAGCCCTATACAATCTGGGCCCCACTTACCTGTGGGACCGCCTCAGTCCCCGGGTCCTGGAGCGACCCCTCCAGTCATCCAGGAGCGCCCTTCTTGAGGTCCCCCATGTTTCTCGGGTGGCGACACTGGAGAGGGCATTCTCAGTGGCGTTGCTGTGGCTGTGTAACATCCTTTCGGCAGAGGTTCACCTGTCCCCAGATTTCCCTTTCTTTTGACATCAGTGTAAGACCTGGCTATTTTGGTCAGGCATTTGGTGGGAGATGGGTAGTGGGTGGGATGGGTTGGTGTGGGGGGAGTTGTTCTTAACTCTGAGACTGTTTGTGTGGATTTATACTGTATTTTATATGTATTTTTATTGTATGGATTTTATGGTTTATATATTTTAATTGGTAAGCCACCCTGAGTTGCCAATGGTAGAAGGGGGCAGGATATTAAGTAAGGATAAATAAATAAATAAATACTCCCCTGGATGGGTAAGAAACCCAGAGGAGAAGGAAAGAAAGGTTGGCTTGAAAGTTATATGATTTTTATATGCTTTCAGGGAAACTGTTGACCCCTTCCATATCTAACAGAAAGTATTGAAGAAAAAATCCATAATCCTGACAGGTAGCTGAAGCTGTTTCCTTTCAAATATGCTTCAGTTAATGTAGATTTCCCCCTCCAGAGATGCATGGGAAAATGAAATGTGCAAGATTTTATGAGGTGCATGATATTTTGGGGGGGAGAAATAATTATAGAGGGTGTGGGAAACGATTCACCTGGGATAGATAAAACTCCCTCATAAAGATGTTTTCATCTAAAAAAGAAGTTAGGAGAAATAACCTGTTTCTGCGGATGATCATGATATTGATGTTTTATAGAAACAGAAAGGTTGCCATATCCCAGACCACCATCGATGCAGCACACACACTTATGAATACATCACAGGGAATGGGATGGGGGAGCAACTTTCAACAAAACAAGTAGTTTTGTGCAGCAAGCAGCTGAGCTTACAAAACTCACTTTCCTGAGCGGGAACAATGCTCAGTGTAAATCAATGGGATTGTTTGGCTATAGAAGAAGCTGTATTATGAAATTGACCTCATACTTGCCTTTGGGCCTGTCACCCCACTAAGAAATTTGATTAAATTAGGCTGTGAGATCAAAAGTTAAGGAGGAATATGTATGCGTACATGCGTACACGCACACACACATACACACACACACACAGAAAGAGATTGAATAGCATTCTTTCCCATAGGGTGTTTTAAAATGAGATGCTACCACAGTGGCCACCCAGGAGCCAATCAGCACCCACTCATGGCCAGGGGCAAGCCAAAAAAGTGTGTGGCAACGGACGCCCATGCATGTCCTGCCTGTATGATCTGGGGCAGCCACCCACAGAAACAGACTGATCTGCTGCTCATAGGCACTCTGGGTGGGGGATATGGCCACTGGTCATGAGTGCTGGGAAGCCCAGTTCCCCAGTGCTCACGGCTGGGACATGTGAATTTCCAAGGCCTGCCTGGTGCACTTTCTCCTTCCCCATGGTCCGTGGCAGGGGGAGTACAAGTTGGCTGCCATGGTAGCCATACTGGGAGTTGCCTATTAGAATCCCTCCCCACGCACTCCTCCTGAGTGGGTGCTCCTCAGCTGTGCCACTCAGCAGCCACGGACACCCCGCCCCCCACAGCCGTACTCATTTAAAAACACCCATAGGAATCCAGAATAAAAAGTGCCTTCGTAGTAGTGTTCTCAGTGAATAAGGGAACTAATTCTGGGCTTACTCTACAGCATAGATTTCACTTCAGTGGACGTACTGGGAGTAGCAATCCTCCTCACACATCTCTCCCCTCTCTTATGAAGGTGATACGCAATGTAATAAGCTAACGGCTGTGATGCCTTTTGAGATCCTGACACGAAAGGTGCCATTGGAGTGCAAACTGGTGTTGTGTCTTAAATGGTCTCTCTTATTAATAAGATCTGGTTTAAGGAAGTAGGATCGACACGGGACAGCATCGTTCAACATCCTGTGACTGGACTGAAGAGTGTAATGGCAAAGCCAGCTCTTTCCTACCCAAAGCCCAACCATGTCGCTTTCATATGACATTCATTTGTTTATTTTATTTATTAATTTTACGAAATGTACCTGTTAAAGCATGTCGGTTATTACCATGTCAAATAAAGAACTCTCTTGATGTGCTGTAGTTTTAATAGAAACGCCAAGCAGAATTCCATTTGGCTCAATCATAAGCTGCAAATGAGCAGAGCTTCCATTATGTGGCCCTGCTAGCTGAGTAATGATCTTTTTTCTTTGGCTTAGCTAATGGAAAGGGAAAAATCTGGTTACATCTGAAATCCTCAAGACTGGTACAACATTCCATTTATTGAGCTCTAGCTGAGGGACAGATCAGAAGACAGTGATTATCCCTTTAACTTCTGCAGGACATCAAAATGTCAAACATAAAGCACCCTTTATATAAAGCAGTGAAGCAAATGGTCTATTGTGAATTATTGAGTCAACAAGCTGGGAAAAAACTAGCTGTCAGTATTAAGTAAGGACTCAACCCTGAAAGTCAAATCCCCCTGGGAAATCGCAGGCAGGCTCTAAGGGGGTCATAAGCACTGTATCTTTTTCTCTATTTCTTAAGCTTTCCATTTTTTATTTTTTTTAAAGCCCATTTTTATTATTAATCATTTTTATAACATTTTCACCTTCATAACAACATACTTCCCAACAGTTCCTGTTTTGGAGGGACAGTCCCTCTTAGGGTGATGAATCCCACTGTCCCTCTTTCAGGGAAAAGAGACAAAAAGGTATTCAAGCCTCAGGCACCTCTTGAAAAGCATTTGAGAGGACAATGCGGAGATGATGGAATGACAAGAGATTCAGGAGAGCTTTTGTTCCGAGGTGTGTGTGAGTGTGTGTGTGTCCCTTTTTAAACGAAATGCACCCACAAATGCCCAAGCATGTCCACTGCATACGCATCTGTGGGTGTGTCTCATTCGTACAGCCGTGGCGGGTGGGTGCATGCTCCCACACACCACGCATCCCCACCCATTGCCCCCGCATGGAGCAATTCACAAAAACACTGGTTGTTCCGTACAGGGGCATGCATGAGGGTGGGGTGTGTGTGTGTGACTGTGTGCACCCGCACCCCCCACCCACCCCCCGCAGCACCCCTGCAGTGCCCATGCCTACGGACCGCTCCCATCCCCCTCAGCCACAGCCTGTGTAAAAAAACGCCTCTGTGTGTATAGCTGGAGCTTATTCACTGAGGGGCAGAGCTTATTGGCTGTGAGGGCTCAGGGCACCTGAGTGTTTTCCTCTTTGGAAATGTTGGCAGGTATGGAGCAACCCTGCAGAGTAGGCCATTATTATTCCAGTTTCACAAAGGGGGAATTGGGATTGAGATATAGGGCCTTTTTACATGGGCCATGGCGCGGGGTGGGGGAGGTTGGTGTTCGTGCCAGTATGTGAGCGGTGGGTGGGGCAGGGTGTAGATGGGCGCACACTAGCATATACTGACTAGCTGAGTAATGATCTTTTTTCTTTGGCTTAACTAATGGGAAGGGAAAAATCTGGTTACATCTGAAATCCTCAAGACTGGTACAAGATTCCATTTATTGAGCTCATTTAGTGAGCTCCGCCCACCTCCACCTATCGCACACACTTGAAGCAATCACCCTCCCGCCTGCCCACTTGCTGTGGCATGTATACGAGACTCACCCATGCATGAGCACCTACAGATTTCTGGGTGTTCATGCAAAGGTGCCGCCTATGTAAAAAGGGACATAGTGAGTTGGCCAAGGGCACCCAGCAATCCTCAGAGAGCTAGGAATCCAAATTCCACTGAAATTCAAACTCAGAGTCCTTTAAATATTCCAGCCTAAAATCTTCTGGAGTAACAACTGTGCCCCTTACCCTGGTCTTTGATATATAATCTGTCCCTCTTTATGTACTTGCAATGTTAGGAGGTGTGTATGTATGTGTAAGTGTGTGAAAAGGTGAAACTAAATGGCTAGGAGTGTAGGGCCACTTAGCTCCTCCACAGTAGGAGGCGTCACCTCTTGGGTAGGGCATGGTGGCACAGCCTGGAGCTTTGTTGAATGTCCAAAGCCCTGTGACAGTTGCACTTGAGTCAGGATGAGCAAAGGGCCAGCTTTCCAAATCAGCTTATTACTGCCGAACGACAATCTCCCACGCTGCAAATAACTCAGAAGAGGAAACTGCAGCTTTAGCTTAAAATAACTGACTCATTGTGCTTTGCCGGTGACATCAGTACAGTCCATCTCTACACTCTATGGGCATTTTCACACAAGACACTCTCCACACACCACACACCCACTATACATGTTACAGGGCACCCATAGGGCAACACTGCAACCCTACAACATGTATAGTGGGTGGAGCGTGTCTTGTGTGAAAATGCCCTATAACAAGACTTAAGCCCCTTTGACACCTACCAAAATTAAAGGCAGTACAGGTAAAAATCTGAAAGGAGAAATTAGGACTGAAAATCTGTAAAGAAGAAATCTCTTAGCCCACACAAAGAAACACAAGGCTCCCATTTATAATTCAGTTTATCATGAGATTAAATTAGAAACGGAACATTAACAAAAACAAAACACAGACCGCTACGAACAGAGTGACCTTTTGCACTTTGTCTTTGGCAAGGAGACAAAGTCTGGGATTAGTTTTCCTTGGCCGGAGGAAATCATCAGCTGGGATTAGACCTTGGACAGTTGTCCTTGGAGACTAACTGTGATCAGCCCCACAGAACAGGGGGAGCTAGACAGGGCTAAGGCTTTAAAAGAGACATATAAAGGACAATACTTCTCAAAGCAGAGGTTCTCAAACTGAGGGTCATGGTCACAACTGGGGTTATGCCATCTGTGACTGGGGGTTGCAGTCCTGATATCTGTATGACTTTGTAAGACTGGGGTCATGCAGTTATATTTAATGGGGCCCAACAGGCAACATTTTGGAAGCAATTGTTTTAAGGTTTCTTAGAGACAGGACAGAGAAGTCTCAGAAGACGAACCCAAATGTTTACAGTTTATGGCTTCTCCATCTCTGAAGAAGCAGGTAACTTTGGGCTTGGCTTCATACCACACGGTCAGGTGTGTACTGGTCACTGGTAGATGGCAAGTGGCCCAACATACACTTAATTATTACTAAGCTCCAGAAAGGCCACAGACCTGAGGAGACACACATGGTTGTCATGTTATTGCTTGACTGAAACCACATCTTGATGGAAGATTGGTGGAAAATGGTATTCACCAATGGTTTCTTTATTTTATTATTTATTACAGCATTTTTACCCCACCCCCTGGCGAGCCCAGCCAGAAGGAGGGGACGGCCCCATCACACAGCGGGAGGAGGCGGCCCGGGAACCCGCTCATGCAAACATAGCCTTCTGCGTGCACCCACAAAACCCACAGGGCGCAGGGATGGGGAGCGCATGCGGAATGGATGGAGACCCAGGACGCCTCCCAGGAAGCGGAGGAAGATGATCCAGGTAGGAACGCAACCAGGGCCGGG
>QEPC01000373.1:2068879-2092335 GCA_003113815.1 Sphenodon punctatus
GGGGGGCGGACGGGCCTGGGGGAGGAGGGGGGGAGGGCCCCAGCCACAGTGACCGGGCAGCAGGGATTGACTGATGGACCCACATTTGCATTACAGTTCAAGGCACCCTGGAGGTTCACAAGGAGGAGGTCGTGGAGGAGGTTGAGGAGGAACTGGTGGTACCCCCGAGAGCCAGGCACCAGGACAATGATGGTAGGCCACAACTCACAAGGGATGGGTCCCGGCTGGTACCGGGGTAATGGACTAACAGGCCACCCACAGGGGCAGCCCTGAGCACCAACTGCCCCCCATACACAACAGGGAAGGGCTGGTGCCCATCACTGTTAGGTAACCGAGCCACATGGGTTAACAGCCCCTGAGGGGTATGCTGAGGGGGGTGGTGTCACAAGGCCGTGGGACCACATGACAGGCCCCAAGGAGGAGCTGTGACAGCACGGTCCCGGGTGAATGTGCCCCCAGATGGGGCTAGCTGAGTGGTCTGACAGAGGAGACAGGAATCATGGGACCCCGCCCAACCAGTAACCAAAACCATAGGGACAGATGGGGGGTGGGGCAGCCACCCCCCGGGGCGACAGGGATGCACAGCTATGGGCACAGGGCATGGACCTAGCAAGCCACACACACAAACCTTGTTACATCCCTCCCACAGATGAACACCCTGGTCCGGTGAGGGGACCAGCCACTGGCAGCGCTGAGAGGAATCAGGAGATGCGGACCTCCTGGAACAGGCGGTGGAGAGAAGACCTCGGCAGGGAACTGCTGGAGGAAACCAGAAGGTTAGCCAAGGTTCATGTAGAGGAGCTATCCCTCACAAGGGAGCTGCAAAGTGGGAAGGGGGAGAGGGACCGGGACATATTGGCAGCCATGCTAAACTGGTCCCGCACCAAGCACCTGTGGGGCAGGAGCCAGACTGCCATCCTCCACCGTGAGATGCGGCTCGACAGAGTCGAGAGGACGAGGGGATGTGTCAAGCTGGAGGGGACCTCCGCATGGGCCCTTGACCTCATTGGGGAGGCGGTGGGGCTCTTGCGGAGGGAACCCCAGTGGGACGTGCCCCCTCTGGACTCGGGTGGAGGGATGGAAGCCGAGTACCACCGGGGTACCCCCCCACAGGTGCAGGTGGCCCCCCCCCGCACTTCAGTCAACCATGGTTTCCCCAGCAGCACCCCTTCCCCAATCTAGTTGACAGGGTCCCTCTCCCCCACATAGCCCAGGGCTGCCCTTCCTGGTCATGCCCCTCCCGGTTCCTCCACAGCTGCCTCCAAGACTCCCCTCCGGGAACCACGGTCACCTCCACTCAACCCGGAACCTCCAGGTGACCAGCCGCCCATGCTGGCTGCCCCACCAGCTCCGGTAAGCCAGACCACAGAGGTGTCAGGAAAGGGGGCGGGTAGAGGGGAAGGCATCGCTAACAGCAGAGGGTATGGGTGGAGGGGATGCTGTGTGGGGAGCGATGGGAACACCAGAGGGCCATGGAAAGGGCTGTGGTGCCGGGGTAACAGTGCAAAGCAGGGTGTAACACTGACCTTATGTTCCATCACCGCGGGGTCCAGCACCCCAGCCCGGCGTGGAGCGGCCTGTGGACAATGGAGAGCCCGGACTGTCCAGCTGCCGCTCCCAAAGGACGACAGCTTCAGGGGTCCACAGGGGAGCGAGCCCCAATGGTGCACTGAAGCGAGCATGGGGAAGGCCACACAAAACCTGAACCCCACTCCCTTGTACAGAACCCCAAATAAACTGTGTTGTACATTACCACTCTGTTCTTTGGTGTGTCAATGGGGGCACCATTGTGTGTAGGGGTCGTTCCACATGCAGACGGGGGCAGAGCATGCACAATAAAGTCGCCGGAACCGTACATATCTGGCCTGCACGCAGTTGGGTGGGCAACAGCATAGCTCCCGTGGGCGGGTACAGGTCTACACAGTTACATCACTGGAGCACCAGGCATACCAACAGACAACCGGTGATGAGCAGAGGCCTAGTGCGGTTCGCTTGCCATGGCCACAAGGCATTGGGTGACCCAGTGGCGCCGGGCACAGGCCACACAGGACCGGGTAATCCCTACAACCCAAACAATGGTCCAGATGCGAATTTGTGAGCAGACATATCTGTCTTTTATTGTTTTCCATTACACAGTTCTGTGAAGGGTGGGGGGCTGTCAACAGGACCAATCAGTTGCCTGCCATCTGGATGACAATGCGCCTACACAGAGCATCCTGGTTCTCCTCAGATATGCGCCGGAATGCTCCACCCTGGACATGTTGGTAGAGGGGCATGGGACCCTCTCTTTGCACCAGTGGGGGTTAGTCAAGGGCAGCTCCCCCGGTCTCACAGATATTGTGCATATTGTGCAGGATGCAGGTTGCCAGTACAAGGATGGGGGGATGCTGCAGATCGAACTGGCTCCTGTTCATGAGCAGGTGCCAATGCCCCTTGAGCAGCTCGAATGCCCGCTCCACCATGCTCTGAGCTGATGAGAGGCGGTCATTGAAGAGGTGGTGGTCCGCTGTGCAGGCCACGGAATAAGCCCTCGTGAGCCATGAGCTCATGGGTAGGCGGGGCCCCCTATCACCACCAGGGCCATGGAGACCCCCTCAATGACCCGATACAGGTTGGGGACTATCTCCTCATCAAACATGCATGCATAAAAGGGGGAGGCCCGCAGTATGTGCGCATTATGGCTCCTTCCTGAGTGGCCGGTGTAGACTTCAGTAAACAAGGCCCTGCGATCCACCACAGCCTGAAGTTTGATCGAGGACGCCTGCTTCCGGTTCAGGTAGTTTGTCTTGGCATGTGGGGGCCGGATTATAGGGATGTGGGTGCTGTCTATCGCCCCTATGCAATGGGGGAAGCCCACGTCCTCAAAGCCACGAATGACAGCCTCAGCATCCCGGAGCTGTATGACCCGCTCGAGCAGTGGCTCCATCAGAAGGTCGCACACGTCATGGAGTGCCCTGTTCATGGTCGTGGTCCCCACCCCAAACTGCTCCCCAACACTCCGACAGGAATCGGGGGTGGCCAGTCTCCTTATGGCCATGGCCAAGTGCATCCCTGGCGGCAGCATATACCGTATGTTGGTCTCATGCCTCTGGAGATGTGGATTAAGGAGCTCTCCGAGCTGGGCCAACAGGGACTGGTTCATGCGGAAGTGGTTCGTCCATTCCTCGTCTGTCCATGTGGTCAGCATGTTCTCCCACCATTCATTGGTGCGAGAGCGCATCCAACTCAGCCTCCGCGTTGGGACAGTGACACGGCGCCCGTATACATTGAGTGGCCACCGGGACAGTACCAGGCACATGTCCTGAGACACCGCTGTTCCGAACATGGGACTGTCGGCAGGCAGCTACCCTCCATGCCCACTGCAGCGATGCGGCTCAGAGCATGTTGGCCGCTCTCCTGCGCCGTATGCCACGGTTGTAGAAGCAGTGACCTGGCAGTAGTAGCTCAGTCCATTGCTCCAACACCAGCACCAGAATCATGAAGCAGGAGGACAGGACCATTAACAGGATGACCCTCCCCTCAGGGGGCTCATCAACAGGCAGCATGGTACCACCGGCAACACGCACACTCAGGGGGAACCCACCACCAGCACCAGTGCTGGATAACCAAGCAGCTACCTGACTAGGCGGTACTTGGCCTGAGAACTGGACCCAGGCCTGCGCAGCTGTGACTGTGTCCCTTTTAACCAACTGTCAGGCACCTAGCCCCGGCATGGGGTATCGGGCGCCTCAACCCGGCGCGGGGCGGGAGGCGCGGCTTGGGGACACCCCCAGGAGACGTGCAGGGGTCACGGGGTTTAGCCCCGCCCCTGCCGTTTACTTCCACGCCGGCCGACCCAGCCCCGCTGCAGGGGAACACACCGCTTGTAAGGGTACAGGCCCCGCCCCGACGTAGCAAGCGCATTGCGGCGCAACGCACGTCCTAGGGGGCGGGGCTTGGAGCCACACCCATTCACTGGCCTTTAAAAGTACCGGCGGGGCATGGGCTCCCCGCCGGTAATCGTGAGAGAAGCTGGCCCCCTTTGCCTTAGACCCCACTTTTGAAGCTAAGTATCCTGTTGATTGTTCTGAGAAAGTACTGTTTGCTGCTTGTGTATGGTTCCCTTTTGTTCTCCTTCCAACCTGAGAAGTGTGGATTGTGTGTATTGTTTGTGTTGCCTTACACTGTGGTTGCCTTCCCCTTTCCCTCCTCCCTGCCAGTTAGAAGGATAGTCCTGAGCCCCAGCAGTCGGTGCCCTACAAAGCGGAGCTGATAGCCCTGCCCCTTTTGGGTTCCTGGGATAGCCCGCACCTCCCTTCCTCCCTCTCCTTTAACCCTTTCCCCTTCCTCACCCAGGGCCCTGAATTCCCTCTTCCCCGCACTGCCTCACAAAGGTCCCACGCTGGTCCACTGGTGGGGGATTGAGTTCCTCCGGGTTGACTCCTCCCTGAGTGTGAAAGGCCTGACTCCCCCCTCATTGTTTGTCTTCCCTTCCCTGGTTGGCATTACCTCTCTCCACCCCGATGATGAAAAGGGTTGCCTTGTAAATAGCAAGGAAAGCCCACCCAATATCCTGAGGGGAATACTGGGAGCCTCGTTAGTGTTAAGAGATCGAGAGAGGGATTGCCAGCCTCTCCCCATCTCCCTAATAAGCCTGATACCACCCAGCCTGTCAATGGCCTGTGCACCTAGCTATCACCTGCCTGCAATCTGTTCCTCCAGGCCCCAAGTCCTGTGCGCCCTACTCACCCACACCGTGTTCCCCACATCCCCTGCAACCCCAGGCCATCCCAGGGTAACGGGGACAGCTGCACAGGGCGACCAGCTGAGCACACCCGCCTACCCCTGCCTGTGCACCTGCACTGTGTTCTGCACAGCACCACCAAAGTTCTATCGCTGCATTCTCTCACTATCACCTCTCATTCACCACGATCACACCACCATTCACTCTACATCCCACGCCTGGCCACGGTAACCTGCAAATGTATGTACCGCGGCAGCCCATGATCTGTACCCTGGGATTGGTTCAGTACCGTGGGTGTGTTCTGCGCACCTCATGGGGATCCCTCTCACCGGGCCGGCGGCATATCCCCCCCTCACAAAATGCCTGACAGCCATGGGGCTAGGGGCACTGCGAGCCTCCTCTGTGGGCTGTGACCACCCCAACCCCTGTGACCTTGGCATGATCCTGTGCAATCCCCGGCCAGGGCACATCCACACCAGCCTTGTTTCATTCACATCGCATCGCTTGAAGGCCATGGCACTGTGCAACTGTGTTCCATTAAGATACGCTGCATGGAGTGGCTCATTAGCTCCCAGCTAGAGGCAGCCATGGCCTTGCTGATCTGTCATTGCTACCACTGGAAGGCACCCACCCGGTGCGTGGGGCATGGATCCACAGGGCATAGCAGGCATCCCACTATCAGCTGTGTATGGCTGCAGTCCAGCTAGCGCTGCACAGCTTCTCGCTCATCGCTCTGTCACAGCCGATCTCTACAGGACCCCAGTGTAAGCCACGGAACAGTCCTTGGAACGGCCATGGCAGGGTGCGGAACAGGCCCCGGGGTCAGTGGTGGTGCAGGGGAGGAGTGGTCGCCATGTGCCAACATTCTCTTGGGAACACTGTGGCAGAGCTGCGCTGTCCAGCTGCTGATGAGCGACCCCCTGTCGGTGGCGGATGGCTTTGATCTCCTGTCGTGGTACATGTGGGTGATGGGCCATCCATTCGGGGGTCCAGCTTTCCAGAAGCGTTCCAGGGAGCTCGGCTTTATCCTCCTTCAACAACCTCTTCAGGACCAACCAGCTGCTGTTGTAGTGCCATGGACTGCACCAGAGATCATGGATGTTTGCCTGGTGGCTGCACATCCAGAGTATGGACTGGCCCTCCAGACCGGGGGTCTGCATGTTGCCACTGATTACACCAGCTGGCCCGTGGCATCTCACATCTGCAGTTGGACTGCCAGGTCCTTCTTGAGGAGTTGGGCCTGCTACCGGCCGATGTTGGAGGACCCCTGCTGACCGGGACCCCTACCACATGTGAACTTGGTGCCCTTCGATAGGTGATGAACGTACGGGATGTGAAGGCTGGAGCTACCACGGGGAACCACCTCCTGCCCTATTTCATCGTGGATGTGCATATGTGTTCCTGGGGATTCCACAGGGGCCTATTTGCCTGGGAGGAGCTTGTCCCGGGCCAGCAGTTTCAGGGCACCCTCCAGCCTCTCCATGAGCAGGGTGTCCCGGACGGCCCCTCCATTGCATTGTCGTTGCCATGCCTGTGCTGTGGGCCGCCTCAACCTGTCCCCCCCTGCTCCGGCCCACAGTACTGTGTGACCCGATGTAGGCTGGCCTGTCAGCCAGACCCTGGCGCTGATTCTCTTCACTCCAGCCCCCATATCCCTGTAGCATTACCGAGCGCCTCCTTCCCTCTTGGAGTGGCTGCAACGGTGCCCCTGTGTGCTGGTTGTGGAGAATGGACACGAGCCCCTGATCGCCCCTTCGCCAGCCTGTGTTTGCTCATTCCCCCCCTTTCACACCATCATTAATAAGAGTGTGCCTTTGCCTCTACCACCGTGGGTGCATGCGTGTCTGTGTGCTACGCCAGTCACCCCTCCCATGGCTGCAGCCCTGTCCTTGTGTGTTGGTTACTGTGATGGGGGTAATTGGAGTTCCTGATCGGGATGACGGGCTGTCGGGTGGCATACTGTGGTGCATGCTGGCTTCCCCTGGGGGCTCCATGATGGATCATGGGTTCGCCCTGGTGAGTGGTGTGGGCCCAACATGTCCCATTGTGAGCCCTGTCCTTCATTAGCTGGTGGCTACCTGGTGTCCTGCTTCCATGTGCGGGCACCCGTCCTCTCACCTACCCCCTGCTTCTCCCTGTGGAGCTGTTGTGTAGCAGCTGGGTGGATTGGCTGGGCCATCGTGGTGTGCGTTTGCAACATGTGTGCTGGTGCTATCCCATGGTGGTGCTCAGGGGTGGATTGGGAAATCAAAGTGGCCCGGGAACGCCCCGGAATGCCGTAGGCATATGGGGCAACTCATAAATGTAAGAAAATAAATAAAAATAAATATATAAAGGGGGCTTACCAAAATATAAAAAATGTATAAACATAAAACATATATAAACATATATTTCAAAAACCCCATACAAATGCAATTAAAAAACCCCAAAAACCTAAACCCCACCTACCAACCCTTTCCCTACCCCCCGGTGCACCGGAAACGGGCCAAGGGGGCATGGCTTGGGGGCGTGGCTTAGGGCGTGGCTTAGGGACATGCCAGAGTGCTCCAGATTTGGGGCCTATCAGAGCTGAGTCCCCAGACTCAGAGCCTCAGCAGCTTGGCAGGGGCGAGTGGGAGGATATGGGGGGCTGGCAGGGGGGAGACTGCCACTGGTGGGGGTACTGGCCCTCATTTCAGTGCACTGGCTCCCCAAATCACTCTGTTTCAGTGCTCAGTGGCCCCAACCGGAAATCACTGTCCCTTGCTATGCATCCTACAGTAAGGCTTCTTCATTCCTACACCAGCTGCACTAGTATTCCACAGGCCCTGTGTTTAGCTTAGCAAACAGAAGACTGAGGGGACAAGTGATACCAGAATTAGCCTGGTATCAATTCTCCCCTCAGTCTTCGCTTTGCTAAGCTCAACACAGTTAAAGACTTCCAATATCTACATTATTGTATATTAAGGTCCAGGGCCGTAGCCAGGAATTTTTAGTTGGAGGGGCACTAAGTATAGTAAGGGAGTGTATCATGTGCGCGCGTGCAAAGCGCGCGTGCGAGCTCCCAGAACCCAAAGTGGCCGGGGCTTAAAAATGGGGTGGGGCTTAAGGGATGGGGCAGCTTCTGGCAGCTTCTAAAATATACTAATTCACACAACTGCTGTTCTAAAATTTAGTTTTATTAAACAGTAATAACACATTGCATGCACACGCATGCATAAAACACAATAACTTTAACTTAAAGACTTTTAAGTATGGAACAATGGCCAGGATCCAAAGATCCAGAAAAGTAATAGTTTTTCTGAAAAAAGCAACTCTTCTTAAGATTATAATCCCTGGGGCATTCAAAAGAACCTCAAATTTGGAGGACCAGGCAATATCTAACTCTTAAAAGGATGAGGGAACCTCAGGCCCAGGGACCAAATGCAGCCTACAGCTAGTTTTTATTTGGTCTTTTTAAAATACTTTGATCTGGCTCCTAGATCCAGGTCCTACTCTGAACTGACAGGCTGAGCTATGGTTTAAAGATGCTTTTGCCCTTCTTCAAAATGAAGGTTCTCCATGCTCACTGCACAATTCCAACTACAGGCATTCCATAAGCAGAAAGGAAGTAATAAAGCTCACACACAGAGCTCTACATTCCAGATGGCCAAGCCACAATGAAACACACAAGACACCCCAAAAGGCAGCCTATTAAGCACATCATGCCATGCAAAGAGACAGTCTTTTAGAAATATAACCAGTTCATTTTACACCAATAATCAATTCACGCTGCCCCCCACCCATAACCAATTAATTTGCTTTTCTTCAAGATGAAGGTTCTCTGTGCTCGCTCCACAATTCCAACTACAGGCATTCCATAAGCAGAACAATTAATAAAGCGCACATGCAGAGCCCTAAATTCCAAACGGCCAAGCCACAATGAAACACACAAGACACCCAAAAAGGCAGCCTATTAAGCACATCATGCCATGCTAGAGACAGTCTTTTAGATATATAACCAGTTCATTTGTGCCTCCGCAATCAATCCACGCTGCCCCCCACCCATAACCAGTTCTCTTGTGCCCCCACAATCAATCCAAAAAACCCCCCACCCATAACCAGTTCATTTGTGCCTCCGCAATCAATCCACGCTGCCCCCCACCCATAACCAGTTCTCTGAACTTAATAGATCGGCGGCCGCTTCTGTTCTGCTACCGGGTTTTTTTCCAGCCCCCCACCAGCAGGCCCCAGCCCCGCACCAGCTGGCCCAAGCAGGCCGCAGGAGGCCCCAGCCCCCCCAGTCAACCCCCCCACCCCACAAGGCCCAAGCCGCTCCTCCTCCTCCTTCTCCTTCTCCCGGGTCTCTTGCCGCTCGCCTCCTCTGTTGCTGGGCTGCGGCACGGTGCAGGCTGCCCAGCGGTGGAGGAGGCGAGCGGTGAAGCCCAGGAGAAGGGCTGCTGCTGCTGAGTGAGCACCACGCTGGCACCACGCTCCGACTTCGGAGCATGGTGCTGGCGTGGTGCTCTGGCCACGAGTCTTGCCCTCCCTCCTGAAAATTGCTTTTATAACTTCCAGGAGGGACCAAGAAGAAGGGTCGCCGGAAGGTGTGTGTAGGGGGGGCCGACCGCGGCCTGAAATGGGCCAGCCTGAGCCCCCCTCCCTCCCTGTCCTGACCCGACCTGACCCGACCCGACCCAATGGAGGGTTGGTAGAAACTTTTAATTTTATTTTTTTTAAAAACCCAAAAAACCAGGTTGTGGGACCGGCCCTCCCAGCTGGCCCAGCCTAATGGGAATCCTCCCGGTAGGGTCAATGGCCAATTTGCCCCTGGTGGTGCTGTCTGTTGTACCCCCAGTGCTGGGGGGGGGGCTGCGGGCCCCAACCCCTCCCTAGCGCCTACTGTTGCCCTGTGGGCCTTGGCACGCATGTACCGGGCTGTCTGGTGGGGGTTAGCCATTGGTTGGCCACCCTGCCTGGGCTGTCCTGCCTTCCACCACTCCTGGTGCCCCCTGTTGGTTCCCACCATTTGCACTGTAGGCGATGGATGGGCGGCAGGCGAGATGGGCAGCTGACCATGAGTGTGGGCAGTGTACGGGCCTGGTGTTGGCTGCCCATGGTCCGCCTTGCTGTGAGCGGGTGGGGTGCTGGCTTGGGTGTCCCTGGCCACTGCATAGGTTGTGCTTGCTGTGTGGTTACCGACCCCTGCTGACCCACGCCCTTTCCATGCACCCTCTCCCCTTCTCCCTCTCTCTTCTCCTTTCTAGCTACTCTGGTTACCTTCCTGGCCATTTTCCGCCTGGCACAGATGGCCGGCCAGCTTCAGCGTGTGGCCTCAGATCTCTGTGCTGGGGCCCGCCTGTACGATGAGATCAGTGAGTGTGTTGTGTGTGTGCAGGGCCCTCTCCCCAGGTGTCTGTTCAGGGTTCAACATTGTTGGGGCCCACTGTCCTGTCCTGATGGCACCTTCTCTCTATCCCTTAGTGCAGGCGATGATTGCAGAGCAGACCAGGGAGCAGGAGGAGGTCATGCACCTGCTGCTGCACCTCCTGGATAGGGTGCACCACCTCAGTCGCACCCAGGCAGACTGGTGGAGCCGGGTACGGGGCCAGCATCCCTATTGAGGCCGGGGCCCCACTCCACTGTGATGCCTTCCCATCCCCCCAGGACCTTTCCCGTGTCCCGCACCCTTCGCCCTTGTAATAAAGTTGCTTTGCCCCCTTCTCCGGGTGTGTGTCATGTTCCTCTGTGTGGCCTGGTGTCTTGTGTGGGCGTCTCTTGGTGGTTGTGGCACTGTTGCCTGTCAGGGATTAGTTATCCCGTGCATCCCCCTCCTGGCGTATGTGCAGCTGCTCAGCAATATCCTTTGGTCATCCTGCTTTCCCTGGGCTGGGGTGTTTGAGGCCACTTGGCCACCTGTCTTGGTTCCCTAACCCTTCTGTCCCACAATGGCCCAGTCCCTTTCCTTCTGGTCACTTGGGTCAGGGGTCCGTCCCCTTGACTGCTGTCCTGGTGCCCTGCCCCCTCCCTGCATTTGCAATGCCCCCCCTCCCCCGATCAGCCACACGGATCCCTTGTTGGTGTGGGGATACCAGCAGCGGGTTTGCTGCTGGTTGGTATGGTCTGGGACTCCCCCCCACTCCCCATGCCACTCCCTGCCAGCCTGGCTGTGCTGTGGGCTTCCGTTCGTGTCGCCGTGACTGCATGTGTATGGTTCCCGGCTCCTTGTCCAGGGGCCTTGGGATTGTGTGTGTGCGTCCTCTGCTGGGGTGTGTGTGTGTGTTGGGGTCCCCTGCTGTATTGGGCCTCTGCCTCCCTCCCCTGTGCCCCTTCCCCTCCGCCCCCGCCCCCTCCACTGGGGTCCCCCCCACCTCCTTGGCCATGCAGCCCTTCCCTGCGTGGTTGTGTTCATGGTTGTGTGTGGGCAGTTTCTGGTTTGTGGGGGGGTCCGTGGTGCCCGGCTTTCTGGCCCTGTCACAGGGCTGGCAGGGATCTGCTACTGTTTGTCTCCTGTCATCCCTGCTCCCTCCTACCCTGCCCGCACAGGCTTGGTTTGCCCTCAGTCGGCCATGTTGTGCCATCACTGTGCTGGGCGGGGCTTCCCCGCCGTTCGGTGTCTTGGGTGTCTGTGTAAATGTCATGGGTGTTTGCTCAGTGTTTCCTGGGGTGGGTGTTTGGCCAATGGGTGTGTGCCGGCCCCTCCCCTTCCATCCCACACACTCCCATGGTGCTGTCTATGTAATCGTCACCCAGCTCGGCGCCGCCAGGTGTTCGCTGGGTGTGCTCACTCACCCATCTCCACCCACCAGGTCGCCGCCGGCATTCATGTAAAAAAGGCCTAAGTCTGGGCCCCTCCTGATACCGCCTCCCTGAGTAAGTGGTTCTCTGCGAGTAACCTCCCCTTCTCTCCTGGATCTGTACCCCTACTTCCCCTCACTTGTTCACGTGATTCCTCCCCTATATTGGTGACCTTGTGGGTGCGTGTGGTAGTACGGGTGAACAAGGGCATGAGTGGTGATTGGTGTACTGAGAGAGAGTGGAGGGGCTCCACTCTCAGCACTGCTGTCTCCTACCCCCGTGATGATCTGGCCTTATCCCGTTCAGGATTATTAGGGCCATATAAGATCCTGAGGGGTTGTTTTCCTCCTACAAGCATGTTGAGCCCGCTAGCATCTGAGTGTGCATGCCCCCCTGTGTGTGTCCTCTGTTCCCTTCCCATCCTCCCTTCCCTAACAGCGACGCAGGATTACACGAGACGGAAGTAGGGGATCACGCGCATAGAAGGCGGACACGCATTGTCTGCCTACCACGAAATAAATACCTTGATTGTGAGGTATTTAATTCACAGTCAGCAAACAATGCGCAACCGCCTTCTATGTGTGTGATCCCCTACTTCCATCTCGTGTAATCCTGCATCGGGATTTTGAAAAACCGTGCGAGCAGGTCACGCCACGGCAACCCGCTCATCTAAAAGCACCCTAAGTCCCTCCTGGGCAATGTCACTTTCACCCCTCCACCCTCACAGAGAAGACAATAGCTGCTGAGAATGACCCAGTTGTTAAGGGACAAGATTTAAAGTGGGGGAGTGAAACTGGCACCAGATAAGAACACCAGCCTCATTACCTGCAGGTAGTTAAAGAACTGGGAGAAAAGGCTAGTGTGAATGCAGCCTATTTTAGATGTGTCTATTTTTCTGTTATAAGGCAAAAGTATAATTTTACCTTACCTTACCTTATATTCCACTGTTGAATATAGATCTATTTTTTTGCTAGCACCTTAACATTCTGGGATGTCTTTCTTCCTTCTGTGCTCTTTTTTTTCTCATTTCAAATGAATAAACTCTTTGCTTTGAAAAGGGCACTTTTCAACCTCCTGCACAGAAATGCTCCAGACTAAGAAAACAGGAATGAAATAAGGGACATATTTTAATGCCTGCCTTCTGGCTACTAGCATCTGTCTTCTGATTTATGGAGACAGTAAAATATATGTATATGCAAAGTGCAGAGATGATGCACTGTTCTGAAAGAGGATGTGACCAAAAGTGCTGAACAACAAGATGCTGACTCAAAGGTGAATTTATATATACAGTTATAATTCTTTGGGATTTATTCCAGATAACTGTGAACCTAATTAAGTTGTTGCTGTGCCTTTCCAACCGAAGAATACAGAAATTCAATAAATGCTTCTGTAAATACCCATGGGGCTCAAATATGGGCCTTCTGGCTCTGAAGTGAACCATCTGGGAGCAGTTAATGGTTCTGGTGTGATCATCCAAATCCCATATATCTGATAGCAGCCTGGCCCACAGGACCTCTGCTTGGGTTAGGTGTGACCCCTGCGGGGATTGGCTGGATGAAACAATTTAACTTCCAGGTCTCCACCAGGAATCTTGCCAGGGTAATGGATCAGATCCCTGCTTCCTAGGCCTCTGCATTTGCTCTGTTTATCTCCAGCCCTTCTCCTCTTAGCCTTGCCTGCCTCTTAGCCCTTGTCCCAGCCTCCTTGGACTGACTTTCTGTTTTTTGACTTCTAGTCTTGACTTTCAGACCTTGACTCTGAATTTCCCGTATAGCTGCCAGATTGGAATGATTTCCAGTACTGACCTGCCTGTACTCTGACATCATCTTGGCCTATTCTCTTCCTGATTCTGATGACATTGGTGCCTGTCCTAATCCTGACACCACTCACTGTGGGCCCAATCCTGAATGGCCTTTCACATCCTGGCCCTTACAGCTTCAATCGAGTTACCATTTTCTGGCATTAGTAATAAACATAACCCAGTCTAAATTTTCAGGTCAAACCCCACACATTTTTCCAATGTTGTAATTAATCAAATAGAGAGGGTTCTTTTTTCTTTTTTTTTTACTTCGTCCAATCCATTTTCATTTGGAATTTACCTTTGATTTCGATGAGAGTGGGACTGAGTGGACCATGTTGTACAGATCCTCAGCTGCACTCAAAGGAGCCCACAGCTCAAGAGGGCTCACTGGTGGCCTTGGCTCCCTGTGATGTTGGCTGAATGCCCATTCAGTTCCTTTGACATAAATTAGAGATGACATAAATTATAATCACTGCTTTTAGAGCAGTGATGGGCAGTCCATGGTTCAAAGGTGCATGCAACCCCCCCAGGGGTCAACCCAGTGACCCCCTTCATCCTGGAGATTTATAGCCCAAGTAGAATCCAGTGTGATTCAACTACAAGAGTCAGGGCTGGGTCACAAGTAATAATAATAATAATAATAATAATTTATTACCAGCATTAGCTGTTTGCCATAGCTGGAAAAGGTGTACACAAACAAATAAACATTAGGGTTTTACATACCCATTACAATTCGATAATAATACAGCAATAACATTAATTAATTTACTACACAACCACTAGGATCTCAGAATCGTATCTGAGCATACAGTCTACACAGGTTAAAATAAATAACGCAAGAGTGAGGGCCAAGTAGACATATAGACCCATCATTCAAGTTTAAACAGTCAAAGATAACAGACTTCCATGATAGGACAATTGTGCCTCGCCAATTCAGTTGGGTTCTAATCACTGGGGTCACAAGTAAATTTCAGTCAAACCCTAAAGCATCTCCAGGGGCCCCAGGGCCTTCCTCACAGACTACAGTGAGCCTAGAACAAGCCTGAGTGGCTTTGACCTACAAAGTCCTTAATGGCCTGGGCCCCAAATATCTGAAAGCCCAGCTATTCCCCATGTCCCATCATGGCCTCTCTGAGATCATCTGGGAACATCCTCCTGCAGGTATCATCTGCCTGTCAAGTTCACATAACAAGAGCACACAGAGAGGCATTTTCAGTGTCTGCCCCCAATTACAGAACTTGCTTCCCTTGAACTTACACTGCAACCCCCTAAGGCCGAGCCCACTCATCTTCTGGAGGCAATGTAAGACCTTTTTGTTTGGCCAGGCATTTGGCAGGCAGTGGTAAGGTTTGGGGAGTTGTGGGTTAGGGGATTTTATTTGCTTTATTTGGTTTTATTTCTATATTTTAAAAATAAAGATTAATTATTAATTATTATTATTATACTGTATGTTTGAATGTTTTTGTCTTGTAACTCGTAATGGGAAATGGGTGATAAAATTGTAAATACATGAATAAAAATAAAAATCACTCTACAAGGGATGGGGCTACACTGGAAGGAGGAGGGGCTGCTCATGTGACATCGTGACACATAGTGTCTTCCCTTTCTTTTCTGACGTGGCCTCCCTCTTGTGGAGAACCAGGATGCCACAGTATTCCACAAGGGGTGGGGCTGTGTTCAGCTGAGGCTGTTCTTTAAAAGATACCTACTGCCTAGGTTTTCTGTAGTTGCTACAGCAGGTAGGTATGGTGGCCCACTTGAGGGTTGGACTCAAGCCCTCTAACTACCTTTGCTTGCCCACTGCTATTTTACGGATTAGTGTATTCCAGAGTGCTATTTGTTCCAGTTACCAGTCAGCAGGCATGCTGTAGAAGGAACTAAACAAAGGACCTTTTCCTGCCCCCCCCCCCGGCATCGCACACGGGAGGGGGTGGGCATCCGTAGGAATGCCGTGGGTCACCGCTGGCGGTGGGGTGTGTGTGCCTGTGGGAACACCGCCGGTGGTGTGTGAGGATGTGTGCACCCTCTCCACCCACCTCTACTCATCACCCATACACGGAGCAACCAGTGCCCATGCCAGTTGCTCCGTGTGTGGTGATGGGTGTGTGCCCATGGGAACAGGCGCACACCCACCTCCACCCGCCACTGGTGCACACCCATCCCCCCACCCACCATGGCCTGTTTGAAAAGGGCCAAAGTGAGGGACATCCCAGTAAGAAGTCCTTAATTCCCGGCTAAAGAGCACTGTGTATTCCGTTTGTACTTACACTGCAGCCCCCAAATCACTCTACGTTGCCGGTTACTCCAAAGAGCCCAGTGTATAGTTTGGGATGTGTAGGGTTTTAAGGAATCCCTACCCATGTCTCCCTTCTCCAGTCGCACCCAGTAGGCTGATAGCAAGTGAAATAGCAATAGGAGCTACTTATGCTAGCTCTGTTGCTACTGGAGTATCCTGATAACTGGAACAACATTCCTGTGGCTAATTATACAAAATCCACCACTGATATATGTGTAAATGTAGTTATAATTTATTTTAATGTATTAAAATATACAATGATACCCAGGGGATGTTTCTTTGATGCAATGGTGCATATGTTTTAATAGACATAGAGTTTTGCTTGAATAGGATTTCAGGTCTGATCTTGATAAATATCATGTGACTTGTTCTTTTCCTTCAGGATTCTGGTTTTAGTGTGTTCTCATCTTTAGTTTTGCATTAGCACCATTTCTTTCTCAAACTGGCATTTAATTTGAATTTAAAATTTCAGCATTAAAGGTTCTGTGGTTATGCTGAATGTAGAAAGGTCTATTTAATTTCATTAGTAAAATGCATTGATCTAATACATTTACTTTGCTAAGATACACTTATGATTATGTTATTGCTTGGTCTTATTGCTCAGTCTTAAATGCAGGATTAATAGTGCACACTTACTAGCGACACACATAAACCAATCCCACTATTGGACTGAAATAAGTGATTGTGGAAGAGTAGATTAGGCAGCAGCAGCAGGCACTGCAGAAAGGCAAGAGAGTGCTTAATTTGGAGCATCCCTGTGTGAGGGCGTGGCTGTAGCCAGCCCTAGGAGAACAAGCTGAGAGCAGTTCAACAGGTGAGAGGCTGTTGTGGCGTGAGGAAACAAAGAGGGAGTTCTGCCCAGGTGCTGTTCTGAGGTGATGAGCTAGAGGGAGAGCTCTGCCCAGGCCTGAGGAACCACATGGACTCTTGAGACTGCTTGGGAAGCAGCACTTCTAGAAGGAGGTAAAGCCAAGAGGTGGCTGTGTGGACTTTGGGGCAGCCAGAGCTGGGAGCTTGGCAGAGACCTACGAAAGACAGACATTAAGGGAGCTGCTGAGGTCCATGATGGCAGGCAGAGAGAGGCAGCTGCTAAGGTAGCCACGCTGGGAGCCGCCTGCTAGAATCTCTCCCCACGCACTCCATCTGAGTGGCTGCTCTGCAGCAGTGCCACTCAGCGGCCATGGTTCCCCCCCCCCCCCTTGCTCATTTAAAAACACTCTAAACGTGTTCTCCGGTTTAGTCTGATGGTTGGACTTGCAGAGAATGGTCAACAGAGACAGATCAGATCTTGAAGGAATGACAATGTCAAAATGGGATATAAATGCACTCATATGCTTGATTAATAATATCTGTTAGTAACACTGAAAACTCCTTATGCAAGACTCTGCCTTCAGAGAATAGAATCACAGAATTTTAGGACTGGAAGGAACCTCAAGGGTCATCTAGCTAACCGCTTGTTCCAAGGCAGGATATTCTCTGCTTCTGCAGCATCATAGACAGATGCTTGTCAAGCCGGGTTTTGAAAACATCTAAGAAAAGAGATTCTGCAACTTATTTCATTGCCCAACAGCTTTTACACCTTTGTACGTTTTTTCTAT
This sequence comes from Sphenodon punctatus, assembly GCA_003113815.1. Classification (NCBI taxonomy): domain Eukaryota; kingdom Metazoa; phylum Chordata; class Lepidosauria; order Sphenodontia; family Sphenodontidae; genus Sphenodon; species Sphenodon punctatus. The sequence goes on from QEPC01000373.1 coordinate 2,086,054, forward strand.
CTAACCGAAATCCACATTGCTGAAATTTAAGACTGTTTCCTCTTGTTCTATCTTCTGTGACAATGAAAAATACATGGTGCAGGGCTGCACTGGAGGCGGTGCAGGGCTGCATTGGAGGCGGTGCAGCCCTGTACCATGTATTTTTCTAAGCATCCTATCTTAAACGGGAGGTATGGCTACCCTAGGTATTCCCCCCTCATCCTTCCTCTCCTTCCTCACTGTCAATAACTATTGATGGCGTCACCATCCTGCCTGTCCCCCAAGCCCGTAGTCTAGGCTTCATCTTTGACTCAGCCCTTTCTTTTAAACCCTACATTGACTCTGTTGCTAAATCCTGTCGCTTCTCCCTCCATAACATTGCTAAGATTCGCCCTTTTCTCTCTGTCTCGTCTGCCAAAACTCTTGTTCATGCTCTGGTCATCTCTCGCCTCGATTACTGTAACCTCCTTCTCACTGGCCTTCCCCGGTCTCACCTTTCTCCCCTCATCTCTGTCCAAAACTCTGCTGCCAGGGTCATCTACCTCGCCAGTCGCTTCGACCATGTGCAGCCCCTCCTCTCTTCGCTTCACTGGCTTCCCCTTCCTGAACGAATCCTGCACAAGCTCCTAGTCTTCACCTATAAAGCTCTTCACAACCTTGCTCCCCCCTACCTCTCTGCACTTATCGCCCTCCATACTCCAGCCCGTGCACTTCGCTCCTCCTCTGTCCCTTCTCTCACCCTTCCACGCCTTCCCTGCTCCCCTAAGCGCCTTCGTCCCTTCTCACTTGCTGCCCCCCATGCCTGGAACTCCCTCCCTGTCCACATCCGCCTTGCCCCCTCCCTTCATACCTTCAAATCTCTCCTTAAAACTCACCTCTTTCGCTCTGCTCTGTCTGACTCTTTATCCTGCTGAGCCACTATTCCTATACCTACGATCGGTTTACCCTTATCCTTGCAACATGGACCTGCCTGCTGTCATTCTCATCGTAACCAAGCCAAGTACGTGCACTTGAGACCTCGCATCTTCATGAATGTTAGACCCCTTGTCTCTCCCTCTGTTCCCCTTCCTAAGTCTCTCCCCCAGCTCCTGTCTCTCAGATTGTAAGCCCTAGGGGCAGGGACCGTGTCTATTTTATTACTTTGTAAAGTGCCAGGTACACTGCTGGCGCTATATAAATGTTTGTTAATAATAATAATAATACCAATGATGGCTGACTGGGGAGCACTGAAAGAATGAGGTTCTACTGATCGGTGGGGAGCCATGGAACGTCTCTGTGAGTGAGTCAACTGATTGACGGCAGGGACCTGGGAATCGGGGCTGCCAACAGAGACTTGAGCCAAGAGAACTATGGGAGGCAACAGGAGGCTGCTGCTGCAGCATGGGAGAGAGATGTTTACAATAGACTGAGTAGGAGCTGGAAGAAACTCGTTGGACTTTGGTGTTGGGAAATAACTTTGGGGGAGTTGACTATTAGTGTAAAGGTATTAAAGGACACTGGGAGCAAGAACTAGAACTGTCTGAGAGTATCAGTGGACACCGAGAGATGATGAATCAAAGACTACTCCAGGAGATAAGGGACTTGCAGCAGCGCATACTGTGGTACGATTTGGGGGATGCGGGGTCCGACCTGTGTACACTGTTATTTAGGTTTGATTATATATTTTTTTGAAGACAGGTGCTCAAAAATGCATGCTCATTTGTATGCCTAATTTGCACATCATCATCAGGCCACACAAATTGTGTGCATATGGGAACATGCAACTGCATATCTGACATTTTGAAAAATAGATTGTTAGTGTCAATGTAAATTTTGCTTTTAAAATATTGATTTGAACCTTTAATTCCAAAGGGTCAGTTGATAAATACACCATTCATGTGATGATTCATGCCATGCAAACAGACTTGTGCTTTTGATGCACTTGGGAGATGGAAAATAAATGTTAAAAAAGAATTAAATCAGTCTGCACCCAAGATGCAGACCCCTTGTGAAACTTGATTATAACCTTTCTGAATTCATTTAGTACAGATTAGATTATGGACAACTCTATCATTAACACTAGCAGCATTGATCTACTGTCATGATACATTTGGAGCAGTGGAGTGAATGGCAGAAGAGTGAACAGCCCATTAAATATGCTGAAACATCACCGTTCATTATTGAATCCACACAAATAAACTCACCTTCAATAATACCGGGAAGTTCTCAAAACAATTTTCTACAGGGAAAGAGAGAAAATTAGCTAGAAGTTGCTAAACAGTAAATCAATAAATACATATAAAAGGAAGTGGAATGCTAAGAATCTGAGATCAATTACAGACAATTGGGTCTATACTGATAACAGAACGGAGGTCCTCTAGAGAGATTGTGTAACTATAGAGATTCTTTCCCTCATTCGTTGTTACACAACCACTACCCATGCACTGTTTCACAGGCCAGCTTTCTTCCCATTCATAGTCACAAAACATTCTTTAGAAGTGTCAGCAATTACTACCGGGAAAAAGAGATATTAGAAAACTGCATGTACAAGTTTTGTCTGCTACTCTAGAAGTGACAATGGACATGTTTTAGTTGTCTCAGGTGGCTAAGTGTTTAGCTCGGACTCCTTGACAGGTTTGGTGAACTTGACTTCCCTAAGTCCAACACAGTCAGGATTTGAACTCAGGACTCCCAGTTCCCAGTACAATACGTTAAGCAATGGAGAAACCCACCAACAGAGCATGATTATTTGCTTTTCTTCCCACACTCTTCCTCCATGTATCTGCCAAACAGAGCATGGGAACCTCCAAATATTACTTTTTACTTATAGCAACTCATCACATGATGCATGCATGATGTCACAAATTCCTGTAGCCTGGGCTGCAAGATTCTAGAACTAGCATGGATTGGAGACAGACTCTCTGGCCTCACTTTTATGATCACTCAGGGTAGAAGTGAGAAAACAGGAAATGCTATATAAGGGCTTGCATCTTTGCTTGGGATAACCAAATCACGCAACATCTCTGTTGTTGTCTAGAGCCAGATGCTTGCAAGCAAACTCTTTGCATCGGACAGCAGAGAATGAGAGATGATGAAGGGGCACAGGAAGTGGTAAGGGTTTCAAATTCACACAACAGTCAGAACGTGAGTTTACACTACTCACTGTAAAAGAGTGTTGTGTGAATGAACACTAAGGCCTTTTTTAAATGGACCATCACTGAGGGGTGGAGTCTTTGGTGGCGCCTCTGCAGGGGTGGGGCGGGTGAACATGGGTGCCCACACATCCCCCCACATCCCCATGCATGTCCCCACATGGAGCAACCTGCGTTTTTGCCAGTTGCTCTGTGCAGGGGCGATGGTGGAAGTGTGTGGGGATGAATGCAATGCAGGACCGCGCAAGTATGCTCACTTGGCCACCACTGCTTTCAAACGAGAGACACACACATGCCCACTTTGTGGGCTGGGTGTGTCTCGTTTGAAAAGGGCCTGAGGGTTTAGAACTGGGGCCTACGTCTTCCACAAAGTAGGCGCAGTTGACATTCGATAAATATTGGGGAAATTAATAAAGCCAGGGGAAAAATAACTGTGTGAGGCCACAGCATGCTGAGAATTCTTGTCTGTGAAGCTTTGTTTTATGCATAGATATGATACAGTGCAATTCTGGGTGAGTTTTTTCTCTCTCTCTTTTTTTCCTGTTGAATGACTTAGGTCTGGTGACTTGTATTATATCTGTACATAATAAATTATTTATAGGATTGAATGGTGTGTCGGTAAATTTCTGGCACACTGTGTGAAGTCCGTTAAGCGAGAAAAATTGGCTTTGCAAGAACTGCGGAGTGACAAGAGAACTGGTGTCTGTATCACTCATCTTGAAGTCTCATAAAAACTGGGAATTGTATTTGCAGCAAGTATAATTTCTGAGTGACTAGGGAAGCTTCCTAGCTCTGAAGCGGCAAGGGAAGGTGGGAGTGCTGAAAGGAGACCTGGATAAGAAAGGGCATGTAACAATACCAGTATGTCAAATGAAAGAGCACTTCCTGATAGAATATGTACCAAGCTTTCATCTTAAATACATATTTTAATTGCTGCTGTCTCAATACACAGTGGTGGAAAAGAAGAGGAACAAAGAACACTGAGCTCAGTTTTGCACAGCTACAATTACTGCAATGGGGGAGGATTATACCAGTGCAGCTCCAGCAAGCATTATAGCTAGATTTGGAATCTAAATGAAAGCAGGAGCCACATCAAATGTTTGGCTATAACTGGAGATTATTTTCAGGAGAAACCAGAGTCAGGACTTACATTTCCATAGTGCTTCTGAACCAGCAAAACTGACCCTCAAGGTGGTGCTTTGCAAATTCAGAGGGAATTCGACTTGCATGAGGACCGAAGGGCTTATTTCTTTGTAAAGAGTTCTGAAAAATCATTGAAATGGTGCCCCTTCAAAGTGTTACTATCACACGCGCAGACAAAAAAAAACCCTTTCTCAAGGGCCTGACAATCCAATTTCAGAGGTGACCAAACAAAAGGGTGTGCGTGGGAGTAACCAGACAACAGCAGAGGATGAGGACAGTAAACCAAGGCAACAGGAATGACATGATAGGATTCCATTGTGTAAGTTAGAGTACAACGGGGTGAAACAAACAGCAGAGGACTTAAACATTAGGATTTCTTGGTTGATAATAATAATAACAACAATAATCTTATTTATATAGTTCTCCCCCACCAAATGGGGCTCAGAGAACTTTACAACATACAGTAAAATACAAGCTCTTGCAGGGAAGAAAAGCAGTAACTCCTGTCTTTCGTTCAAGGTATTAAAGTGTGCTCTTTAGTAGGGATTTAAAGGAAAAGAGGGTAGCTACTTAATGAGCCATGCCAGTAAGGGGTGTCCTAAATCGAGGGGGTGAGATAGAAGAAAGCAGATTGACTTTTGGTCCCCTTTTTAGTTGTAATAACGAACTGGTTAGCTGCAGCAAAATGGATGTGTTGAAAGAAATCGTGAATTTCACAGGATGGTGCAAACTAACGTATGTCTGCCACTTTGTACAAGCAGGTGGCTTCCAGAGCACCATCATTCAGGAAAGGATAGATGTTAAGAGGTCAAGAGATCATCCTTCCAATCAATGGGCTGAGGATTTGGGAGCTAGGACCGGGCTGCTGATATTATAATGCAGCAGGACAACCCCAAACTGGAACGGATGTGAAAGGGTGGTTCGCCTGTGTGATAGGCCCCCAGCCCTCAGAAATGAAGAAGGAAACGAATATGGTTCAAGGTTCCAGCTATAATACTGTTCTCCTACATGTAACAACTGAATCATGCCATCTGCAAGGCTAATTAAACTGATTCTGTCCATCTCTTCTCTACTTTTGTCTTAGTGTACGTATTGTATATGTCTCCCTTCACAACTCCTTCCTTTCTTATTTGCCAGGCAACATAGTTGCAGTTGTTCTGGAAGCAGTGGAGAACAAGAATCATGGATTGTTCAAGGCGAGTGGAGAGAAGAAATTCACACAGGATGTTATCCACCCTCCCAACGCAGATAATATATAAATGATTTTGGAGTCTATATCTTTGTCTATGTACTGTATAGTTTTTGTCATTGGGGTATATGTTTAATGTAAGTAGAGGTACATGGGTGGGAGTGTACTGGTCCTTTAAACCAGGACTGTGGTTCAGGAGCCACACCCTCACAGAGAGTCATAAATGCCTGAACCACTGGCCCAGGGGCAATCCGAGCCAAGCCTTTGTGGAGGACAGATGGAGACGCTGCTACTGGGCTGATGTAAGGTTGCGGGGCTGGTACTTTTTGTGCTGCTGGGTGGATATATTGTGCATGGCTGATAGGAGGAGTTAATCCTGGAGTGGGATGCTGACCTCATGTGTATTACAGAGACCTGGCTGGACAATGATTAGGGCTTATTCTGGCCGACCTTGTTCCAGCTGGGTTCTCTGTGCCGCATCAACCTCGGATGGAGGGGAGCTGTAGCCATTGTTATCAAGGATGGATTGTCTTTTAGGAGGTATCCGGTGCAGGCTCCACCAGGTGTTGGGTGTCTCCATCTTGTGTTGGATTTGGCCGAGGGCAGATTAGGGGTGCTGCTGGTGTACCAGGCATCCAACTGCCCAGTGGCATCCCTACATGCTCTCGCTGATCTGGTGTCAGATGTGATCCTCCGGACCCCTAGGTTAGTGGTCCTGGGGGATTTTAACATCCACACTGACACAGATCTTGGAGGAACAAGGCATGACTTCATGGCCTCCATGACAACCATGGGCCTCTCCCAAGTCATCTGTGGCCCCACACATGAGGAGGGACATAC
>QEPC01000373.1:2124303-2143730 GCA_003113815.1 Sphenodon punctatus
GAGATTTGGGGGAATTGGAGGGTAGGGTTAGGGTTGGGGTTTTTAAAATTATTTTTAAATTGATGTTGGTTTTAATGTATTTTATTGTTTTATTGTATTGTTAGCCACCCCGAGATGCCACGGACATGAGGGGCGGCATAGAAATATTAAGAAATAAATAAAAAATGAAATAAAATAAACTCTGGAAGAGGAATTGGCCATTGTGCAATGTACCTGTTCTGTTCACAGATACAGCTATTACAAGCGGTACTGTCTGTCCAGCAACATTCACATTGTGTCCGTTATTCCAAGCTAACAGGCTGAAGAGAAGAATCGATGGTCTATCAGGTTGTTGTTACTCTGTGTAATTTCAGACGTAACAGGACCACGGTCAACCACAGTGAATCCCCATAGTGGCCATTTGTCACGTTACGTCTAAAGGATTCCCGCCAGATGTTCACCATGGTGAATACCCGGCGGGAATCAAAATAACCACGCTTCCGGAGGTGAGGCCAGCCTCACTTCCAGAAGCATGGTTAGATTGGCCACATTCCGGGATGGACCACAAGTCATGTCTGTACCATTGGCTCATCCTGGTTCGTGGCCCAGACCATGATACGGGATCGGGCACAGCAATCGGATTGGCTGCTGCGCCTGCCCATCTCCCATTGGGCGAGCGTGCGGGGGAGCGCGGGGGGTGGGGCTGTGCGGCTGCACATCGCGCCGCACAGCCCCGCCCCCTCCCTGATCCCCAGTGAGAATCAGGCCGGCACGTCTAAAGGACGGCCGGCCTGATTCCTGACCGGAATCCGAAAATGATTCAGCATGGCGAGGCTCTGGGCCCGTCACATCTGAAATTACCCTCTGTGTTATCATTGTCCCACTTTTAGTTAATCTTTTCACCCATACTGTGTAAGTGTGGATTCTTGCTCCCTTCAGTCAATCAGTCTTGCTGTAGGCTGTGATGATTCAGCTCAGAGCTTTAAAAAGTCAGAACAGATTTTGCATAGTTCATGCATCAGGTGTCTAAAGAATCATTTTACTGAAAAGGCAAAGATCAAATTATTCAGTGGAGCCTCTGGGATGATCTCACATAAATGTCCTTGCTATTTTGCTAAAAGTGCTACTATGGTGTGGTGTGCTGAAGAAAGGACAATTTTTCCTCCTTTATTAAAAATAGGCCTGGATTCTGATGTTATTCACAGCAGGTAGCAAAATCACATACATGTAATTATAATGTACACAATTGCACAAAAGTATTTTAAAGCTATGATTCAGATTCAGGAGACTGGAGCATTTAGGAGTTTCTAGCAACTGATTATTCATGCTTTCTTCCAGTGTACTTTGTTGTATCCCCATGTTACTTCTACTGTAAGTTAATATTCTTTGCTTTGGGGGAAAATGGTTCAGGACAACAAATGTGCTATTTACAACAATGTGCTCCAAGGGTGCACACAGGGCAAGACCAAACAGCTACTAGAAACTAATGACCAGGGTTTAGTTTAAGAAATCTGAGTCTGACACTGCAGGCTTTTGAAATGTTGGGTTCCTCCCTTACGGAGTGTTTGTTTTAAAAACATGTTGACTGTGCTGACCCTCTGCAATTCCCATTGATTCTGGTTAACTCCAGATACTACAGTTGCCCCTGAGTATCCCTTCTAATTTTGTAGTAGTGCTTTTTCCTATTTACTAAAAAAAATTTCTTCCTCTATTTTACATGAAAAGGTCTGCCCAAACAGAAACTGATTGACAGTTTGGTTTACAGAGGAACAGTAACATAAACTGCACAAATTAAACAAACTAATTTTTTTCTCATCTTTTATTTTTTAAAGGTATTTTTAAGTGTTGGGCCTCAAGTATCTGAAGGACTGCCTCATCCTGTTGCGGCCTCTACGGTCAGCTGGGCACGCCCTCTTGCAGGTAATATCTGCCCACCAAGTTTCTACAACAAAGCCACACAGATAGGTGTTCTTGGTAGCTGCCCCACAATTATGAAACTCCTTTCCCTGGAGACTCATCTAAACCCAAGTCTACTCATCTTCCAGAAGTGATGTAAGAGCTTTTTTGTTTAGCCAAGTATTTGGCAGGCAGGAATAGGGTTGGGAACTTGGGTGGGGTTGAGTGGTGTGGGGTTTAAGGGGATTTTGTATGCTTTTATATGTCTTTTATATGTTGTAAGCTGCCCTGAGCCTTAGGGAAAGGGTGGGGTATAAATGTAAGTAAATAATTAAATAAAAAAATTAGGTCTCAATTATCTCAGGATGTTTCAGGCGCTGGGAGTACTTTAAACTGTTTTTGGATGTTAGATGCTCCCTTTTCCAGTGGTATAAAACTTATTAACGCAGATGAGTCACAGGATATTGTAAATATTCTGACATAATTATGTAGCAGACAGAGACAAAGTAGTTAAGATGATACTTTTTACTGGACCAATTTCTGTTGGCAAGAGTGTGCAATCTTCCAGCACAACTTCAAGATCCATCCCAGCTCCCCTCTGGAACCAACCCATTGGGATGCCTGTCCTCCTCTCTCACCCCCTCGCTTCCCTCTTCACCACCTCTCTCTCCACCATCCCCACACCTCCTCTCCCCCCACCATTTCTTGCCCCCTGCCCCAAGGCCCATTTCCCGCCAATCCCATCAACCCCCTTCCCCTAATCTTATCCCTATTCCCTGTCTTCCCCCCGCTCAAGTGCCATTCTCCGTTCCCTCTGGAACTGTCGCTCCTCTGCTAACAAAGCCCCCTATCTCCATGACCTTTTCTTCTCTTGCTCCCTTCACCTTCTCGCTCTTACTGAAACTTGGATCTCCCCCACTGACTCTGTCACCCCTGCCACCTTCTCCTACAGAGGTCTCTCCTTCTCCCACCAGCCCCACTCTGAAGGCTGGGGTGGTGGCGCAGGCTCCTTCTCGCCTCTTCCTGCCAGTTTCAACCCCTCCCCCTCTCTCTCCTTCCCCTCCTTTGAGGCTCACTCCGTATGCCTCTACTCCCCTCTCCACCTCCATGTTGCTGCTATCTACTGCCCCACCCCCCCGGCTCCCTCTCCTCCTTTCTCTCTGAGTTCGAATTCTGGCTCACCCTGTTCCTCTCTGATGACATGCCCACACTCATCCTTGGCAACTTCAATATCCATATTGATGTACCCTCTCAGTCTGGCATCGCCTGCTTCCTTTCCTTAGCCTCTTCCTCTAATCTCCACCTCTGGACTAGCTCCCCCACCAACATTGATGGTCACTCTCTTGATCTCGTGTTCTCTAGGAACTGTTCTGTCTTCGATCTCTCCCTCGAGCCCCATCCCATCTCTGACCAATTCCTTGCCTCCTTCAACCTCTCCCACTGCTCCCCCTCCTCTTCCCCATTTCCCTGCCCCTTCTGCGATCTGCAGGCCATTGTGTCCCAGGACTTTGCCTCCTCCCTCTCTCCTCTTCTCCCCTCAGTCTTCTCCTCCTCCTCCTCCCCCGACTCTGCCATCTCTGCCTTCAACTCCTCTCTCACCTCCACCCTCGACTCCCTTGCCCCCCTCTCCTCACGTCCGGCTCGCTCCCATAACCCTCGCCCTTGGCTCACCCCTACCATTCGCCATCTCTGCTCCTGCACCCGGGCTGCTGAATGCCTCTGGCACAAATCCCACTACCGCACTGACTTCCTCCACTTCAAATTCTGCCTCTCATCGCTCAAGTCTGCTATCTCCCTCGCTAGACAGCAGTACTATGCCTCACACATTGAGTCCTGCTCCCGGAATCCTCGCCGCCTCTTTTCCACCTTTGACTCCCTTCTCAAACCCTCCTGTCCTCCTCCTCCCTCTTCTCTGTCCACTCAGGATCTTGCTCTCTTCTTCACCTCTAAGATTGACAAGATCCACCTGGAAATCGCTTCCAAGTCCTCTCCCCCTACCACTCCCCCCTCTCTCCTCCCCCCACCTCTCTCCTGTCCTCCTTCCCTACTGCCTCCCTTGAGGCAATCTCCTCCCTGCTCTCATTCTCCAACCCCTCCACGTACCCCCTGGACCCCATTCCTTCCCGCCTCCTGACCTCCATTGCTTCCACCGTCGCCCCTCCCCTCCTGCATATCATCAATCTCTCCCTCTCTACCTGCATCTTCCCCTCTGCCTTTAAACACACCACTGTCTCCCCCATCCTCAAAAAGTCCACTCTGGATCCCTCTGAACCTTCTAACTACCGTCCTGTCTCCCTCCTCCCTTTTGCTTCCAAACTCCTTGAACGGGTTGCCTACTCCCGTTGCCTTGCTCTCCTCTCTGCCAACTCCCCCCTTGATCCCCTCCAATCTGACTTCTGCCCCCTCCACTCCACTGAAACCACTCTTGCTAAGATCACCAATGATCTTCTTGTGGCTAAATCCAATCGCCTTTACTCTATTCTTGTCCTCCTTGATCTCTCTGCTGCCTCCGACACTGTTGACCACTCGGTCCTGCTTGAATTGCTCCACTCCCTGGGATTCCGGGACTCTGTCCTTGACTGGCTCTCCTCCTACCTTTCTGACCGCTCCTTCAATGTTTCTCTTCCTAACTCCTCCCCCTCCTCCTCCCTGCTCCTCTCGGTCGGGGTTCCCCAAGGCTCCATCCTTGGCCCTTTCCTCTTCTCTATCTACATCCAGTCCTTAGGCAAACTCATTGCCTCCCATGGTTTCCAATACCACCTATACGCTGATGACACTCAACTCCATCTCTCCACTCCTTCCCTCTCCCCCTCTGTCCAAGCTCATCTCACCAATTGTCTTTCTGATATCTCCGCCTGGATGTCTCAACACCAACTTAAACTGAACATGGCTAAAACTGAACTTCTGATCTTCCCTCCCAATCCTTCCTCTCTCTCTTCCCTGTCAATTGCCATTGATGGGGTCTCCATCCTTCCTGTCCCCCAAGCCCGTAGCTTGGGCTTCATCTTCGACTCGCACCTCACTTTCAAACCCTACATTGACTCAGTGGCCAAATCCTGCTGCTTCTCCCTCCACAACATTGCCAAGATCTGCCCTTTTTCTGTCTGTCTCCCCTGCCTAAACTCTCATCCATACCCTAGTCATCTCACGCCTTGACTATTGTAACCTCCTCCTCGCTGGCCTTCTCTGCTCTCACCTTGCTTCCCTCATCTCTGTTCAAAACTCTGCTGCCAGAATCATCCACCTAGCCAGTCGCTTTGACTATGTGCAGCCTCTCCTCTCCTCCCTCCACTGGCTTCCCCTTCCTGAGCGTATTCTGCACAAACTCCTCGTCTTCACCTACAAAGCCCTTCATAACCTTGCTCCCCCCTACCTCTCTGCCCTGATCTCCCTCCGAACCCCTGTTCAAGCACTACGCTCCTCTTCCATCCCCTCCCTCACCCTCCCACGCCTCCCCTGCACCCCCAACCACCTTCATCCCTTCTCCCTCGCTGCCCCGCATGCCTGGAACTCCCTCCCTGCCCTCGTTCACCTTGCCCTCACCCTCCACATCTTCAAGTCTCTCCTCAAAACCCACCTCTTCCACTCCGCCTTTCTAACTCCTGCTAATCATCACCCAGGATTATCCCCTACCTGTTATCTGCAAACTCCTATTTACTGTAACCAAGCCAAGAATGTGTACCTGAGTTCTCGCATCCTCATAAATGTTGCATCCCTTGTCTCTCCCTCTGTTCCCCCTTCCCTGTCTCCCCTCCTCTGTCTTTAGGTTGTAAACTCTTGGGCAGGGACCGTGTCTATTTTATTCTCTGTAAAGCGCCAGGTACATTTCTGGTGCTATATATAAATGCTTAATAATAATAATAATAATAATAAATAATATAATATACTATACAGATTCCCGCCCCCCCCGAACCTTAAGAAAAAATGCTCTGTTCTAGTACATGGTGTATGAAAGTTGTGGTAATGATAAAGTTTGTAACAGTGGGTAAAGGACTAGAGCAGAGGCTCCCAACCTTTTCTGGGCTCAGGTACATCTATGCTTCAGCAGTGCTTTCAATGTATGCACATGCTTATCTGTCAGTATAGACCATATAACTGTGTGTTTAAACTGAATACAACACTGAAAGCCCTAATTGCCTGTTATGAAATGGGTATTAACTGGATTACTGAATTATCCATTAACCCATAATAGGTCATTTTCACACAGATGCCACCCCCCTCCCCTGGGTGTGCAGGAGGGTGTTCCATCGGTGGGGGTGTCCGTGGAAATGGCTGGTGGTGGGTGGGTGAATGGCTGTGCGCTCAGTGTTTATCCATGCGAATACCATGGGTGATGGGTGGGGGGTGTGTGTGTGCGCTCTCACACAACACCCACCTCCACCCATCTCCACCCATGGGGTCCTCTGAAAAAATGGAGGAGGCCTCATGCGTGGAGGTGTGTGTGTGTCAGTGTAAAGGGACACACACCCACCTCCACCCACCGCGCCAGAACGCCCATTCTCCCACCCACCCCAGTCCATGTAAGAACAGCCATAGTTAAATAAATATTATTTAACTTAATATCCACTATAACACTGCAACATTTTCTTGAAAGCCCATCTTTTGCCAAGCAACTATATATTACCAAAAATTTCAAGGCACACCTGCCAACCTGCTGAGGCACACGAGTATGTCCTAGCATGCTGGTTGGGAACTGCAAGATGGTAGGGTATGCAATGTTAAAAGGTTTTACTTTTCATTTTCTTGGTTTTGTAAATTTGTCAGACATTTTGTGTGTGTAGCAACCACTTGTTCCTTCACAAGGAAGTTTTGTGTCTCAATCTATCTGCATAAAAGTACAAAGAATAGAAAGTATGGTGTGAAACTGATCAGTGCGAAAAAAATCCCCAAAGAACTACGAACCTGCAGGATGAACTGAACCCACCAGGACCCAAAAGCCCCTGTTGGGCTTGATTTGGTAGCCCTGGCCCAAGGTTCACAGACTTAGGCCCTTTTCAAATGGGCCAGCGGTGCAGGGGGGGTGGGGGGGAGGAATGGGTAGAGGCTGCAGTGTGTGGGCGGCCCGTTATACGAATGCCCACCCACCTCCACCCATCTCCACGGACAGAGCATTTGCCATTGGCGTCTGTTGCTCCGTGGGTGGGTGGAGGTGGGTGGAGTGCAGGAGCAGGAATGTCCCCCACCTGCACATGTGGGAGAGGGCAGGGGGTGCGTCGGTGCAAAAAGGGCCTTGGACACTAGACAGGCTCCCTGTGGCCCAGAGGTCCCGCCCTGCACACAGCACTGTGACATCACAGTGCTTTAAGACACCTCTGGTTACATCTGGGCTGGGCTCCAAAGAGCCCAGCTGTGTTGGGAATGGGCTCGCTCAGGTCAGTGCTGACATAGTTGAGCTGAGACTGGGCTTGGGCCTGACTTTGAGCCTGAGTAGGGCTCTACAAAGAACATTCAACAATTGAGCTATTATAATTTCATCCAATAGGGGACATACATTTTATCCATGAATTACAGTGGTACGTACACCTTAACTCTGTATGTAAGTGGTTAAAGTGTTTAAAACATTGTAAATTAGAACTAATCCAAAGAGCAGGAGATAATTATCTCTCTCTTTTAAATCTCTCCCCTCCCACCCATGCCTTTTAATCATCCATGTAATTTTGGGTTCTATGACCTCAATAGGTCTTGTAAACTAAACCTACTTAGACTTTATTACTTAAATTGGAGACCTCTGATGAAAACTTTTGTGATGAAGGAATTGGTACTTTCTTCCTACTTAGCCAGTGATCCAGAATGGTGACAAGGGTCTCTTTGCTGTTAGAGGTGCTCTTTCAGATGCAATATAGAACTGTCATGTCCACTTATGTTTTCATAATCAAATTGACCTCTTATTGTCAAGGGCTGGCAGTTAGTAGCAGGAAACGGTTCATTATGACCTGTTGTGTACTTCTGTGATGCAACCTAAGCTGGGCACTGTTTAAGATAGGAGGCTGGAACAGAGAGACCATTGGTCCAACTTAGTATGGTGGTACTTACGTTAATTTAAAAAAATATTATGGAGCATTTTCCAGCACAGGAATGATAGGCCTGATCTCATGGTTAAATTTCTAATTAGGTAACTGCAATCTGCCTATGTAACATTAACATAAAAATGTAAGAAATGCCATACTGGGTCAGAGTCAAACTGAGGAGGAGGAGGAGGAGGGGAGAAGGGGGAGACGGCCTTACCACAGAGGGGGGCAATGGGGGGCTCCGGGAGACCCAGGACTTTATCCGGATCTGGGGGACCCTGGAGCATCAACTGGAGCTCACGCTCAATCAGAGAAATGAGCACGTGTTCCAGCAGATAGTGCGGGAAATGGAGGCGGCGGGGCATCACCGGACCGTGGCAAAGTGCCAGTCAAAGGCCAAAGAGCTCAAGAGGGGGTACAAGGCCATTAGGGACAACAACCAGTGGTCCGGACACGGAGCCTGGACCGCCCCCTTCTATGATGCCCTGGACCGCATCCTCCAGATGAAGGGCTCGATAGTCGCCCCACACCTCGTGGGGAGCACTGTGATCCAGGGCAGGGAACGGGTCGAGGTACTCCCTCCCCTCACTGCCCTCCAGGAAGGCACCGGCTCCAGGGCCCCAGACCCCCAGGAGGAATGCCCTGGGTCCTCAGAAACCAGCAGCCCCCCCCCTGGACACCAGCCCGGAGAGCCCCCACCCCCTGGCTGGACAGGTGGAGTCTGAGGACGGCACACTCATCACCCTCAGCCAGTGGTCACAGGGGGAGCACAGCAACATGGAGGGACCAGCCTTGGAGGGATCGGAGATGGACATCGAGGGTAAGCTGGCAGGTGGGAGGGGAAGCAGGCCAGGGGTGAGGGGGGGTTGGGGAGGAGCCCTGGCCAGGGGGCAGGCCCCACCCACCCCAGACACCATGGGACAGAGGCCTGGGGGGCCACCCGAGCAATCCGACCGCCCTCCACCAACCACCCCCCAATACTCCCACAGGGCACAGAATGCCCTGGCACCAGAGGCAGGCGGGTGAGGAGGCCGGCGCAGAGCAGCCCGGGCAGCAGCCTGAGGACCCAGGTGAGGCACACCAGCAGGGTGGAGGGTGGGGGGTGGGGCCCAGGGAGGCCGGGAGGAGAACCCAGGACACAGGGACCGGGGTGCCAGGGACCAGGGGGGGTTTACTAGGCACCAACCCAGGGGGGGACAGAGACCCCCAGGCCTCTCCCAGACCCGGGGGTGGGCTGCCAGGGCGGCAAACGACTTACCTCTGTGTACCCTACAAGGCAGCCAGAGGGGCCCCAGCAACCCATGCCCGTGCCTCCAGCACAGCGGATGAGGGAACACCGGGCATGGGTACAGGGCCAGAGGGAGGACCAGGCAGAGGACATCATCCGGACCACAACAGAACAGGGGGAGTGGATGATAGTGGCCGTGGACCGCATGGAGGTGGCCATAGAGCACTTCCTGCTATGGACGGAGACAAGAGACAAGAGGCTCCAAGCAGAGGTGTGCCTGGAACAGAGGCGGGAGCACCGGGAGCACAGCAGGCAAATAGAGGTGGTCGGGTGGCTGGAACAGGCCATTGTGGGGATGGTGCGGGAGCATTCAGTCAAAATGGACAGGTCCCATGACATTGGGACCTCCGTGCTCCTGAACGCTGGAACTATGAGTGCTTATGGGATGGCGGCCACCCTGCTGGGCACCCTGCCTGCATAGGTCCCGATTCTGGGCCCCTTGGTGCCCCCACCTCCCCCCCCAACCACCCCAGGATGGCCCCGTGCTGCCTCTACGCCAGCAGGGGCCATGCATCTGCCTCCCGGGCCCTGCAGGCCTCCGGAGGGAGCAGCCATTTAGGGGGCCCCCTTGGGTCCCAGGTCTGCCCTCCCTCCCACCTCTGCCTGCTCCTCTGGACACAGAGGCCTCCCAGGACACCGTTGGGGACACTGACAGTGGGGGGAAGGGAGCTCCCAGAGCTCTGCTGCGCCCACAGGGCGGCCGCGGGTGGCCCCGGAGACGTGGGAGATGGGGGGGAAGGAGGGGTAGGGTGGTCTGAGGGGTGGTGGTGGTGGTGGTTGCCATGTATTTATTTATTTTATTTATTTTACAAATTTCTACCCCGCCCCTCCTGCAATGCAGCTCGGGGCGGCTTCCATCATTAAAACCATAAAATACAATAAAATCAATACAAAACAATCAAAAAAATACTTAAAATATTAAATATTAAATATAAATATAACTATAAGCTGGGCTAGACCAAAAACCAAACACAGATGGGTAGGGGACTAAACACCCCCCTCCCCACCCTCCCTCCCAAAGGCCTGGGCAAACAGCCAGGTCTTAAAGTTCTGCCGAAATGTTAAAAGGCTTGGGGCCAGGCGAGNTGCTCCCGGTGACCCGTCCCCGTAAGAAGATGAGCCGCCGCATTCTGCACCAGCTGCAGCCTCCGAGCCAAGAACAAGGGAAGCCCCACGTAGAGCGCATTGCAGTAGTCGAGCCTCGAGGTGACAAAGGCATGTAGGGAGAACTTGTGATTTGGTGTACAAATAAATGTAGGGACAACAGTAGTGCTTCCTTTAGTCTGTTCATGGGCCCGGGGGGGGGGGAGGGGACAGGCGCCCATAGAGGGGCTTGCCCAGGGAGCTCCCTGGGGACCCACGGTGATGGGTTCAGGGTTGACCGCCCTCATGCGCTGGCCTCCCGGCTGATATGCCTGGCTAGGGCAGCACGGATGCGCTTGGCGTACCGGTACTCCCTCGGGTTGTCCGCATTCACGTACAGAGGCACCGGGCTGGGAGGGCGACGTGGGATGGGGTATTTGAGGGCTGCCCCATCGGTGTGGCACATCTTGTGCAGCACACAGCAGGCACTTATCACCAGGGCCGAAGTCTCCACCGTGTAGTCCAGCCAGCCTGCGAGGCTCCTCCAGCGCTGCTTGAGGGCCCCGAACGCCCACTCAACCATGGTTCAGCTTGCACACAGGAGGGAATTGTAGAGCACCTCTACCAGTGTCCAGGTGACCAGGTACACCTTCATCAGCCACTGGATGAGGGGATAAGCCAGGTCCCCCAGGATACAGGGGGGCATGAGCACCCCCTCGATCCGGGCCATCGCCATGTCCGCAAAGTCCCCGTGGTACATCCGGGCATAGATGGGGGAGATGGTCATGATCCGAGCATCATGGCTGTGCCCAGAGTTGCTCGTGAAGATGTCAATGAACCACCCCCGGTGGTCCACGACAGCCTGCAGCACAAGGAAGTGATACCCTTGCCTGTTGATATACTCTGCGGCCTCCCCAGCCGAGGGGTGGAGGATCTCTATGTGGGTGCCGTCCACGGCGCCCATGCAGTTGGGGAACCCTCCAGCCATGAAGCCGGCCATCATGGCCGCCTGGTCCACCAGTTGGATTGCTCGGTCCAGGAGGCCCTCCACAGCCTCACAGACATCCCGGACGATACAGGCAATGGTGCTCACCCCGACACCGAAGTGCTGCAAGACGGACTGGCAGGAGTCGGGCGTTGCGAGGGTCCAGACCCCAAAAGCCACCCGCTGGACCATGGGGATGGGGGTCCTCATGGGGGTGTGCTACCGCTCCAGCCAGGGCGTGAGCAGCTCCACAAGCCACAGTAGGGTGAGCTTGTCCATCCAAAAGTGTGCCCTCCAGGCGGCCTCGTCCCACTGATCCAGCGCCTGGGACCACCACCCCTGTGCCCACTCTGTGACCCATACCCATCGGGCAATGGGTATAGTGAGCAGGGCAGCCTGCTGCATGGTCTCCCTCCACCATTGGAGGCATCCGGCCGCCTCACGGAGCACAGCGGTCCTGATCTGGCCGCGGCTCATGGCCTGCTGGTCCGCCCCGGTCACCCGCTGATCCCTGAGCCGGGCCAGGGTGTGCCTGTGGGCGTGGTGGGCTCACCAGGTCCTAGCGGTGCTCCAGGCCATGCTAACCCACAGGCGGGCGCCCAGGTGCACCTCAGCGGTCAGGATGCGCAGCTGATAGGTGTGGGCATGATACCACTTGGCACAGAGCGCTAGGTACATCCCGCAGGTGCCCAACCTGTCTCGCTCCAGGATGTGGTCTGCTCCAGGTGGGGTGCAACCGGCCCCAGCATAGGCTGGGACATGTGTTGCCCCGCCCCTGGGTCGGGACCCGGCGTCCGGGCAGGGGCAGCCATGTCGGCCCAGGGTGCCCCCCTCCCAGCTGTCCAAGCTGCCTCCTGCAGGGCGATCGGCCCAGGGCAGTGGGGCTGGGCTGCAGAGCACACCTGCTGTCACCGCGTGGGGCCTTGCGCATGGACAGGAATGCACCCGGGCGTGCAGGCAGCAGCTGCAGTCCTTCTGTCATCACCTCCCACCTTTCTTTGTTGGCAACATTGTGTCCTTGCCGGCCTGATTAGTGTGTCGGCTCTCCTTTCTGTGCGCTCAGTTCCTGCAGCTGTCCTGGGTCTGCACCCCACACCTCGCTCTGTTGCCATGCCTCGTTGTGGCCTGTGGTCTTATCGCTTGGCCTTGGGGCCCCCCTGAGTCCATGCTATTATTCTCCCTGGCTGGCTGAACCATGGCTGGCTGTGCTTCCACCGGGCTCCCGGTCCCCATGGGGCCCCCCATACATGGACCTTCCGCGAGACCATGGCCCTGTGTGACCTGTGGCATACCCCGGCTGTGCAATTGCTCCTGAGCTGCCCAGACAGCCTATCGGGTGCCTATACGAGCCTGAGCTCTGGCCTTCATTAGTTCAGCTATGAGGCAAGCACCCGGGATTGCCGGCCGCATGCTGAGATGCTGGGGCTGCATCCCTTCCCCGATGGGCGCATCCCGGAGATGAGGTGCTCGCATGTGGGTTGGTCTGCAGCAGAGACTGTGTCTGCCCTCTCTGTGTGCAGCCTGGCCGCCTACACAGTCTGTCTTGTGGAGGGGGGCCCTACCTCGGCCGTGTCCTACTTCGGCTGCGTTCACAGGGCCTGTGGGTACTAGCACTCTCGTGGGGCAGTGTATCACCGGCTGTTGGATCTGGGTCTCCTTCCATGGCCCCCTGCTTCAGACTCCACGGGGGAGCTGGTGGCACTGTTTGGTCCCATTCTGATGTGCAGTTGGGGCTCTCCATGCAGGATCTGTTTGAGGCGTACTACCTGGTCACCCACCACATGTCCGTGCTGGGGTAACGCCGGGGCATGTTTCATTGGCCCCACTTCATTCACCTGGAGGGGCACCCAGCCCCATGGCCCTTCGTGGCCCCCAGCAGCTGGCTGTGAGTCCCCCTGTGCCTTCCGGGCCCCAGCTGCTGGCCACCCTGTGGTCTCCTGCCTCCGCCCATCTGCCGTGGTCCACTGCCTGCTCCCTCATTGATGTCCTGGCCATGCTGCTATGCTGGCTGCTTCCCAGAATGCTGCTGCCCCTGCCTGTGACTGTGGGCCCCCCCCCGAGCCTCCCCATCTGCCTCTGCACCCAGTGTTCCCCTCTGTGGCTACCTTCTCCGGTGTCCATGTCCGGCTCTCTGCACGGTCCCCAGCTCCCCTGGTTGCAGCTGACCATCCTCATCTGCCTGTGCTCCCTTGTGCACCCCTGCACCCCCTATGGGTGCCTGTGTGACCTCGGGGTTCTGGGGCCCCCAGACTGCACCTCCAGCCTTCCTCCCGGGGGGGGGAGGTGTTTGTGACTTTGGACCTGCTGCACGGTCCCGGCTCTCCTGGCTCCCCTCCATGGCACCCTCACCTGCGCTTGGGGTGCGTGTGTGCCTCCTGGACCATTCCCGGGCCGGTCCCTGTTCCATGTGGCCTCCCCCTGTGCCTGTGCCCCGACCTTCTGGGGCCCCCCATTCTGGGACTGCCTGTGTTACTGTGGGGGTGCCCGTGTGAACTGTGCGGTTGTGGGGGTTCTGGCTGCCGTTGCCTGTGTCCAGCCCTGCCCCCGGGCCACCCCCCTTTCCCTGTCCTGCGCCCCCCTACCTCCCCCCCTGTGCCCGTTGTGCCATGTGTGTTGTCTGTTCCGCTTTGTCCCCCCTTCCCTTCCTTTCCCGTCTGGATGTGTGTGTGCCTGGCCATATGTTTGTGCTGTGTGTTCCACTGTGCCCTCGTTGTCTCTGTGCCTGTTGTGTGCGGTACCTTGGCGGCTCTTCTCCCTCTTCCCCCTCCCTTCCCGTTTCCCTTGTGTGGGCATTCCCTTTTGTCCCTTCTGGCTTCATTTTCCCNCTTCTGGGGCCCCCCATTCTGGGGCTGCCTGTGTTGCTGAGGGGGTGCCCCTGTGGACTGTGCTGCTGTGGGGGTTCTGGCTGTTGTTGCCTGTGGGTGTTTTGACCACAGCCGGGAATCGGCGTCATGTCTGTTGTGCTGCCCCGGTCTGTGGTCTGGCGGCCCGATCCTGTCACGTCTGTTTGGGGCTTTCCTTGACCACGGGGGGTGGTGGTTCAGTTTGCCACCACTAGGAATCCACTGTGGTGAATCGGTTCAGCGTAACATATGAAATCACCCTGAGTGTACCATCCTGTTTCTGAGAAGATGCCATTCTTGGTCGATTCAGAGAAGAACCCAATAGATCATAATAGAGTGATCCATTACCTACTGTTCACTCCCAGCTCTCAATAACTTCCAATAGTCAGAGGTTACATCCCCCAACCTCCTCGGCTAACAGCCATTAATAGACCTATCCTCCAAAATTATCTATCCTTTTTTAAACCCAGCTATGTTACCGGCCTTGACCACATCCTCTGGCAACAAGTTCCACAAATCATCTGTGAGTTGAAGAGAAAAAATACTTTGTGTGTTAAATCTACTACCAACTATTTCCATGGACTGCCCCCAAGTTCTAGTACTATTAGAGAGTGTAAATAACTCCCTATTTACTTGTTCCATGCCAATCATGATTTATGAACTTCTATCATATCCTCTCTGTCATCTCTTCTCCAAGCTGAAGAGCCCCAACCTATCGAGCTTCTCATACGAAAGCTGTTTCATACCCTTGATAACACGGGGGACCTCCAGGAAGGCGCCCCCAGTAGACTGCAGGGATTGCTCTTAGATGCGGAGTGCCAGGCGGTCCCCGAGGTATGAGGGGCCGAGACCATGTAGGACTTTATAGATCAAAACTAACACCTAGAATCTGGCCCGGGACGCTATAGGCAACCAGTGCAGAGCGCGGAGCACGTTGCATTATGTGGGAAAAACCAAAGCAATTATTTTTGTAATATTTATTTCCAGTGTTAGGTTTTGATTATGTGTGTTTTGGAACTTATGATTTTAGGGTGTTTATGTGTTTTATTGTGATGTGTGGTTTTTTGTAACTTTGTATTTTGTATTTTAATTTTAATTCTATTTTTGTTATAACCTTTTGGTTAATACAAATAAACTATTATTATTATTTCTAGTACTGCTCATCTTTTAGTAACTCTGCTGTTACACATGCACATTTTTAAAGGAACATTACATTGTGTGGGAAAAACCAAAGCAATTATCTTTGTAACATTTATTTCCAGCACTGCTCATCTTTCAGTAACTCTGCTGTTATAAAGGCCAAATAGGAGTAGGTGGTGAGTTCCAGTATTCTGTTTTACTCTGAAGATTTTTTATTTTTTTTACAATGTAAATATAGTAAATGAAGAAAAAAAGAAAACTGATTCAAGCCAAATGTAGTTCTGGCAAGGAGTCTGCTGCATCCTTAGACATCGCTGCCAATTCACTCTTTTCATGACCCAAAGCAACCTTTGTTGTTCCAAGTCTGGAATTCTCTCATGACTATGTAGATTGCTAATTGAAATTAATTATTGGGTGCATTTACTATGGAGAAAATGGGACTGGGTTGACATTTGCAACCTCCATTTTATTTGTGTACCAAGAAAATAAGTCCTGCCCGCTAAGTACCACTGGCTGAACGTTTCTGGGCAGTGAGGGGGCTGGTCAGTCCAGCCTCCCTCCGCCTGGATTTAGAGTAATCAAATGCTCGCTGTGATTTGTTTGTGGACTTTTTTGTGGATAAAATTGCTCAAATCCACCACAGTTTTGATGCAACTTTTTTAGCAGTAGGTGAGCCAGAGGCAGAAACCCCTTCTTGTCCTGTTTTGTGGGATGAATTTCAGGATGTGTCGTCCTCGGATGTGGGGGATGCTCTTGGGACTGTCCGAGTCACTTATTGTGAATTAGATCTAGGCTGGGAGACACTAGGGCCGTTGCTGGTGGGGATTATCAACACCTCCCTTGGGGTGGGCAGGGTCCTGGACTATCTCAAGGAGGCGGTGGTGCGGTCCCTGCTCAAGAAACCATCATTAGACATTGACGTCCTGGCCAGCTATAGGCCAGTCTCTAACCTTCCCTTTTTAGGGAAGGTTATTGAACAGGTGGTGGCTCGACAGCTTCAGGAGCATTTGGACCAGGTCAATTTTCTTGATCCCTCTCAGTCTGACTTTCATCTGGGTTATGGCATGGAAACTGCGCTTGTGGCCTTGGTCGATGACCTCTCCCGTGAGTTGGACCAGGGTCATTCGACCCTGTTGATTCTGTTAGATCTCTCAGATGCATTTGACACTGTTGATCATGAGTTGTTGGTGACTTGGTTGCGGGACCGGGCAGGGATTAGCAGGACTGTTCTTGAATGGTTCCACTCTTTCCTGGCTGGGAGAACCCAACGTGTGATTCTGGGTGATTTTTTATCTTCTCCCCGGGGCCTCACGTGTGGGGTTCCACAGGGTTCTATCGTATCCTCTCTCTTGTTTAATGTATATGCAGGCTTTGGGGGAGATTGTCAGGGAGTTTGATGTAAGGTGTCATCAATTTGAGGATGACACCCAGCTATAGCTCTCATTTTCAGCTGAACCAGGTCCAGCAGTCTTGGTGCTTTTCTGGTGTTCATCAGCTGTGGGGGATTGGATGAAGGCGAGCCACCTGAAGTTAAATCCTGACAAGATGGAGGTGATGGTTGTGGGAGTGATGGCCCCCATCATTGATGGGTTCCGTCCTCCCCTGGTATCTCAGGTCCAGAGTCTGGGGGTGCTCCTGGATCCACAGCTCTGCCTGGATGTCCAGGTGGTGGCTGTGGTGAAGGGGGCATTTCACCAGTTACATCTGGTATGTCGGCTTAGGCCATATGTCTCAGACTCGGATCTGGCCACAATCATTCATGCTTTTATTACCTCGAGACTGGACTACTGTAATGCACTCTACATGGGGCTACCCTTGGTGCTGGTTCAGAGACTGCAGCTGGTGCAGAATGCAACGGCCCATCTCCTAACAGGGACAGGCCGATGCGAGCACATTGCACCAGTGCTTCATTCTCTGCACTGGCTGTCGATAGTCTCCAGGCCCAATTCAAGGTGCTGGTGCTGACCTTTAAAGCCCTAAATGGTCTGGGCCCCATCTACCTGCAGGACCGCATCACCCTCTGGGTCCTGGATCAGTCCCTGTGGTCAGCCAGAGGCCCCCTCCTCGAGGTCCTCCGCGTTTCTACCGCGAGGAGAGCGGTTTCTGCACCGTGGCTGTGGAGCTCCCTCCTGTTGGAGGTCCGCTTGACCACTGACCTCCCCTCTTTCTGTAGGTGATGTAAGACCTGGCTGTTCTGCTGAGCCTTTGCCGAGGGAGATAGTGTGGGTGGGTTGGGTTAGGGAGGGTTTAGGCATGGATTGTTTTAATTTGGGGTTTTTAGGTTGTTCTAATTGTATTTTGGTTTCTTGTCTATTTTAATCTGTATTTTTTAATGCTGTTAGCTGCCCCGAGATGCTTTTAAAAGGAGGGGGCGGCATATAAATTTTATTAATAAATAAATAAATAATAAATATTAACTACAAATGGATGGCTGTCGCTTGCCTAATTTTTTCTAATTGGACTTTTTATTCCAAAATATGAATGTTTCTCCCAGTGAGATGACACCAGGGGTCCGTATTAAATTATTATAAACATGAGCTCTGATTCTGCAATCTGGTGTATGTGGGTGGACTGTTGCATGCATAGACTGCCCTGTTGACTTCAGTGACTTTATAGAATGTGATTTCCCCAACATAATTGCAATATCAGATAGGGTGGTTGTTCATCCTATCAGAAATGGGGAAGGGGAGCTTAGTAGGGATGGGCGAACGCGGTTCGGAAGTTCGGAGTTCAGCCCAAACTCAGCCTGTTCGGATGACCGAACACGAACACGAACTGACCAAACCGAACTCAATTCCGAACACCAAAATGACCGAACAGTTTGGTCAGTTCGGATCACGTTTGGGTGGCTAAAACATGGTGTCACTGGAAGGCCAAACATGGCAGGGAGGGGGAGTCAGCTGAGGAGCAGACTTCCAGGCACCAGGGGTGGAGGGTGGAGAGGCTTGGAGTAGCAGCCAGCCTGCCCAATCACCATCCCTTTTTGCCTCAGACCACTGGCTTCGCAGTCTGCGATTGGCCATGGGCTAGGCTGCATGGAGCCAATGGGGCTTGCGGTGAGGCGGGCACAGCAAGAAACAAAACTGATTGCCTCCCCCCTTCCCAACACCTTCTGAGCTCGTCACTGTTCCTGAACAGCAGGCGTTTCAGAAGGCTCCCTCCCAGCAGTTTTTGTTCCTTCCTATTCCTCATCCATTGCCATCCTCCTCCTATTTCACCCATCCAACCCATATTTTTCTCATTTATTTAGCTTAGCTTAGATAGATTTAGTGGTTATTTTTTGTTTTTACCCCCTTGTGTTCCCTGTGTTCAATCTTCCCTCCGCCCTCCATTGAATCCTTTCCCTCTCCCATATATTCCATCCCTGATTCCCTTTCCTTCCCCTGTTGTTTGATTCATTTAGAGTAGGATTATTATTAGATTGATTTAGGGTTCATTTCAGTTTTGTACCCCTCCTTGTGTTGTTTGTGATTCTCTCTCTCTCTCTCTCTCTCTATATATATATAGAGAGAGAGAGATTAGAGATAGTAGACAGTTGTAGGAGTTAGCTTAGTGATAGAGATAGTGTTTTAGTTTTAGTGTTTGTAAGAGTAGGCCTTTGTACTTATTAGATAATCCATTTAGTTCATAGTATTTGGAATAGTTAATAGCAGTTAGATTCAGTGTAGATAGATATATATATTAGATTAAAAATTTAAATAAAAAAAAATAAAAAAATATAAAAACATTATTTTGGAGGGAGAAATGGAGAAGGGAAGGAGAGGCCGGTCTGCTGCCCATAGGGGAGGCAATGGGGCACATGCCAGAGGTGGGAGGGGCTGTGCCAGGGGAGCGGCAGCAGGCAGCAGCAGTAGCCAGAGGCAGAGCACATCACCACCCTCCAAACTCAGCAGGCCTGATTTAGGGCAACAGGCTTCAGCGGCTCAGCGTCGCCTCCTGGCAGTACCCTACTCCACTGCTACACAGGGCACTGGAAGGCCTCCAGAACTTGACACTGTGTCAGTCTCTGCTGCTGGTGTTGCTGGAGCAGGTGCTGGTGCTGCTTCCAATGTTCCTACAGGGCCACCAATGTCCCCCACTGTCGAGGCGATCCCCAGCAGTCCAGAGGTGGTGGATCCTACCCTGGCTGCTAGAGGCAGGGCCCAATCCCAAGCAATGTCAGAAGGGAGAGGAGTAGCAGCAGTAGCAGCACTAGAAGCTACATA
>QEPC01000373.1:2143830-2167773 GCA_003113815.1 Sphenodon punctatus
CTGTGTGCAGTCCACTCTGGGGAGCATGGGGCCCAGCACAAAAGGGCAAGCAGCGTGGCTGAGGGCAGTGGGGCAGGTGGTGCCCACCCAGAGCTACCAGAGGGAGTATGATGGTGCCTCAGCAGCAGTGGAGACCTACCTGGAGGAGGAGCCATGCATTGATCCCAGCAGCGATCCCTTGACCTACTGGGCCGGCAAGACCAACGTGTGGCCGGTCCTGTTGAAAGTGGCTAAGGGTATCCTGTCCTGCCCACCAACCAGTGTCCCCAGTGAGAGGGTGTTCTCCATGATGGGAGATATTTGCTCCCCACACCGCCTGAGACTGGGGGCCAAGTTGGAGCAGTTGCTGTACCTGAAGGTGAACCTTCTGCTGCTGGGATTCCCCGAGCTGCCCCTGGACAAGGAGTGATGGTGCAGTAGCACACGCTATCCCATGACAGGGGCAGTCTTGGGACAGGGCTCCTCCTCCTCAATCTGGGCTAGGGCTACTGCTCCTGTGCTGCTGAGGTGTTGTCCCTCCCTCCCAATGCCTGGCACCCGACCTGCCTCTCTCTCTCGTATACTAGACGACCTCAGCCGCCTTATCTGACTGACCTTATGATGCAGGGTGGCATTGGGAAACAAACTGTAAGCCTGCCAGCCAACCTATGGCTAGCTACACAATCTCAGCCCGCTTATGTGACACTGACTGGCTCTCGCTCTCTCATGCTGCACAGACTTTGCTAGCCTATCTGAGTGCCCTGCTGCCAATGTTCCAGCCTGCCTGCCCTACTGCCTCTCATGCCACGCTGCCTGTATGCCCCCGCAGTTTGCCGCCAAGCTCAAAGTATGCCTCAGTCCACCTTTCTGCCTCCCATGCCAAGGTGCCTGTCTGCCCACCCAGGTTGCTTAGCTCAAAGTCTGTCCAAGCCCACCCTCCCTACTGCCTCTCATACTATGCTGCCTGCCCGCCCACCCAGGTTGCAAAGCTTGAACCCTGCCTGTCTGCCTGCCTTCTGCTCATGCCGCGCTGCCTGCCAGCCTTCCCAGGTGGTCTAGATCAAAGCCTGCCTCAGTCTGCCTGCCTCTCATGCCACGATGCCCGCCCAGGTGGCCTACATCAAAGCCTGCCTCAGATGACACAGTGCCTACCCTGGTAACCCTGGGTGATGTGCACCACTGGTCTGGTAATCCTGCCACTGCTGTCTGCTGGTCCATGGGTGCTCCAACCCCAGGACCCGCCACAGGGGTTCTGGGGCCAAGTTACAGACAGGGAGGGCTGTGACCAATATCTAGCTGCCACTCCAGCCCCAGGACCCAGCCTCAGGGTTCTTGTGCCCTGTCATTCCACTCATGGGGTGCTGTCATTCTACCTTTTCTTTACACAACCTGCTGTTCATGGAGAGAGAGAGAGAGACAGAGAGAGAGAAATAAGAGAAAGTCTCCCCACTGCTAGGAGAGACAGATATGATCCCACCCATGCTGTCACCTGTACTATATTACCAGAGAAAGAGAGAGTCCCAGCTAAAATTAGAGGGATGGGGGTTAAAGGGGGAGAGGTAGGTGTATCCCTCTCCAGCTACCCTGGCTGCCACCTGCCAGAACCAGGAAGAACTCCTATCTGTGCTCATGCGCCCAACGCCCATATCCAGCATGCAGCAAACCTACCATAATGAGATGGAATATAACACTACATATTATATGTGCCTGCCTGTGTGCGTTCCTGTACCTGCTACTACCACCTATTGCATGAATGAATGAAGTGTGCCCGATAGGCTTTAGGCTGTCATTCCACTGTCTCTGAATCAGTCATGCCCGCCCATCCCAGGAACCATCAACTAGATTCTGGGACCATTATTCCAGTCACTGACAGCCGCATTCTATTCCACTGCATCCAGAAGCCCGATGTCTGCACACCAGCCTCCCCCTCCCCGGCTACAGTCTACTCCTCCACACCCACCCGTGGATGCCCGCTGAAGCCGCTTGAAATAAAAGCCCCTCCGACCACCAGCTCCTGCCACCTGCTACCTGGCCCGCTGCCAAGGAGTCTGTCTCTCTTTCTTTCTGTCACACCCACCCACACAAACACAAGCCCTGCACCACCTGGGGGGCTGTCTGCAAGTTGAGACCCTGCTGCTAGCACAGCACATCTTTGGGTTAATAACTACACTACATGAGGTGGCAGGTGCTGCTGGTAGGGATCGACAAGCTGTATGAGATTCTGCCACCTGCCAGCCAGAACTTCAGCACATAGGGATAAAAGATTGGACAAGTCAAATGAAGCTCATAACAAGTAATACAACAACTTTTATTAAAACTATTTAAATAACATTCTTTTTTAAAAATTATTTTTAAAAATGTTTTTCAACAAAATATTTACATAAACAAATACAAACATAATTACAACCACAATCCATGACACCAAGGACAACACCACCACTTTTCTTTCCTTGCCGATGATCAAATGTCTGTTAAGCAAATTGTAGGGACTTTGCTTCTTCCTTTACGCAAGGTCGTAATAATGTCCCAGCATGGGTTCCAAACAAAATAGAAGTCATCCATTTTGTCCTCCACTTCTGCCATTACTCTCTCCATCGTGATCATATACCACAGTCTATTCCTCCATTTTGTTATCCTGAGACTTTGAGCCAATATCCATGTACATGCTATTGTATGAATTGCAGCCAACCGTAACTGATGGCATGCCTTTTGTCGGTGACTGAATACCCCCATTTCTGGGAATATCCCCAATAAGGCCAATTCTGCGGACAAGGGCACCTCCGCACTGGCTACCTGGTTAATATGTGGCCAGATCAACTGCCAAAACTTATTCACTCTTTGGCAGCCCCACCAGCAGTGGATGTAAGAGCCCTCCTCCCCACACCCTCACCAACACAGATTAGGATAGTTTCTATTAATTTGATACAGCCTCTGGGGGGGGTCATATACATCCTCAGGCTCAATTTAATTTGTTGTTCTTTTATTGATAGGGCCCATGAGCATTTATTCATAGCAGACCAGAGTTTTTGTTCTTCCTCTGGAGTGAAGATCTTCCCCAGGTCTCGTCCCCATTGGATAAGATAACTTACATCTGGAGGGTGGTAAATAGTATATAACTCCCTATATATTCTTGAAAGAATTTTTCTCTTGTCTGTATTATCCATAATAACTTTTTCCAGTCCCATTTTTTTCCTACTAAAGTATTCCTTATCTTCTGTCTTGGTAAATACTGACCTCAATTTCATATAGTCAAGAAAGGGGATTTTTTTCTTTTAGGGCATTCTCTAACTCTTCTTGTGTTTTAACCGTCTCATTATTAAAAAGCTGCACTGCCTTACCAACCTCTTTTTGTGCCATTTATCTTTCTTGAAACCACAACTTTTTGTGACCTCTCCAAATATTGGAGCATAGGGCATTTCCAGCTGCATGATATCCGTTCTCCTTGTATAATTATTCCAGATTTTTAAGGCCCAGCCCACAAATGGATGGTCTTTGTCCTTAACCTGTGTGGGTTTTACCCCCTCCAGGATCCATTTTTTAAGATTTAATTCTTGGTGTATAAATTGCTCTAACTTCACCCAATTTGGAATGAAAATGTCCTCCTCTTTTATTCAGATCTTAATAGCTCTAAGGCTTGACGCCCAGTGATACAACAATGTCTGGAAGTTTTAGCCCCCCCCTTTTCTCCCTGCATGAACATTATCGATTTTCTAATTCTGGGACGATGATTTTTCCAGATAAAGCCAGTTATCATTTTTTAAAACACATTATAAAATTGTCATGGGAGTTCTATAGGCAGGGCCAGAATAATGTATAAAAATCTTGGTAAAATCATCATTTTAACTACATTTATACGCCCTAGCCAAGATATTTGTAGGCTCTGCCAAGACTCGATTTTAGTTTTATTTCTTCCAATAAGTTCTGATAATTTATTTTATATAGCTAAAACAACATTCTGAAACCCAAAGAAAACTTATAAATTAAACTATGAGTCTCTGGGCCTGTCCCCCGGGACTTGGGGGAAAGGCAAAAGCCATTGGGGTGCATCACAGGGCTGAGGGCCGGCCACCCGAGACTCTTCCAGCTCATAGTCATGGGAGACGGCAAACGCCATGGTCTCTTGCAAGTCCCGATGCCACCTGGAGAGCACCTGGTAGTACATTTCCAGGCGTTCCACCTCAGCGGAGATGTACTGACCGTACGCCTCCACCTTCTTTCTCTCCATGTGGACCGCCTGGAACTGCTCCACCAGGCAGTTCTCCATGGTGGCTGCTGTCACTTGCAGGCTGGCCACGAAGTCCCAGGTGGGCCTCTCCAATTTGGCCCGAAAGGCCTTGGCCTCAGCATTCTCCCAGGGGTCTCCACACCGGGGCTGGGGGAAGGGCTTACATGGCATCTTTTTTGGGTTGCCTCCCCCCCACCCCCCTTCTTATGGCACTGAGGCTGAGGCTCCATGGCCACACCAGAGTCCTCTGCCTGCCGCCTCACTCTCCTGCCATGCTGCTTTTCGATGTGGCCGATGAGCCCCGATGTGGTCCCCTCCTTCTGAAGCCTGAATCTTTTCTTGCAGAACTAAAAAGAGCATAAAAAGATAAGAACATAAGAAGTGCCATACTGTGTCAGACCAATGGTCTGTCAAGCCCTGCCTGCATTCTCTCCACAAGTGGGTGGACTGGGTGGCCAATCTCTCTCTGCTGGGGACTTCCGTTCCTAACAGGTCATAGGGCAATTCATTCCCTATTGTTCCAGTTCCCATGCCTTACCTTGCATGTGGCGACTCCGTCACCCTTGTCATAAAACCTCCAGACTTCTGACCTTGACCGCCGGATGTCTGGGGTGTCACTGGTGACCTCGGCCTAGGGGTCCTCCTTGGCCTGGCAGTGGCACAGGTGCTGGGGCCAGCATCCGATTCCTCTCTGAAATGGGAACACATTAAGAACACCAAAGTAATATCATGCATTTATGATTATGCCCCTAGTCCTCCCTCCTTGGGGGTGCTAGGGATTGCAACTAGGAAAGCCCTGGCTGGCACGTGCAAATCCTTCCCTCCCCTGGGTTGCTAGGAATTGCAACCAGGAAGGCCCTGGCTGGCACGTGCAAATCCTGTCCTCCCTGGGGTGCTAGGGATGGCAACGGGATATGTGACCCTGACTGGAAAGACCCTGCCCTTATTTGGGGGTGCGTAGGGAATGGGATGGCAACTGGAGACCCTTGCTAGCCTGGCACAAGTTTGGGTGGGGGTGCTGCTCGTGCCAGAGCCCTCCACACTACAGTACCCTCTCTCTCTGTGGCAGACATCCACTGCCACCTGCTGATGCCCACTGTTTGTGCCTGACTGATGCCCGCCACCCACGCACCCACCCACATGCCAGTGAGCTAGCTCTAACGGATAGAGCCTTTCTTGTCCTCAAAGTAAAAAAAATATTTTACAAACCTGGCAGCACCTCCTGAGCCCACCGCTTGCTCCTCATCCGAGGAGCCAGGCACCACCACCGGAGATCTAGGGGCAGCGACGAACTCCTCCTCCTCGAGCAGCAAGTTGGCCCCCAGCCAGCGAATCAGCACTGCAGCCGTCTTCATTTTTATTTTTAAAATCAATCACGCAGCCAAAACACACAGTCACCCACAACACACACCAACCAGCCAAACCCACCCAAACAGCCAAAACACACAAAACGAACAGTCACCCAGCCAAACACACACTCGCTTGACACACAGCTCCGCACGCACTTGAATTTCTGGTTTCTGGCGCGATTACAGCTTCACGTGCTCTCGCGATACTTTTTCTGAATGCCCGAACTGAACTGAACCGAATGCCCGAACTCGGCGAACGACCCAAATGCCCGAACCGAACCGGGATCTGTTCGCCCATCCCTAGAGCCTGGGAAAAGCATGTGTCCTCTTCCCAGGCTCCCACTTCCCACATCAGTTGTCAGTCGGGTGGATTGAGGAGCCTGGGAAGAGCACAGGCTTCCCTCCCACCCCCATCCATCCTACTGACAGCTGATGGAAAGGAGCCTAGAGGAGCTGTGAACATGGCCCTCTCGCCACGCCGACGAACAGCTGATTGTGGGAGGTGAACCCAGAAGAGTGGGTGCTCCTCTAAGGCCCCCTTCCCCAATCTGCTGTTTGTTGGGTGGAAAAAGGGGGGTGTACAGGCAGCTCCTCTGGGTTCCCCTTCTCTCCCAGCAGCCGGGGACTCTGGACTACTGCCCCGGTTGTGACCTGGCTGCGAGTGACAGGTGATAGGTCCTGTCGCTCACGGTTGGCAGGGTTGCTCTGAGTGTAGTGGGGCAAGCTTGCTTGGCCATGTGAGTTTGCTCCATCCTGGGCAGCTTTACCTCACGACACATCCTCGGGATTTCTCCAGGGACGTGTCATGGAGCAAGCAGATGTTCAACCCACCCTGGAGTGAGGTGAACATCTGGCAGCCCCTGCACACACAAGCCATTGCATCCCATGGCTTGTTTGCCCAGGGGCAAGCCTCCTTGGGTGTCTTATGTGGCTGCACCCTCTGTAGCACTGGTTGGAATAAAAGGCTCAGAACTGCTTAGATTTTGCTTTTAGTAACAACACATAAAACTGAATCTCACATTCGATTCCATTTGTGAAACTCATACAATGTGTCCCTTTAACATGGAAGGTTTCCCCCCAAAGGCAGGGTCTTGAGCTCCTGTTTTGAATATCATGATGCATTTTATACCATAACATGCAGATTTGAGAATCTATACCCTTTCTTTAACCTCCATTGTCACCTAAGTTTAACTCTTTTTCTGATTCTTTGTCCAATTCTGTATCCTTCTCTGTTGCATCTTCTGTCCAATGTATCCTAGTACTAAAAGCCTGTTAAGGCTTCCTGCATCTAATACTACTGAACAAAACAAGAATATTCCTTTTTTTCTTTTCTTTACAGGCTTTATGTGTTGTTCTGCCAAGAGCTGAAACCACAACAGCTTAGTACAAGCAAATAGCATACCAATAATCAATTGTTAGCATGAGCTTTGGAGATTTTAACAGATCTTCATAAGTTAACAGCTGTTGTTCTGTTGTAACACTTATACTGTGCTCTGAAGCTCTTGCTTTAAATTTTAAACTATCTGCAATTTTTGCAGAGCAATTTAAGAAACTACAGCTGAGTTTAAAGAGGGACCTGTTAAAACAATACCAGTCTATTCGGTTATTAAAATATTATGAAAAATTATAATTTAACAATTTTAACACAGTAATCATGAATTCCCATGCTGGCTTCAGAACAGCAACTGAGCATAGTCATGCACCGTCTGACCTCCTCCTAAAATGAAGGAACCACAATTATAGTTGCCCAAGCTCTCAGAACTGCTAAAAAAAGAAGAAGAAAAAAAGGAAAGAGAGAGTAAGGGTGGGGGTTTACACTATGGCTGTTTTTGCATGGGCGTGGTGGTTGGGGGGATGGGTGTGCGGCTTTTTCCACGGGTGCACACCCACCTCCATACACGGAGCCTCTTCTGGTTTACCAGATGGCTCCATGGGTGGGTGATGGGTGGAGGTGAGTGTTGCGCGGGAGCACGCATGCCTACCCACCGCCTGTGCTGTTCGCATGGACACACACCCATCCCCTCACCACCACCACCACAGTATTTGCATGGATGCCCCCCAACGCACACCCAGCTGCAGATTAGGGGGTGGGGAGGGTCCATGCAAAAATAGCGTATGTGTCTGCAAGCCCTAGCACTGTAGCCCTCTTTTTAAAAGGGATTTCCAAGTCCTGCATCTGTTTTTACTGGGTTCTGTGTAATGAAATTCCAGTGGGCCCCCTTCACCACATAAGTGGGGCAGGCCAGGAAAGAATTCAGGGCTGCCAGCTAGGAGCTCAGGCCTCTCCCAGCAATCAAGGCTTCTGCGTTTAGCTTGCCTCCATCTGGATTCCCTATAACCTCACTGGGCACCACAGCTCCACTTTCTGCCTCTGCATGCATGCGGCTCCCTGCTCAGCTTGCCTTGGTCACTGAGTGCTCAAAGCTGGTTCTGGGCCAGCCCTACCACATCCCAAATCATTGGGAGAGGTGAAACTGAGAACACCAAAATCCTGACTGGCTGGGACTCAGCAGCAGAGGGGGCTAGAGTGCAGGAGCAGGCAGATAAGGAGGCTGCTTTGTTGAGTGGAGCTGCATCCCTACCGGTTCTGTGAAAATGTCGGGTACACAGACAGTCTAGAACAGGGGTGGGTAAAGTTCCCAACCCCAAGAGCTATGTACCCAAATCTTCATGTGGCCGAGAGCCCCAGGATACACACGTGTGCCCCTTTGAAGCATCTCCCAGGCTGAACTTTTCCTGCTTTGTGATTGGCTGGTGAATCCGAGGCTCCTGCTAAAATTCTGAGGAGCAGCTGTAATTCAGCTGCTGAGATTTGGGTGCGGTCAGTGCACTAAGACACAGGATCAATCAGGCATCACAGAGCCATGCTTCAGCTGCCCAAGAGCCACGTGACTCTTGACCGCTGTTTACCCATCCCTGTTCTAGAAAGAGACAAAGGAAAGAAGACCCTGTGGCCCCGTCTCCTCCTCCCCCTTTGCCCAGACTGCCGACACTGGCTTCAAATGTCAGACAAGTCACAAAACGTTGTCCATCTCAAATGTTCAGACCCAAATTCTGATCCTACTGAAGTTGATGGCAGAACTTCCAATGGGCTCCTGTGGGGCTAGGACCCAAATCCCAGTTCTATTGAAGTCATGGCAAAAACTCCCAATGGAGCCAGACCCAAAAATGTCAGAACTTCCAATGGGTTCAAAAAATCTTGATCCCACTGAAGTCAATGGGAAAACTCACAATGGGTTCCAGTGCGGCTGGGACCCAAATGAAGTCAATTAATCCTAATCCCACTCAGGTCAGTAGCAGAATTCCCAATCGGTTCCAGCGGGGCTAGGACCCAAATCCCGAGCCCACTGAAGTCAATAGCACAACTCCCGATGTGATTGAGCGGGGCTAGAGTTTGGGTCCTTGACTGAGCAGCGGAAACAACCATTGCCTTCTCCGTCCCCTGGAGTCCCCGGCACAATCCCTGCTCAGTCCCCAGGGAGGGGACAAGCGGCGGGTCGGAATGCGGCAAGGAGTGGAGGGTCTGACGGGGGCAGCAGCGCCGTTGGCTCAGGAGGGTGCCCGCCCGGCAGTCGCCGCGCTTTGGAATCCGGGCGCACGGGAGAGGGGAGGAGTCGCGTGCCGCTCCCCAGCGCTAGCGCGCTCCACTTCTGTGTCCCCCCCCATCCCTCCCAGCCGCTGCCTGTCAGTGCCTCTCCTGCGTGCGCGCCACTTGGTACGGCCCACCTGGAAGATCATGGCGATTGATGGTAAGTAGGCCAATAACGACTCCTCTCCTGACTCCCCCCCACCCCCTCTCTCGGGCAGCGGGCACGGGGGGCTACCTGGGGAGGGGCAGCCACAGGGGCTCCTGGAGGGGAGGGAGCAGGCATGGTGGGGAACGCTACCTGGGAGAGTGAGGTAGCTAATAATCCCCGGCAAAGTGGCTCAGGCAGCAGCAGCAGCTCCCTGTGGTGCCAGGCAGGCAGGCGGGCGGGCGGGCGGGGCTGTGAAGTGGTGGGGCAGCCCCTGGCTCCCAGTAAGGCAGGCGGCTTCCTCTGTTGGGCAGCAGCCGAGCAGGGTTTGGGTGGGTGGCGGAGGGATGGGAAGGGGTTAATCTCTCTTCCCCCTGCGCTGTCTGTGGCTCGGAGACTCTGGACCACATAAATCTCGGGTATAGCGAGTGCCTCCCCCCCCAAGGCGTGTTTGGCTGTTACCCTGGGGAAGGGGAGTATGAGATGGGAAATAGTAACCTCCTCCCCTCCGTCCGCTAATGGCCGTGAGACTGAGGTAAATAACCCAGAAAGTAACCCCCCTCCCCCGCTTGGTGCCAAGAAGCCCTGGCTTGGGTCAGGATAGAGACCCCAAAGTGGGATGGGAAATAGACCGTGAGTGACTAGTGTCCCCTTGGAGACAGAGAGTGCCCTACGGAGCTCCTCTAGGTACGGTGTGTTTCCAGCGACTGCCGCTGTAAGACCATCTGAATGAGAGAGGTTTCAAAACACTCCTGAGCGCAATGGTAAATGTTTCTCATCGAAACACAACCGCACAATCCTCCCTCCCTAGAGGGACTTGATCACTTTTAAAAACGAATTCCCCAAAATGAAGGAGTCTCACTTCTCCTTGATCATTACCAAGGGAGCGTGTGTTCTGTTGACATGGCTCTTTGTATCTTGTTTTTACCCCGTTTTTATAAGTATCTCCCATGTTTATGAGCATGTGGGCCCTGTGGATAATTGGGGATTACTTGTTAACATGACTCTAATTTGAAAGGAGAAAACAAGTGCTGTTCATGAGCGATGATAGTTTCAAAACTGAATGAGGGAAATTTGAAAAAGAGAGAGTTTAAACCTTATTAAAACACTCAACAAACAAACAAAAATTGCTTGACATCAGTATGCTGCTTCCTTGAAGACAGCATTTCTGCCTGCAATATTTTGTCTGCTACAACAGAATAATGTAAAGAAAAAACTTTAAAATACTGTTTAAAAAAAAATAGTTGTTACTTTGTGCATTTGACAGCACTTTTCATATAACTGATTTCACTGTTTACCGAGTATAACTTACTGCAAGGCTAGATTATTGCAATGTGTTCTGCGTGGGGCTGCCTTTGAAGACTGTTTGGGGGCTGCAACTGGTGCAGAATGCAGCAGCCGCCCACCTTTTGATATGGGTAGGTGCATCGCCAGGAGGACATTTACACCACGGCTTTGCAGTCTGCACTAGTGGT
This sequence comes from Sphenodon punctatus, assembly GCA_003113815.1. Lineage (NCBI taxonomy): Eukaryota > Metazoa > Chordata > Lepidosauria > Sphenodontia > Sphenodontidae > Sphenodon > Sphenodon punctatus. The sequence continues at coordinate 2,154,593 of QEPC01000373.1, forward strand.
TACCACCAGTTAGGTTTTGGGCGCAATTGAGTGCTGGTTTTGACCTATAAAGCCCTGCGCAGCTTCAGCCCTACATAGCCGAACGACTTCCTTTCCCTGGATGTTCCCTCTCGTTCTCTGAGGTCAGCAAGGGACACCTTCTTGCAAGTTCCGTCACTGCACCATGCTCCTGCAGTAAGGGCACACAGAGGGGTGTTCTTGGTGGCTTCTCCACAGCTGTGGAATTCCCTTCCCCTGGATGCTCAGCATTGCCTGAGTCCTGGCATTTTCTAGAGACACTGGCCATTTTTAGACAGGACGCACCCACATGGGTCTACCCATCCCCCACAGGCCTGGGTGCCAGGCGGTGTGGGTGGAGGCACGCTCCCATGACTCTCATACCACCCACCCATACCCCCCTCACAGAGCAACCTGGGTTTTCCCCAGTTGTGCGGGGGCATGGGTGGGCGGTGCATGGCTGCGGGTGCAGACGCATCCTCTGCTGTATGAATGCCGCCCCCCCCCCCCGAAGTGTGCTGGTGCTTCACTCGGTGCGCATGGACATGTCTGGGAGGCGAGTCCATCTAAAAGCAGCCTCTGTAAGACTTATTTGGTCAAGCATTTGGCAGTCAGGGGATATGGTTTGAGCTTCTGTTCTTAATTTTTTAAAAAAGGTATTCATATTCTACTGGGTTTAAAATTATTTTATATCTATATTTTTTATTTGTGCTGTTTTATGTTGTTAGCCCGTTTGGGGAAGGGCAGCATACAAATCTCAAATAGATAAATAGAAGCCTGGAGCCTGGCTTCTATCTTGCAAATTGCTCTGTTGCGAGCAGACTCTTGTATACGCATAAGAGTCCATTGAAGTGAACATTGATCTTTATGGGTGAAGGGCTCCGCCAGTAAGTTTCTCTCTTTCTAAAAAAGATCCTTCAAAGTGTTATCAGGGAAAAGAAGCCTGTATGAATTTATTAAAAATGAAGTTACAAAATAAAGATGTTATATGAGTGGTATGTTATTGGAAACTGAATTTTTGGTCAGTCTAAAGAATTCGACAGTGTCTCTTTCAAGTCTGTTTTAGCTTTAATTCCTTAATATGTGAGTCTTCTTCAAATGTTTAAGAACTGTTAGATCTGGAAGTATTTTTATTCTCCTTTGAATTTTATGTTTATAATCACTTTTACAAAAGGGTGTTAGAAAGCAGAAGAATAATACTTTTGAAAATCTGTCCTTTGGTGCTTTTTGGGGGGTAACATTTTAAAAAGTGTCTACAACCCACACTTGGAGCCATACTCGCTTCTTAGTCAAGCTAAAGGGTCTGAATAGAGTTTCTTCAGTTTTGGACATCTAACCAATGGTTAAGCTTTTTTTTTTTTTTTTTTTAAAGAGAGAGATCCCTTCATGAAATTGATCTGTACTGAATATTGATTTAATTCTCTTCCTTGTGGTACAAGTGAAATGAATTTCACCTCTAAAGGCTCTACTAAACAAGACTATGGCATTCCCTTGCTCCCAATCCTGTTTTATAATTAATAACTTGGTATTTTTCCCACTGCTTTGATATATTTCAATTATAAGCCCATTCTCTCCCTCTCCCTCCTTTTCTCTGACACGTATAACACCTTGTCTTTAGCTATCATATTTGACAAGCTCTTTCCTGATTAATGGGCCAAACTGATGTTGCTATACTTGGTGTGACCTTATCCATGTTACTTGTTCCCCCAAAGTAGAAGTTACTTTATATGTAAGACCATTTGCATCCATTTTAGTAGGAATGAAATAGTCTTACAGAAAATGTACTGGTGATTTCTTTAATATGCAAAGTTAAAATTATGGGCACTTAGGATAAATGTTAAATGTTTAAATATTGCCTTGAGGAAAAGTAATTATAATTACATTGTAAACCTCTACAAAAATAAATATAAACTCCCAAGTAATATTTGTTAGCTTTGGTAAGTTAACAATTTTTGGTTTATTTAAACAACTATAGATAGTTAGATACTCTACATTTATCCATCCCCCCCGCAAAAAGTGTAGAGCAGCGCTAGATGAAAACCAAGTTCTTGCAATGTAAAACCATTTAAATAAAACTTGTAGAAAACAAAGCAGAGAGGTGGTGGTCTCTCCTTCACTGGATGTTCACAGGGCCCCGTGGTTTACCATGGGGCTGCGGGGTATGAAGCAGGCAGGCAGGAGGCTAGAGCAACGCTGTCGTCGGACTCGCTCTGAATCCGACCGTCTTCTCCATAGGGCCCATTTGAGGTCCTATGTTGAGACTGTGAGGGCAGCGAAGAAGGAATTCTTTGCTGCTCTCATAGCGTCTGCGAAGTCACACCCGGCGGAGCTATTTCGGGTGGTTCGGGGACTGGTTAGTCCGGCCTCCCTCCGCCTGGATGGGGACTTGTCCCAGGCCCGCTGTGAGCAATTTGTCACCTACTTCGCAGACAAGATTGCTCAGATCCAGAGCGACTTCGACACCGGATTGAAGGCAGTAAGTGAGGAGCGTGAGGTTGCAGAGGCCCCGTCTGGTTCATCTTCTTGGGTTGAGTTTCAGGAAGTGACGCCAGCCGATGCGGTGAATGTCCTGGGGTCTGTTAGGGCCACCAGTTGTCAGCTCGATCTGTGCCCGTCCTGGTTGGTGAAAGCCTCCAGGGACACGTTGGGGACGGTGCTGGCGAGGGTTATCGATGCGTCGCTTCGGCAGGGTAGATTGGCGCCCAGCCTTAAGCAGGCTGTGATGTGTCCCCTGCTGAAGAAGCCATCTTTAGACGTGGATGTGCTCGCCAGCTACCGCCCTGTCTCTAACCTTCCCTTTTTAGGGAAGGTTATTGAATGAGCGGTGGCACTACATCTCCAGCGGCATCTTGATAGCATCGGTTTCCTTGACCCTTTTCAATCTGGGTTCCGCCCCGGCTATGGTACTGAGACGGCGTTGGTGGCTTTGGCTGATGATCTCCGCCGGGAGATGGATGCAGGACGTTTGACATTTTTGGTCCTGCTAGATCTCTCAGCCGCTTTTGATACCGTGGACCATGGGCTGCTGCTGAGACGGCTGCAAGATCTGGGGGGCCTGGGCAGGACTGTTCTTGGATGGTTCTGCTCATTCCTCTCAGATAGAAGCCAGCGGGTGGTGCTGGGGAGCTGAAACATCGAGCCCCTGGGCCTTGACCTGTGGCATTCCACAGGGTTCCATTTTGTCTGCACTGTTATTTAATGTGTATATGCAGCCCCTGGGGGAGATCGTGAGTTGGTTCGAGGTGTGTTGTCACCAATATGCTGACGACATGCAGCTGTACCTCTCTTTTTCAATGGACCCAGGTCCTGCTGTCTCGGTACTTTCCCAGTGTCTGAAGGCCGTGGCGGATTGGATGAGGCACAGCAGACTGTAGCTGAATCCAGACAAGACGGAGGTGATGGTAGTGGGGAGGGCGAAGGAGGTGTCGGCTCCCCCTATTGGGGTGTGTGTGTCTGCCCTCCGGTTGCCCAGCAGGTTCGGAGTCTGGGGGTGATTTTGGATGCGGACCTCCGCCTGGATCAGCAGGTGGAGGCGGTGGCTAAAGCCACTTTCCGCCAGCTGTATCTGGTGCGGAGGCTGCGCCTGTACATCTCCAGACCCGACCTGGCCACTCTCATCCATGTCTTCGTTACCTCGAGGCTCGACTACTGCAACGCGCTCTACGTGGGGCTTCCCTTGATATTGGTTCGGAGGCTGCAGCTGGTGCAGAATGCGGTGGCCCGTCTCCTTACTGGGACGGGTCGCCATGATCACATTACACCAGTGCTCCGCTCTCTGCACTGGCTGCCTATAGCGTACCGAGCCAAGTTCCAGGTGTTAGTATTGGTATACAAAGCCCTATACGGTATCGGCCCCTCTTATCTTGGGGACCGCCTCGCCTTCCGTGACTCAGGACGAACCCTCTGATTCACTGGGGGTGCCCATCTAGATGTCCCCCATGTAAGATGGGGGGCCACCATGGAGAGGGCATTCTCAGTGATCAGGCCACAGTTGTGGAACTCCCTACTGAAGGAAGTCCACCTGGCTCCAGGTCTGCTCACCTTTCGGCAGGCACGCAAGACTTGGCTGTTCGCCCAGGCCTTTGGAGGGGAGAGAGGGGTAAATAGGGGAGATTGGTGGGGTGGGGTAGGGGATTTGGGGGAATTGGAGTCTAGGTTTGGGGGTTTTTAAATTATTTTAAAATTGATGTTGGTTTTAATGTATTTTATTGTTTTATTGTATTGTTAGCCGTCCCGAGATGCCGTGGGCATGAGGGGGTGGCATAGAAATGTTAATAAATAAATAAATAAAAATGTTTCAAACAGAGGGTTCACAGCCATTTGTCAGGGATGCTGTAGCTGTGGATTTCCTGCACTGAACAGTGGGTTGGACTAGATGACCTCTGGGGTAATTTCCAACTCTATGGGTGTCTTTAGACAAGCATCTCCCCATCCATCACCCACCCATCATGCATGTTGCAGGGCTACGGTGGTGCCCTACAACATGTATAATGGGTGGGAGGTGAGTGGGTAGTATTTATTTATTTATTTTTATTTAGTTGCATTTATATGCCGCCCCCTCATGCCTACGGCATCTCGGGGTGGCTTCCATACAAAAATAAAACAATATTTAAAACACCAGTAAAATTCTCAACAATTAAAAACCCTCATTTAGCCCCCCCCCAAAGGCCTGGAAGAACAGCCACGTCTTACATGCCCGACGAAAGGCCAGTAGACTTGGGGCCAGGCGGGCTTTCTCTGGGAGGGAGTTCCACAACCGTGGCCCTACCACCGAGAACGCCCTCTCCATTGTGACCCCCCGCTTCACGTGGGAGACCTCTAGGAAGGTGCTCCCGGCGGATCGAAGGGGCCGTCCTGAAACGCGGAAGGCAAGGCGGTTCCTGAGATACCCGGGGCCGAGTAGATGGAGGTGCTTGTCTTAAAGCACCCGATTCTATGAAATTAATCTTACCCACACTTTTTAATTATTGTTATGCCATGTTAAATCACACTTTTGAATCCTGAGTAGCCCCAATGATCTCAGTTAATTTCCAATGGAACTACTTGTGGCCTTAGATCTTATGACACTGGGTGATTGGGCATCTAGCTGATGAAATTTCATCATAATATGCAAAGTTAAATTTATGGGCACTTAGGATAAATGTTAAATGTTTAAATATTGCCTTGAAGCAAAGTAATTATTTAATTAAATTTAGTGTGGACAAGTGCAAGGTGATGCACATAGCGAGAAATAATCCAGACTCTCTCTCTCTCTCTCTATCTTGGAGTCGCTGTGGACAATACATTGAAATCCTCAGTACAGCGTGTGGCGGTGGTCAAAAAATCAAAGGGAATGTTAGGAACCATTTGGAAAGGGATAGAGAATAAAACTGAAAATATCATGCCTCTGTATAGATCTATGGTACAACCACATCTGGAGTATTGTGTGCAGTTCTGGTTGCCACATCTTAAAAAAGACATAGTAGAACTAGAAAATGTACAGAAAAGGGCAACAAAAATGATCAAGGGTATGGAACGGCTCCTGTATGAAGAGAAGCTTGATAGGCTAGGGCTCTTCATCTTGCAGAAGAAATGACTGAGAGGGGATATGATAGAAGTTTAAAATGTGAGTGGTGTGGAACACATAAATAGGGAGCCGTTATTTACCCTCTCTAACGGTACTAGAACAAGGGGGGACACCATAAAATTAACTGGCAGCAGATTTAAAACAAATAAAGAGAAAGTATTTATTTTTTTTACTTAGCACACAATTAACTTGTGGAATTTACTGCCAGAGCAAGTGGTCAAGGCCAATAAATGTAGTTAGTTTTAAAAAGGGATTGGACAAGTTCTTGGAGGATAGGTCCATTAATGGACCTATTAGCCAAGTTGGTCTTGGGGATGTAACCTCTTACTGTTTGGGGCTGAAACAACAGGGAATGGATTGCCCATTGTGACTTGTCCGGTACTTCTCCCAAGAGAAAGGGATTGGCCACTGTCAGAGACAGGATGCTGGGCTTGATGGACCATTTGTCTGACCCACTATGGCACTTCTTATGTTCTTAGTTACTAAAAGTTTTAAAAAAGTTATTACTACATATGGTGAAATAAGTAGTCATGGGGTAAGAGGAAGAGTTCTATCATGGATTAGTTGCTGGTTAAAAGATAAGAAACAAAGGGTAGGACTAAACCGTCATTTATCACAATGGACAGAAATATAAAGCAGGATGCCTCAGAGCAGGGCATGAAATTTCATATTCAACTCCAGGAGCCAAATAATAATAATAATAAAACTTTTTGGTTTCCAGACATTATCCTGGTATTAATGTGAAATAACAGATAAATATTGAATTTCAGTATCATTCCAACAAGTAATAAGTTGAATCTGAAAATTCAATGAAATAAAAAGAACTATAAAATACAATTAATAAAAGGTGTGTAAACAGCAGCTCCCACTTCCCCACACACCTGCCAGTGCAGCACCGTAGTAGTTCTGCTGCCTCAGTCCAAAACCTATGCCAGAGCAGAAGACAGGCAGAGCTTATGCAAAAGTCAGCCCTCAGAAACTGCGTCCAAATCCCCCTCGTGCCCAAAATCAACTTAAAGCTGCCAGCTGTTGTATTTTATGGTTGCTGGGCTATTGGGAAACGTGACCGAGAGAGGTGAAACAAGTTCATAGACTGAGAGAGATGAAACCCATTAACTTCACTGGAGTGAGTAAACACAAGAGCCAGACTGGAGTAGAAAGTTAGAGTTTATTTACCAGCGTCCAACATCTGGGAAATGAGGGGGTTGATCACGGGTACCAGGAGTTACACGGAGCCAAAGAATCCAGAGAGATCATGTAATCTCAGGCGATGTCTGAACCCTGAGGGACCTGGGGTGTCCCTTTTTATAGGGTCTTAAACAAATACCCCGAACACAGCCAATGAGCTTGGTTCAATCATACGTGTCACACATTTCCACCCATCCTCAGAACCATCCCTGATTGGTCCATAATCCATAACATTACATCAACTTTATGCTACAGAGAGACTGGAGAAGGACTGTTTATCAAACTTTTCTTGAAGAAAGACAAGATTACAACTTTTTTTCTCTGAGTTTCCAATTCTAGAAACTGTCAGCTCATTTCTCTCTCTGGCCTATATGGGCCTGAAAAGCTGGAACCAAAGTTATGGATCCCTGACTTACTCATGGCTCAATTCTTACACCAGCCCCACCTTCCCTCCTCCCAGCATTTGGTGTGGGCCTGTGCGATAGGAAAAAGCTCCCAGCCTCCCTGCCCACACACACTTATCCCCCAGATTCCGTCAAATTGGCAGGAGGGGCAGGGTAACAAAATTTTAAAATAAATAAATACAAACAAATTCCTCCATTCCTGGGGCTGACACTCGGGGCTGGCACCTGGGCAGTTGTTGCCCCCACCCACCTCCAGTAGAGCTGCCTGCTGATCTAACCTAGGGCAGGTCTCCAGTCACTTGAGCTCACCTCCCTGGTGGGTTCCTCCCTGAACTGGCATTTCGTTTGAGAAAATCTGCACCTTGGCCCGCATGCAGCACAGGGCTCCCCAGACAGCAGGCAATACCAAGCAGGCACAGAGTGGAGAGCCTTAGGGCAGTTTTAGATGAGACGCAAATGGCGGCTGAGCCCTTTATCAGCCGCCATTGTTGCCGCTCGTCTAAAACCCCGGCGCGCAAGAATGCCGGATCTCTGACGCGTGAAGCAGGCCCGGCGATCCTGCCCCTGTCAAGGTGGATCGCCGCTGTGCCGGCTTCACGCCGCACTTCCGGGTTCTTTGCCCGAGTGCGCACGCCCAGAAGGGCCCGCATGAGCACAAACACTCCACGCTGTGTCTGATGCTCTTCTGAACATCAGACACGGCATTGAGAAGGAAGGTGGGTGCCCGATGCCAGCACGGAACGATCCCGCTTGTGAGCGGGATCGTCTAAAACCGCCCTTAGTCCCTGCTTTACCAGGCTCAGGCTCTCCAGAATCCACTCTGCACTTGCTTGCTCTCGCCTGCTGGCTCCCTGTACTGTCTCTGACTGTGTGCTGGCCGAGGCAGGGATTTTCACAAATGACAAGCCGGTGAGGGAGCTACAGGTAGGGATGTCAAGTACAGGTACGGATTAATCCGTAACTTCTTGTAATGGCCTGTTATGGAGTAGTCTGTAACAGCTCTCTACATATTGTGGATCTGCTGTTATGGACCCGGGTTTCCCACCCTTCAGGGCCCTGGTATGGTATGTACAGACCTTGGAGGGCTTGATTGAAGGTCCGATGGACTTGACTGAAGGTCCAGGGGTCTCCTCCTGCATGGAGGTTGCCCCCCAGGAGGCTCCCTTGCTGTGGCACTCTGTGGAGGTCCCTGCTCCACAGTGCACATGTACAAAATGACTGCTGGAGCCGTTTTGCACATGCACAGCCCTTTTTCAAAATGGCGCTGGCAGTATCCGCATCATTTTGCAAAAGAGCAGCTGTTCTGCTCATGCACAAATGATGCTGTTCGCACATGCACAGAACGGCTGCCCTTTTCTAAAATGGCACCGATGCTGCTGGTGCCATTTTGGGAAAGGACTGCAGATGTGCAAAACAGCCCCAGTGGCCATTTTGCACATGTGCACTGTGGAGCAGTGACTTCCACAGCGTGCCATGGCGAGGGAGCCTGTTGGGGGGCGACCGCAACACAGAACTGGTCGCCAATTTCTGGGTGCAAATGGCGACTTGACACCCGCATATTTTGTGCCCTGCCTCAGGGGATGGTGTTGGGTTTAGTTGCTGTTTAACTTATTTGATTATGATCTGTAGAAAGGGGTGAAGATTGTGGTGGCCAGGTTTTCAGAAGACACAAAGTTGTTTGAGACGTTTAAAAACACCCAGTCTGCATTTTAAACTAAGATGCTACCACGCATGGCCATGCAGGAGCCACTCATCCGACTTCCTGTCTGAAGGTGGTGCAGGGGAAGTCATGCTTCCATGAGCCAGGCATCACCCACTCATGGCTACTCACAGCTGAGAAATTCAGAGTGAACCGTGTGGGGCAAGCCAAAAAAGTGTATGGCAATGGGTGCCCACACATCCCCTGCCCATATGAACTGGGGTGGCCACCCATGCTAGCAGACCGGTCTACCGGTCATAGGTACTGTGTATGGGCCGCTGCAAATCGCATGAAGTGGCCAGGAGCACTGGGGAGCCTGGGTTCGGATATGTCAGTACCCCCTCCCCCATGGTCTGTAGCAGGAAGAGTGTGAAGTGGATGCCACGGTAGCCACGCTGGGAGCTTCCTGTTAGAATCCCTCTCGCACTCTATGGGTGTTAACTAACATGTAGCTGCTACTGTGACTGCCTGTCCGGGGTGGGATGGCTGCCCCTGCAACCCCCAGCCTAAACTAATGTTCCTCTGGCCTGATTTGGCTGGGGAGGGAGAGCAGGGATTGATGTGCGACTGGCTGGCTGGCTGGCTTTGCCCCTGCACTGTGGCCAGCGCCCCCCGCCATAATGACTGCCACTAGCAGACAACCATGGCGGGCTGCCATGGTGACCCCTGACACTGGGCTGGGCAGGTGCGAAAACAGATGTGCTCCTCTGGTTCACCCAGCTTTGGCCTGTCTGTGCAGCTTGCAGGGCTGGACTGTGCCCGGTTCATTCTGGGCCCATGTTTCCAGCCTGGTCACCAAGCCTGCCGGGATTTGAACCAGGCCCACATCTGTCAGGCCAGGAACAAACATGCGGGGTTCAGCACAGGTCCAGGTGTGCCAGAGTGGGAGAACCAAGCCAGTGTTATGCTAGTTAACACCCCATCTGAGTGACTGCTCCGAAGCTGTACCACTCAGCAGCCATGGATTCCCTCCTTCAGCCTTGCTTGTTTAAAAACAACCTGTGAAGAATTACAGAATGAACTCTCACAACTGGGTGACTGGGCAGTAAAATGGCAAATGAGATTCAGGGTGAAAACAGACATGACGCTGACTCCACTTTTGTTATACATGTTGCAAGACTGTATTGGTGCCTATGCAGCTCTGCAACATGCATAAGAAATGTTAAAGCGGTGTTAAAGTGGAGTTAACATCATGTCTGTTTTCACCCTCAGTGTTGATAAGTGCAACATAAGGAAAATAAGGAAACATGCACATAAGGAAAATAATCCTAACTATAATTACACAGTGTTGTTTTCTAAATTAGCTCTAACCACTCAAGAAAAGGACCTTGGAGTCATTGTGGATAGTTCATTGAAAATATCAACTCAATTAGCAGCAGCAGTCAAAAAGGCAAACTGTTAGAAGTCATTGGAAAAGGGATATAAAGTAAAATGCTACTATATAAATCCATAGTGTGCCCGCATTTTGAATGCTGTATGTAGTCCTGGTTGCCTCACGTTGAAATGGACATAGTTAGTGGAATGGCTGCAAAGAAAGGCAACAAAGATGGTCAGAGGTATGGCACAACTTCAATTTCAGAAGAGGTCCAATAAGTAAGGGCTCTTCCGCTAAGAAAAGAGGTGACTAGGATAGAGATTTACAAAATCATGACTTGTGAGAAATGAGTAAGTAAGTAGGAAGATTAAGTAAGTAAATAAATAAATAAATTAAATAAAACAAGTAAATAGAGCTAGCATAGCTTTCTAAAACTAGGACTTTACTTTAGGTTGTTCTGGAAGCATTATGATATTTTCAATTTTATTCTCTATCCCTTTCTAAATAATTTCTAACATCCTGTTTGCTTTTTTGGCCAGCACTACACATTGAACTTAGGATTTCAGTGTATTGTCCACAGTGACTCTAAGATCCTTTTCTTGAGTGGTAACTGTTAATTTAGAACCCAGCATTGTGTACATATTGTTTGGATTATTTTTCCTTATCTACATCACTTTGCACTTGTCATCATTAAATTTAATCTGCCATTTAGATGCCTAGTCTCGCAATATCCTCCTGTAATTCTTCACAGACGGCTTGTCCAACATCTAAAAACTGTTACTTTTAAATTCATAGTTAAGGCGCATTAGTGAAAATTAACCATTTAACTACTGTGAACGGCTTAACGAGTTAATGTTTCTGTAGAAATTGTATATTTGCTTTCAAAATCAACAAATGAAATATAAGTAATGTAATAGTTAAGGTGTCTGAAATGAAAATGAATTTCTTAATTAGTAGAGATGGTGAAGAGGTGGGTATTTTTTGTTGATATAATCTTGATGGTATTTAAGGAAGAATGAGAGTTATGATGAGAAAATATTGATATAGACAGAGTTGTTAATGAAATATATGTGATTGAGTAATATGGATGTAGTTGAAAATGATGCATTATAATTGTAAGATATTTGTACATTGTACAGTAGTGAAATGGTTAATTTTAACTAATTTCCCTTAACTATGAATTTAAAAGCAAAGATTTTTAGAGGTTGGAATATAATTCGATTTTGAATTGGTGTATCTGAATAATATTTTGTGGAAGTCAGTGGAGTGAGAAATAATATATGAATTGATGAACTGTGTGAGTTACAGAATAGATGTATGAGTAAAACAGAGTTTACAATCCGTTATAAATTTGTTGAACACAAGGTGGCACTGAAGTGTTGGATTGAGCAATGGTTTCCTCTCCTGATCGGGAGACTTATACCAATATCTATACAACACTTTAATAGGCCGTGCTGTTGTGACAGTGATGAATATTTGACAGTAAGTAGAGCAGCTATGGGTGCTTCTGTGCCAACTTGTGCAACCTGTGGAGTAGACCGGTCCCTGTAAAACTATGTAACTAAACAAACAACCAATCCCCTCCAACAGATTTTACTCCCAACCGGAAACCCCCCACCAACTACACTTACCTAACCTGCCCCCCTGTCAGCCTTTCTTCCCCCCTGCCCCAGCTAGCCTGCTCCCCGCCAGCCATACTTACCCCCTGCCCCTGGTAACCTGCCCCCCCCAGGCTAACCTGACTCCCTCGTTAGCCATACTTACCCCCCGTCCCAGCTAACTTAACTCCCCTGCCAGCTAGTCTCTCAGCTCTTCTTCACACTGAAGGTATCTAAACAACATTGTGTATCCAACGCTAGGAGAGCTGCAAATAGGCATGTGCAACTTAACGATTTCTTCTATTCTCTTCAATGTGTCATTATTTCAATGAGAACTTTTTATTAAGTTCGCCCTCTTTCCACCGTGCACTCCTCCACACCCCTAGAAAACAGAAATAAGAATCAATGTGGCCCATCAACTACTCTTAGAGATGTTTTTATGTTAGTAGGTGAAATGCACATGCGCAACTTAAGGATTTCTTCCATTGATATTAACACGCTCTTTTTTCCCCATCTAACTTTTTATTTATAGCACCGTTACATCCCAGAATTCACTAGCGAATACCTGAATCTAAACTTTAATGTTCTGTTCCATTCAGTTTTATTAAAGACCCGCAATAAGTAAATAAATCGCCTGCAACAATTTTCAGTCGCACCTGGAAGTGCAGTGAAAAAAATACTCCCATGTTAGAGCTAGGCGGAGACTGAGTAGAAACAGCGTCTTGCCTTAACTAATAGAGGTGCAATTGTGCCTCTATAAGTTATATAACAGCAGTCAATTGTATCAAAGGCTGCTGAAACAGCTAACGAGCAACAAGGTAGAATTCCCCTTGTCAATCTCCAGGCACAGGTCATCGCCCAAGGCCACAAGTCCAGTCTCTGTACCATACCCAGGACAGAAGCCAGACTGAAATGTGTCCAGGAATCCGACAGCATTAAGAGCCTGGAGCTGTCAGGCAACCACAATATATAATTAAATAATTAATATATTTAATTATAATATATAATATATATTATTATTTTGACCTTTAAAGCCCTAAACAGTCTGGGCCGCACATATCTGAGAGATCGCCTGTCCTTCTGTGCTCCAATGAAGCTGGTGTGATCGGCAGGGAGTGCCTCCCATTAATATATCTTAAACAACACTGTACAGAAACAATTTGTCTTGTAAGCTGTAAATAACATTTTCAAATATTATTTATTTATTTATTTATTTAATTTAAATGTTAACCCCCAGCTAGTGGTGGGACCCCGGGCCCATTACCGGCTACCGGATTTACCGGTTACCGGTTCTGCGAAAACCGGATTCCCGGATTAAATCCGGTATACCGGTACCGGATTTATTTCATTGGTTTCAATGGGGCGCTGTGTCCCCATTGAAACCAATGAAATAAATTAATTCCCTCCCCCTCCC
>QEPC01000373.1:2168363-2182688 GCA_003113815.1 Sphenodon punctatus
CTGGGGCTTTAAGTTTTTTTACATTGCAGCCATTTTTAAATGGCTGCAATGTAAAAAAAATCCGGTACCCCGGAATCCGGTACCCGGTCCGGATTACCGGGTCGAATCCGATAATGCCGGTATGCCCGGTACCGGCATTATCGGATACCGGATTTTACCGGCTTCCCGCCCCTACCCCCAGCCCTTCCCAGATGGCTCAGGGCGACTGACAAAACAATTAGAAACAATACATAGCAGCATAAAAACACAAACTCCTAGTCTTTCCTCTTATCCATTCACAACCCCACCACAACCCCACAAAACCCTCCCCAACCATCCCCTCACACTCCTATCCCAAACTGCCATCAACCCCCTTTCCCTATCCCTGCCTGACAAATGCCCTAACAAATAAAAAGGTCTTACACCACCTCTTGAAGATGCCCAGGTTCAGTCTCAAATGAACCTCTGGGGGAAGGGAGTTACACAGCACTGGGACAGCAACTGAGAACACCTCCCTGCGAGTCCTCACTGTACGAATAAGACTGACAGATGATGTACATGGGAGGTGCTCCCTGCCGATAGCAGGGGCTGCAGTGGGGCATGGAAGGACAGGTGTTCTCTTAGATATGTGGGGCCCAGACTATTAAGGGTTTAAAGGTCAAACCCAGCACCTTGAATTGTGCCCGGAAATCTATCGGGAGCCAGTGCAGACTTCAGAGCACGGGTGTAATGTGCTTCTGGAACTTCACCCCCGAAAGGAGGTGACCTGCTGTATTCTGCACCAGCTGCAGCTTCTGACAGGTATCAAGGGCAGCCCCATGTAGAGTGCATTGCAGTAGTCTAGCCTCATGGTGATGAAAGTATGGATGACGGTGGCCAGATCTGAGTCGGAAACAAAAGGCCACAGCCTTCTCACCAGATGGAGTTGGTGAAAAGCACTCCTGGCCACTGCCGCAACCTGACAATCCAGGTGCAACATGGTGTCCAGAAGCACTCCGTCACTGCGAACCTGATTGACCAGAGAGGGCCGGAGTCCGTCAATAATAGGAGTCCAGTCCCCTCCAGATCATAAGACCGGCCAACCATCATCACCTCAGTCTTGTCTGGATTCAGCTTCAGTGGGCTCATCCTCATCCAGTCCCCAACAGTAGCCAGGCATTGGATAAACACCGAGATTGCAGGGCCTGGGTTATATTATTATATATTATAATAAACATTTATATAGCGCCAGTAGTGTGACCTGGTGCTGTACAGAACATAAAAATAGACGCGGTCCCTGCCTGTGGCTTACAATCTAAAAGACAAGGAGGGGGAGACAGGGAGAGGGGACAGTGGGAGAGACAGGGGAGAAGACAGACAAACATTCAAGCGGATGCGAAGTCTCAGGTGTGTGTGCTTGGCTTGGTTACAATCAGGTTGGTTGCAGCAGTCTGCGGAGGGGGGCAGACAGTAAGTATATGGGAACGACAAAAAGAGAGGTAGAGCTGAGCGTCATCAGCATACTGATGTTACTTCACCCCAAACCTCTGAATGAGCTCACCCAGCGGCCTTGTAGAAACATTGAACAAGAGGGAAGATAGAATAGAATCTTGTGGGACCCCACAGGGGAGATTCTGAGAAGGAAACGAGCAATCGTCCATCACCACTCTGGGACCTCCGCGACAGGAAGGAGTGGAACCACTCAAGACTGGTCCCATGCACCCCTGCTAGGTCCCATCTCAGGGTCAATTGTATCAAAGGCCACCAAAACAGCTAACAAGAGCAACAAGGTAGAATTCCCCTTCTCAATCTCCAGGTGTAGGTCATCGACCAAGGCCACAAGTGCAGTCTCTGTACCATGCCCAGGACAGAAGCCAGACTGAAATGGGCCCAGAAATCCGACAGCATCGAGATGAGCCTGGAGCTGTCGGGCAACCACCCATTCAATAACCTTCCCTAAAAAGGGAAGGTTAGAGAAAGGCCAATAGCTGGCCAGGAAGGTAGCGTCCAAAGATGGTTTCTTAAGCAGGGGCCGGACAACCGCAGTTTTAAAAAATGTCCAACACCCTGCCCTTCCAAAGGGAGGCGTTGATAACTCCAGGCCAGCAGTGGCCCCATTCACCAGCCAGGACAAGCAAGGATCTAGTTCACAACTGGTTGCTCTCACTGACTCAGACACCTCCTCCACATTGGTGGGTGATACCGATTGAAATTGATTTAAATAAACAGGACAAGACTGAGCTTCCATAACCTCAAACTCCGACCCTGCAGATAAAATGGCAGCACACAAGTCGTGGTGAACGTGAGCAATTTTGTCTGCAACATAGTTAATAAAAATGTGACAGCAGGCATCAGATGTCTTCATTTCCAAGCAGAGGCAGACCAGATTAATCAGGCCCCTCACCACCTGGAAGAGCACCACCGGGCAAGACTTTGCAGATGCTATGATAGCGGAGAAGGAAGCTTTCTTCACTACCACGACAGCCACAGCATAGTCCAAACAATCTATGCTGCAATTGGTTGGCTTCAGTGCGAGTCGAGCGCCATCTGCGCTCTAACCGCCTACCCTTCCACTTCAGCTGCCTGAAACAACACCAGTCCCTGTGGGACTCCACTATTTACTTCTCTCCAGTGCGAAAACTGACTAGCTAGTCCTACTCTTTGCTTCCTACTGCAGTGTGCTCTACATGGAGCTGCCCTTGATGACTGTTCAGAAGCTGCAGTTGGTGCAGAATGTGGCGGCCCATCTTCTGTTGCGGGTGGGATGCCAGGAGCATATTAAAGCAGTGCTCCAGAGTCTGCACTGGATGCCAGTAGCTTTCCAGGCACGATTCAAGGTGCTGGTTTTGATCTACAAAGCCCTAAACTGGGGCTTAGGCCCCAGGTATCTGAAATACCACCTCTTATGTCCCATCATGGCCTCTGAGGTTGGCCGAGGGTGCCATGTTGCGAGTACCAACTGCCAATGAAGTTTTTACAAGGGTATGCAGAGATGCATTCTAGGTGACTGCCCCACAATTACGGAACTCTCTCCCCTTGGGGGTCTGTCTAAACCCGAGCCTGCTCAACTTTTGGAATAGATGTAAGACCTTTGTTTTTGGCGAGGGCTTTGGCAGGCAGGAATAGGGTTGGGTGGAATTGGGTGGAGGAGTTGGGGAGAGGGTTGGTGGGTGTGGGTGGTTAGTTGCTTTTAAATGTGTTCATGTGTTTTGTAAGCTTTCCTGCACCTTATTGTGGAGGGTGAGGTAAAAATTGGAAAAATAAATAATTTGGGTGTAACTGCTCAGGAGAAGGATGTGGATAGTTCCTTGAAGACATCAGCTCAGTGTGTGGCAGCAGTCAAAAAAGGCAAACCGAATGTTAGGCATTGTTGCAAAGGGAATAGAGAATGAGAGGGAAAGTATCATATTAATGCTGCTGTATAAATGCTGCTGTATAAATCTTTAGTTTGACCCTAACTTGAGTATTTGTGTGCACTTCTGGTCGCCCCATCTCAAGAAATGGAACTGGAAAAGGTTCATCGAAGGAAAACAAGGGTGACAGAAGGGATCGATCGAATTCCATATGAGGAGAGGCTGAACAGGTTAGGGCTGTTTAGCTTAGAGAAGATGCAATTAAGGGGAGATATGATAGAAGTTTATAAAATTACGAGTGGCATGACACCTGATGAAATTCATTGGAAGCAGATTTAAAACAAACAAAAGGAATAATTTCCCACTCAATGCACTATTATTAATAAACAATACTTTTATTTATATAGCGCCCCCCTGCCTTGCATGGCACTTAGAGCGCTTTACAGCATTTAAAACAATATAAAAGTATAAAATAATTTTAAACAATTCAAAACAGTAATAAAATACTCCTAAGATACGGGAAGGAAAAAGGGAGGACAGAGTATACTTAAGGGAACCAGCAGTGGGTCCTAAAAGGACTTCGAAAATAAATATGTTTTCAGGTGCTTTTTGAAGATAAGGCGGGAACTCATTGTTGGGGGGTATTATGAAAGTCAGTAGTATAACTGAGTTTGAAAAAGAATTGGATAAGTTCCTAGAGGATAGATCCATTAACAGCTATTAGTTCATTTACTCCAGAGCATGTGACCTTTGACTTTTGGGACTAAGGGTGATTTCAGACGTGCTGGGCCTCCAGGCCCAACACGCTGAAACCTGGACCGGGATCCGAAACGGATCCCGGTCTGTGATCAGGCCAGCCGTCCTTTAGATGTGCCGACCTGAATGCAGTGGGGAATCGGGGAGGGGGCGGGGCTGTGTGGTGCGATGTGCGGCCGCTCAGTCCCGCCCTCTCGCGCTTCCATGGCCACCCGCCCTCGGGGAGACAGTCGGGTGCAGCGACCAATCAGGCTACTGCGCCCGATCCCGTCCCGTGGTTGGGACCTGATTCTGGGACGGGGCTGGGTAACAGTTGTTACCCGCAGCCATTCCCAGCCCTGTCCCGTATCGTGGCCAAACTAACCACAGTTCTGGAGGTGAGGCCGGCTTCACCTCCAGAACCGTGGTCAATTTGATCCCGGCCTGGTGTTCACTGTGGTGAACATCTGGCCAGAAGGAAATAGACGTGCATGGGATCGCTGCCACCACACTGAATCCACTGTGGTTCAGTGTGGTTAGCAGCATTCCCGTCATGTCTGAAAATACCCTAAGAGTGAACAGCAGGAAGTGAATCATTCAGTTTGGATCAAGTACAATGGTTCTGTACTTCTCTGCAGCAACTGAAGCTGGCCACTGTCAGAGATAGGATACTGGGCTAGGTGGAACATTGGTATGACCCAGTATATCATTGCTTATTCTTGCAGCGGTAGATACAAAAAAGTTAAAGGCAGAACCTTTCTCCATTATAAACGGGACTGTTGAAGCCCCGATATTGAGGAAAAAGCTTGAGCTACAGTTCTGAAAATGTATTCATGGCTTATATTTGGGGGGACCAAAGATCTAGCAAGAAAATAAAAAATTATAACTGTTGGAAAGTTAATTGGTTTTGGTCAAAATGCACAGCGTCCCAACTGTTTTGAATCATCAATATCTCCTCACCCCCCCCAATGAGTTGAGCCCTCAGATTTCACAGCCTTGGAGCTTGAGATCTAGATCGTGCTGGTGTAGTGTGATAATGATTTGTGCAGCCAAAAACAAGTTTATTAAGTATTAAAAAATCAGTTCTGCTGACTGGTGCATGCATAGTCGAGCAGCCGCTGACCGCCATTTGTGGTGTTAGAAAAAACAGCATTAGGAAAGTTACATGACTCTGCTTTTTAAAGTCACGTAACTATCAGGAACCAGCTCTGTCACAAAGACTTTAAGCTCTAGTCAGTTTCATGTTAGTGAAACTGCCTTAACTCTGTCGTTTTGTGCAGAATTGCCTTCTGTACAACCGATTGTATAAGGTTGTCTACACTGACATTAACAACAGTTCATTGTATAATGTCTACACAATTTTTATACATGTAAACGACAGTTAAGGCAGTTTGAAAAAATTGTTTGTCGTCAAATTATGATAAAAAAATGATCAATAAAAATAATGTGATAGTTTAGTTAGTGATAAATAATAAGAGTAAGTATGAGGAATGTTACGTATGGTAAGAAATTAAGTATATATATTATGTTAATATTGATGGTAAATTATGGAATATAGATAGAAAATCTGTAAATAATTTCCATGATCTTTGGAGTTTAATTTTTGTTGTAATGTATGTTAAATGTTATTTGAATTGTAATTGTAATTAATTTTCATGTTTTTTGGTGTTTAGGGAAAAATGTATTTTGGGAAATGGTTTCGAAAAGGAAAGTTTTTTCTTTTTGGAAATGGTTCTGCCTTTAACTTTTTTTAAACTATAAAGTTTTTTGTTTTAGAAAATGTTCTCAAGTTCAGATGACTTCATAATAAATGTGTTAAATCAACCAAAAGTACTTTTCTCCTTTATGTACATAGAGAGTTCATATCTAAAAATAACAGAGTACCTTAATTTTGGTGTGGCTACACTTGGGATAGTCTGTGCATAATGTAAAGAAAAAGGATAGTGCAGGCCACAAATTTTATGCAAGAGTTAAGCACAAGTGTGTGTGTGTGTGTGTGTGTGTGTGAAATATATGTGTAGTCTAGCTAATTAAATTTGATGGGACATAATCAAATCTAATGTGTGGCTTCAATATAACAGCATAAATGAAGGAAGAAAAATATTCAAAAACCATATGCTTCCATTTTTATGTCAGTAGTGTTGTTTGGCAAGGGAAATGATCAAAGCAGCAGGCGAGGTCTCTCTTCACTTATCCCTCACCACACTCCTATCCAGGAGCTCTGCGCCTCCTCTGTTACCACCCGTACCTGCTTAGGTCTCCTTTGTACCTCCAAACATATCTGTTCCTTCTCCCTTGCTGTCCCCTATGTCCGGAACTCTCTCCCTGAATACATTCCTTCTGCTCCCTCCCTCTCTATCTGCAAATTCCTCCTGAAAACCTACCTCTTCTGTCGGGAGGTGGGAGGGGATACGGTCAAGGGGGTAGGTAGAGGGGTGTGATGTGGATAGTAGGGAGGAGGTCTCATGAACGGAAGCTGGTAAGAAAGAGGATAGAAGAGAGGCAGGAGGGGGGAAAGTGGGGGAAAAGATGAGGGAAGAAGAGGAGTGAGAAGCAACATTGAGGTGGATTTTTTCAATCTTGTTGAAAAATAAGGAAGATCGTATGCAGAGAGGGAGACGGGAGCTTGAGAAGGGAGTTGAAGGTCAAGAAGAGACATCAGGATTGGGAGCACAAGACAAAGGCCATTTTTAGATGGACACGGCTAAGGGGCAGTTTCGTGGGGGATGGGTGGAGCAACTATGCAGTCCCCACCCATCTCGGGTGAGAGGGAGGTATTGAAATGGACACTGGCCAGGGAGGTCACAGGAGGGTCATGGGAGGTTGTGGCACCCATGCACCCAACCCCCATCCACCTGTTCCTCCACCGATCCACCATGCTCACCGTTTACATGGACAGCCACTCTGCCAGATTGAGGAGGGCCACGCCCCCTTGCATGGTGTGGCAACATGGCAAACAAAGGGCAAGTGAAGCCAGAGCCACCGTCTCCGCTCAACTCTAGACAGACTCCATACGGGCGAGACAGGAGGGACAGGGGAAAGCACAGTAGAGAAACACAAGCGGTGCCCAAGCCACCGGACATCTGTGAGACCACTGGGTGCCAAGAAGTCCAAACCTCCTGGCACAACATGCAACCCACAGGCAGCACAGGAACAAAAGGGGAAGGCAGCAGGAAGTTTGAGGGCACACAAGTCGTATCGGGGGTACAAAAAGCAGCACCACGCCTGTATCTGGCAGATGGTCTGATCCAAAATGCACATAGCCCTAACCACAGGACACATAGGGTGGGAACAAACATAATGCGAACTCCACTGTAACACAATTGTAACACCGCTGTAACGTGCAATGCATGATGCAGGGACGCACAGGACACCAGTACAGCCCCGCAATACGCATTGGAAAGATCAAAGTGGTGTCACAGTGGTCCCAAAGTGGAGCTAGCTTCATTTGTGGTAACACCCATACACCTGCTGCACAGAGAGGCTTGCTCAAACTGGTTGGGGGTTGATGGGGTGGATAGAGTACCTGGAAAGAGGAGCAAGGGTGTCCAGGATCGAGGAGAGAGATGCGTTAAAGCCATAGACAGCCAAGTCAGGGCAAGTGGAAGAGGAGAGAAATGAGAGAAGGGGCAAGAGAGAAGAAGCAAAGTCCAAAGGGTAGATGGATTGAAAGTCACAGAAGGGGTGGGAATTGGGCAAGAGGGAGAGCAGTGGGGATTGGGAGATGTGGAATGACGCAAAGTGGTGGTCAGAGTTGGGGAGGGTATCAAAGGAGAGGTCAGAGATGAGCAGAGATGAGACAAGGGACTGGCCATCATGATGCATAGGGCAATGAACCCAGAGATAAGAGGTCAAAGAGAGAAAGTGGGAGGTCTTGGAGTGAGAGGGGATGTCAGTATGGATGTTGAAGTCTCAGAGAATGAAGGTGGGAATATTGTCAGAGAGGAAGAAAGTGAGCCAGGTGTTGAAGTCGGAGAGGAAGGGAAAAAAATGTTCTTGGGGGCAGTAGATGACAGCTATGCGGAGGTGGAGTGGAGAGTAGAGGCGGATGGTGGGAACCTCAAAGGTAGAGAAAGAGAGAGAGGGAAGAGTGATAAGGGGTTGGAACTGACAGGCATGGGTAGTCGACCAACACCACCACCATGGCCTTTGGAGCTGGGTGCATGGGTGAAGGTAAGGCCACCAAAAAAGAGGGCAGCAGGAATAATAGTGTCACAGGGGAGAATTCAGGTCTCAGTAACAGCAAGAAGCTGGAGTGAGTGGGAGAAGAAAACATCTTGAATGAATGGGTAATTTCAGATGTGACGGGCCTCTTGGCCCGCCACGCTGAACCCTGGGCCGGGATCCGTCCTTTAGACGTGCTGGCCTGATCCCTACTGGGGTTCAGGGAGGGGGTGGGACTGCGTGGGGAGAGGGCGGGGCTGCGTGGCGCAATGTGTGGCCACCTGCCCACAGAGCGACAGGTGGGCGCAGTAGCCAATCAGGCTGCTGCGCCCGACCCCGTCCCGTGGTTGGGGCCTGATTCCCGGATGGTGCTGGTGAGCAGATGTGCAGCACCACCCCGTTCCGGATCGTGGCCACCCCAACTGAGGTTCTGGACCTGAGACTGGCCTCTGGTCCAGAACTGTGGTTAGTTTTGACCCCTGCCAGAGAGTCACTGTGATGAACATCTGGCGGGGGGTCAAATAGACATTACGGAGATCACAGCCACCACCCTGAATCCACTGTGATTCAGGGTGGTTGACGATGATCACGTAATGTCTGAAATTACCCAGTGATGGTTTTGTGACAGAGGAGCAGCAATTTCAAAGACAGCAAGAGAAGTAATCTTAACATTTACTAGGGAAGAATTTAAATGACTACTCGGGGAAAGAGTAACATTATAGCCCCTAAGTGACTTCCATGGATGGAAGATGCACCCTCCAACACATTAATGTTCATCCCTGTTCTGAAATTTTGCCCATGCCTGATGATGATTCATAAGGGCACGCTAATTTCCCCCCTTTTTCTTTTTTCTCTTTCCTTTTGTTATTCTGTTGATTTTAAACCTAGAAAATAGATCATTACTAAACATTACTGTACATTGCTTGTAAATCCCAACTTGATTTGATTTAAGTTGAGACATTGTATTTTTCATGTTGTTCATTACACTTCTATTCTTACAATGTTTCAGTAGTTTTGTAAATTTTCATAGTTTTGTAGGTAGGGTATGGGATCTCAAATAAAAGGGGAAGAAAGCACGTAAACAAGATGGTATGTGGTCTGTTATGTAATATCTCTGTGTTGTCCATTTGTGAACAAGTTTGGGAAGACTTGTTGCTACAGCTGTTTAGATTCTTCAGACTTTTGTTGAACTTGGGGGAATTCTTGTCATTGATTTCAGCAGGTGCAGGAGCACACCCAAAATTTATTAAAACGAAACCAAATAAACAGCTCCCCCTCTAAATAGGTTAGAATTATGTACTTCTGATTTATAAATCTTCATCATACAGCAGATTAGAGTTCTGAACTTGGGTGTTTTTTTGGTGTTTTTTTTGGGTTAAATGCTCAAAATTGCCAAAAGGAATGAAACACACACAGGTCTTTGAACATCATTTGAATTTTCCTTGGTGATTTTAAATAAATTGGATTCTTAAATCTCTCTGTCATCTAAAAACTTTTAAAATGGAATATCTGTCTGTCTAAAAAGTTTAATATATATATATATTAAACTTTTAAAGTTGAATTTAAAAGAAGTAATTTTGCAATAGTGTTGTCTCACTGTTTCTGGAATAGCCTTTGAAGACATCTAGAACACTTTGGGTAGCAACAGATCTTTGTGTATGTTGCTAATAATGTGCTGTGTTGTACAATATCAGTTTTAGATTGTGAAATTTGTTTTGTGAATTTTAACATTTTTTTAAAATGGCAATAACTGGCAGAAGTATGTCAACATGACCAAACTTGGTGGATAGTGAATGAAAGGCTGAGACTGCATTATTATTATTATTTTATTTATTTAATTTTATTATTTATTTATGTAGCACCAGCGGTGTACCTGGCACTGTACAATCAGTAGCTACAGACGGGTCCCTGCCCCAAAGGGCTTACAATCTTCAGAGAGACAAGGAAGGGGGAGACGAGGGAGAGGTGAACATTGGGAGAGAGAAGGATACATTCAGGAGGTTGAGAAAATGGAGGTGCACGTTCTTAACTTAGTTACAGGGAAGAAATTCTGAGTGAGTGAGGGATGAGGATGCAATTTCACTCATGACAAGCCTTTTAACTCACGATCAGGGAAAGCCTGACAAAAGAGGTAGGTTTTCAGGATGGATTTGAAAGTTGGGAGGGAGGTGTAGACTGAGAATTATGTCCTAGGGGAACTGATAGGACTCTAGATAGATTTTACCTTGGCCCTTCTAGCTAGGAGGCTGTACAGGAGACTAGGAGACAGGAGATAGGAAAACCTTTCTCCTAATGAACATAGAGACCAAGTTCTCTTTTAGTTTACTTTATTATAAGAAGTTAAAATTGAATACGAGTTAAATTGAAAAGAACTTAGCAAAGTAATAAATCTGGATCCAAACTTATTCTAACCTAAGTACATAGAATAGGCAATAAGAAAGAGTACAAATGTCTCCAAAAAGGTTAGAGACAGAATATATATGTAGAAATACAACTGAAAATTTGAACCATGATATACAACAAGAAATAATACAGATATGGCCATATGAAGATAGAATATAGAGTAAAACAGAAACCGTTACAGAACCCCTTGCAAAAGGGGTACTTCAACTCAGACCGTGACTAGCACAAGTCAGAAGCTAAAGACACTGAACTCTATTAAGAATCGTCTTTATATATCCTTATACATTCCACAAACATTCGATAAGAAATGTTTTTTATGTAGTTAGCACATATTCACTGTACAAACAATATCTTTAGTTGATAGATGTTTTCTTCTTCTGTTGACTAGATCTGAGGCTGTATGAAGATGACCACATAAAGACAATGTATCCTAGTCCTTATCTTAAAAGCGTCTAACTTCACAACATTCTTGTTACCTCACAGTTCCTGTCCCAAGGTTATGATTCATTGTAGCTGTGTGTTACCTCTGCCCTACATACCACAGAGAGTGTCTTTGAACTAGCAATTAGGTTATTTCAAGAAATTGCCAATTCAGCAGTCTACAGAGGGAGCAGAACGAATGTATCCAGGGCATGGGGGGAAGCAAGAGAGAAGGGGCAAGTGACTAGAAGTGACAAGGGAGCTGTTAATCTTTCTTGCTGAAGTACACATGAAAGGAACTTATCAGTATTGTAAACCAAGGTTTATTGATTACAAGACACCAGTTTATGAATTTATCTATATCAACCTGGATAAAGTTGAAAGAAGTAGAAGCAATTGTTTGAATGCACTAACGTAATAAAAACAATCCATTCTTCTAAAGTATAATTATTGTCAAGAGTTAAGTAGCAAATTAGAAAGTATTTGTGCTTATCTCAAACTGAAGATGATTTTTTTTCTGAAGTTCAAGTGTGCTTCCAAATGAAACTGGGCCCAATCCATGTCTCGTGCACGCACTGTGCGCAACATGCATGGGTGCAAGTGTTGCAAGCCTTGTACGTCTCATGAGTGTCATGGCCATGAAATATGCACACTGTGCATGAGATGTGCAAGGCTTGATCATCACGTTTGCAACACTTGCATGTGCACACCTTGCGTATAGTACATTTGCGAGACGTAGATTGGGCCCACTGTCTGTAAAACTGGAAAGATACAATTATGATGAGTTTGATGATCTTACAACTGGCAGGACAGTCCTGGACAATAATCTGGAAAAGAGGGTAAAGAGTGAAGGGATAAAATTTGTGGATGATGCAGAGTTATTCAAGATAGTTCAGACCAAGGCGAACTGTGAAGAATTACAGGAGGAACTTGCGCAGCTGGGCAATAAAATTACAGATGAAATTCAGTGTTGACAAGTGCAAAGTGATGCACATAGTGAAAAATAATCCTAATTATACATACACAGTGTTCGGAGTCATGACTTGGAGTCATTGTGGACAGTTCATTGAAAAAACAAACAAACAGCACAACATGCAGTGCCCCAAAAGGAAACAGAATGTTAGAAATGATTTGGAAAGGAATAGAGCACAAAACAGGTTGTGGTCACACAAGACACTTACCACAGTTTGGGCAGTCTTGCCTGACATCGGTCACCATTGCCCCACGATGATGTGCTTCATGTGCCTGGTGTTTGCCAGATGTTTGTGCCACGTGGCAAGGCCAGGTGGGCATGGCCACGTTATGGTTAGGGGCTGTATGTTATGTGGGACTGAGCAGACACGTGTGAGGCCACCACCTCGGCTCACCCTGGGGTGTGGCAGGACCTCTGACAGTGGCCTGCCCGCCTAGCTCCCCCATGGTGGGGGGTGGGGGGGGGGAAGCAGACCATTGGCCCTGCAGTGTGGCAACTGCGCTTGCGCACCATGGGGCGTGTTGGGGATCGGGTTTGCCCACCTCGTGTGGCTGCACCCATAAAATATCTTCCCGTGACACTGCCATCTCTTCTCTCAATGCATCCCTCACCACGACCCTCGACTCTCTTGCCCCCCTCTCCTCCCACCCCGTTTGACCCTGAAACCCCCGTCCTTGGCTCACCCCTACTATCCACTACCTCCGCTCCTGTACCCGGGCTGCTGAACGCCTCTGGCGCAAATCCCGCTCCCACCCTGACTTCCTCCACTATAAATTCTCCCTCTCCTCCCTCTCTTCCACTATCTCCCTGGCGAGGCAACACTGCTATGCCTCCTGGGTTGAATCCTACTCTCGTGACCCCTGCCGCCTCTTCTCTACCTTTGATTCCCTTCTCAAACCCCCCTGCCCCTCTCCACCCTCTTCCCTGTCTGCTCAGGATCTTGTGTCATTCTTCACCTCAAAGATTGACAAGATCTTCCAGGACATTGCTTCCCACCCGTCTCCTCTCCCCACTCCCTCCCCCTCCCCTCACTCTCCTCTCCTCCTTCCCTCCCGCCTCCCTCGAGGAAATCTCCTCCCTGCTCTCTTCCTCCAACCCCTCCACCTGCCCTCTCGACCTAATCCCCTCCTGCCTCCTCACATCCATTGCTCCCACTGTTGCCCCCCCTTCTACATGTCATTAATCTCTCCCTCTCCACTGGCTCCTTCCCCTTCACTTTCAAGCATGCCACTGTCTCTCCCAACCTCAAAAAGTCCACCCTTGACCCCTCTAGTTACCGGCTGGTCTCCCTCCTACCCTTTGCCTCTAAGCTTCTGGAACGTGTTGTTTACTCCCGCTGCCTGGACCTCCTCTCTGCCAACTCCTCCCTGGACCCTCTCCAATATGGCTTCCGCCCCCTTCACTCCACTGAAACTGCCCTTGCCAAGATCACCAATGATCTACTTGTTGCTAAATCTAAGCGCCTTTACTCCATTCTTGTCCTCCTTGACCTCCGCTGCCTTTGACATTGTCGACCACTCAATCCTACTGGACTGTTCGCTCCCTAGGCTTTTGCAACTCTATCCTTGACTGGTTCTCCTCCTACCTCTCTGATCGCAGCTATCAGGGTTGTTACGGGTCGGGCGGAGATATGGTCCCATGGGGAGGTGTGTTCCATCAGTGAGGAGGGAGCGGTGCCTTGTGCCCATTCCCCTCTCGACCCTCCATGAAAGTAGGTTGTGGGTCGAGGCCCAGGAGACCCCAGGCCTTGGTCTGGTGCTGCTGAAAGTGAGGTCGGTTGTCAATAAGTCATCTATCATCCGGGAGTTAATCCCGGAGTGGGACGCCGACCTCATGTGTATTACAGAGACATGGCTGGCTAATGAATCGGGCCCTATCTTGTCCGATCTTGTTCCAGCTGGGTTCTCTGTGCAGCATCAGTCTCGGCTGGAGGGACGGGGTGTGTGTGTGTGTGTGCGGTGTAACCATTGTTATCAAGGATGCATTGTCTTTTAGGAGATATCCGGTGCAGGCTCCACCAGGTGTTGAGTGTCTCCATCTTGTGTTGGATTTGGCCGGGGACAGATTAGGGGTGCTGCTGGTGTACCATGCACCCAACTGCCCGGCGGCATCCCTACATGCTCTTGCTGATCTGGTGTCAGATGTGATCCTCTGGACCCCTTGATTGGTGGTCCTGGGGGACTTTAACATCCACACTGACACCGATCTTGGAGGAGTGAGGCATGACTTCATGGCCTCCATGACAACCATGGGCCTGTCCCAAATCATCTGTGGCCCCACACATGAGGAGGGACATACACTGGATTTGGTTTTCTGCAC
>QEPC01000373.1:2196295-2209434 GCA_003113815.1 Sphenodon punctatus
GTCCCCCAGAAGTGCCCCCGAAGTGCCGCGCCCTAATAGGTTCTGCATCCTTCCGGGGGCAGACATGTGCTAGAAGGAAGGTCTGCAGGAGGTAATGGTTCGTCCATGACAAGGGCACAGCTGATATCTCCCCCATTAATAGACCACCCACCTCAAGGCCAGTGCAAAACATGAGATCTAAAGTATGTCCTCCAAGATGTCGGGCCGTTGACCCTCTGGGACAGGCCCATGGTTGCCATGGCGGCCATGAACTCAAGCTCAACTCCCCTGAGAACTGCGTTGGCGTGAATGTTGAGGTCCGGACTGCAACACCACCTCTAACACAGCCTCCGCCAGAGTCTGCAGGGAGGCCACTGTGCTGGTAGGTGCACTCTCAAACTGTCCCCTGCCAGATCAAACACAAGATGGAGGCCTTCAATACCTACCATGGATCGCACCTCCTCACAGACCACCCCTCTTTAAAAACCATAGCTACACTGCCCCCCCCCCCGTTCCTCCAGCCGCGGCTGGTGCTGCATGGGATTCCCAACTGGAACAAGATCAGCCAGAATTACTCCTATTCATTGTCCAGTTAGGTCTCTGTGATACACGCGAGATTGGCGGCATGGTCCAGGATTATGTCCTGGACTGTTGTCGCCTTATTTGCCACCGATCTCACGTTTAACAGCACCAAAACCGGACCAGGGCCCCCCATACCAAGTTCCACCTGCTCATCTGCTGGGGAAAAAGTGAGTGGAACGTGCACTAAGCACCTATCCTGCCTCACCACTCTCCCTCCCCTCCCCCTGAGACCATACCTCCCCTGGCCTGTCACGACTCCAGTAGCCACGCCTGCTCCCCCGGATGCCCCCCAGCCCCCCCTCCTGGCTGTCCCGCCCAGGGTGCGAGGGAGAACCCTCCCCCCCTTCCTTCCCAGTATATCCCTCCTTTCTCTCCCCTCCACCCTATGGGGGACTCCCCCTCTCACAGGGGGAAATTATTTACTGTTGGTTTGGGGGGAAATTGGACCTCTCAGAACCTACTTCCTCTTTCTAATGAGAATAGGTTTATTGCTGGGTCACCTCAGAGACATTTCCTTACAGGAGGATATGTCTTCAATTAGAGCATCCAGATGTGCCCCTTTCTATAAGCTGATCAAATTTGACAATTCCTTGTCAAAATATCTTTCTGTGATCCCCTTAGCACATCATAGAGAAGCCCTTACTAGACTTTGTTTTGGTCAGATCAAATCTGCGGTACTTATGCGAAGATAGTAAAAGACTCCTTATCATTTAAGAACTTGTCCTTCCGGAAGTGATGAGGTTGAGGATATTGGTCACTTTTTATGGTCTTGTGACATTTATATAGAAATTAGGAAGATGTTTCTACTTCCAGTGGCCAACCCATCTCATCACTTCAGTCTATATGAGCGTGCCATACGGATTTTACAAAATGAGTCATTGCAGGTACTAAATTCTCTGGCAAGATACATTATAGCAGCAAGGAAAATCCACAGTAGGATATTGATGTAAATTCTTGAAGATGAACTGAGGCCTCTTTACATTACTAAGGTTATATGTTATATTTTACTTTGTGGCAATTTATTGCCTTGCATTTATGGTTTGTTTGGAGGTAGTATGATAGTAGATTGTTTTGCCTCCTAATGTACTTGATTTTAGTTATTTTATGCCATTTGCTATGTGTCGCACTTCCAATTTTTAATATTATCCCCTATGGAGATGTCTAATGTATGTATTTTTTATGATAGTGGTGTCTAATTTCTCCATCATCTCTTATGGAGATGTTTTTGTATTCTTTCATATTTGGCTGAATGCCATAAATAAATAAATAATAATAATAAATTATTATTATTATTATTATTTTAGTAGTGACTGACAGTTGTGGCCATATGGTGACTCTTTTGTCCTATGACCATGAGTAATCTCTCAGGCCAGTTTACACGTTACCTGGGGTGGGAGGATCATCCGTGAAGGCAATTCCAGCTCTGTTCTCACAGGAATTAGCGTACGTAGGAATGCGCTATTCCACTTTTATGCCATGAGAACATCCATGATTGTAAAAGCTACATCAGTGGATCCTGTCATGTGCGAGTGTTCGCATGGTATAAAAGTGGAATAGCACATTCCTATGTGCACTAATTCCCATGAGAATACAGCTGTGATCGCCTTCACTGAAGTTCCCCCTCCCCAGCTAACGTCTGAAAGCAGCTTATGTCTGGCTTTTAACAGAGCAGTGGTTTGCAGGAGCAGAACTGTTCTCATGACAGATAATGTTGTTGAATATGGACATTTTTACATGAGATGGTCCCCTGCATGCCCACCCAGTGGACACGTGATGGAGCACCTGTGCAAAAGTGGCAGTGGGTGGGCGTGTGCTCCCATGACCCACCCACCTCCACCCATCTCCATGCATGGAGCAAATGGTGAAAAACTGTGTTGCTCGGTGCATGGAGATGGGTGCGCGCCCGTCTGACACCTTCCCCCACACACAGCCCCCACACATGATTTTGGTGCGCACATGGACCGCCCCCCCTGCCGCAGTCCATGTAAAAATGGTCTATATGTGGAATGATGCCAAATCTGAGGTATGCTTTTAAATCTAAAGATGGATTTTCCATATCAGGTTTAAGTTATATGTATAAAAGTGTTTGGGAAGGTGTTCTATAAGTTGAGTTCTTTTTTTAGGGCTTTCAATCTGACATATTTCACAAACACTAAATTCACCTAAGACTAATACTAGTAAAATCAGGACTTTGACAGATTTCACCAGTGTATCTCAGGCCACTTGCCCATGTTACACCAGCCGGCAATTCTCCCGGCGGGGAATCTCTGTGCCGCGTCTAGTGGCTTTTTTTCCTGCCCTGACATTTTTCAAGCCCTGACATTCTGAAGAAAAAAAGCCTCTGGATGCATCTGATGATGCTTTTAGCCCCACGTAAGTAGGGGCTCTCTAGCATTGTCAGTAAGTTTTCTATATTTTAAGTGGTATTCATTTCATACATCTCCCTGCTCTTCTTATACTTGCTTTTCCTTATAGGTACCATTCACATTTTCCTTCCTATAAATCTTCTTTTAGGTTTGTGTTGCTTGTTCTCAATCTGCTCTCTTTCTCCTTCACTGTAGGCTTCCTCTCAGCCTCTAGGGCCCAGGAAAATCGTCTTAGATACTTACAGTATACATTATTAGAGTGTGGGATCACTCTAATAGTTAAGGTGTGTTGCACGCTACATTATAAAGCCCCAACATTCTATTTGTTCTAAAAATCAGCATGATCAAAGTTAGGATTGTGAAATTTGTTGTGGAGTATCACTGGGGTAAACGGTTCGTACTGTGAAATTGTCAGCTGAATCCTTTGGATAAAAGCTGAGATATCACAGTTTGAAAACTGCACTTTCAAGCCTGATTTTTCACTTAGTCAGACCGTCTCAATCTGGGAAGGGTAGAGGGGTTGAATGTTGGTGGGGAGGGGGAATTAGCCTTTTAAAAAATTAAAAGAGGCTGTCAGGGGGTGCCTTTGGGGTTTTATTTGTAAATCTGATTAGTAATTTAAAGTTATGGGGTTGTGAAAAACCCCACGTTAGCGTATGGAGAGGTGCAGGACTGCTTTGAAGAGGAGCGCTGCCCACCCCTTCTTCTCCTGTCTTTCCTTTCCCTGAGCAGGGCTTGGGGCAATTGTGCCTGGGGGTTTCTGGGCACCGGGGAGCAAGGGCAGGGGGGTAAGGGAGTGAGGGAGGGGGGGGCGCTTTAGGTGTGGGGAGGCAAGGGAGCGAGGGCAGGGGGACGCTTTGTATTTAACAAAAAATCTGGATATTCTATAGTAAAAAAACCCTGTGGTTTATAAGAAGAGTTACGGCTCTTGCAAATTCAATCATGCACTAAAAACATGGAAATTGCAAGTTAAGGCTGCTGCCTTAACTTCCATGTCATGTTAGCAGTAAAGATGTTTATAGTCTCACATATTGTGCTCACTTACAACTTAGGCTCCATGCATCCACACTTTGCCTTTGTCTTTCAGCCCCAATCCTCTTCCTCTACAGGTTGGAGGCAACACTGAAGCTAGGGACAGGAGGGCGTGAGCTGGCCTCTCATCCCCTCCATTTCCTCTATTCTTTCTTGTCAGTTGGGGAGAATGGGACAGCTGAGTAATGTTCACAACCCTCCCACTTACCCACTAATCCTCAGTCCCCACTGCCCTCCCAGAGCAGAGCACAGTGAAGCTGGGTACAGTCATATACAAATGTTTAATTTAAACTTTAAATTGGGTATGCATTGAAATTAATTAAATGGAATGGCCATTGGAAAGAATGGAGGCAACAGCAAAGCCAATTTCTAAATAAATACTATTGTCATTCCAACATCCAATTAAGTGATTGTGAAATAATACAACACAGCTGTATCTTTGGGAGTACATGGGGAAGGCAAGAGGGTGTGAAATAATAAGGAAGGCACTAGATGCAGTAAGTGGAATGGTTGGAATGATAGGGAAAAATACAAAGCGTGTGCAGGATCAAGTAAGTGGGTGAAATGACAGGAGGAATTAGAAATAGTTACAATAACAAAGTTCTGAGTGAAATAACTGATTCAGAAGACTGATGGGATACCAGGGGGAGCAGTCTTATTGTTTAACACATTTACCATAGCCAACACTGTATCCTTTGAGTCCCAATAGCATCCCTCCCTGTTATTCCACTTCCTCTCCTGTTTTTTTTGTCATTCCACACACACCCTTACTTCTGTTCCATATGACACACACAGATAAACATTGTATTTCTCCCAGAGCTTTTGAGTTCTCTGTGAGGGAGTGGAGACTAGAGGGGCAACTTGGACCCAGGACTTCTGGGTTGTCTGTTACAAGGTTGAGAGCTGAGCAGGGGAGAGGAGAACAAGCTAGGAACCAGGACTATTGAGTAGGGGTGGGTGAACGCGGTTCGGAAGTTTGGAGTTTGACCCGAACTCGGCCTGTTCGGATGACCGAACCAAACTTCCGAACCGAACGTTTGAACTTCTGAACAGTTCGGAAAAGTTCAGATGAGTTGGGTGTGTGTGGGAAAAACGTGACTTTGGGTGGGAAAAACGTGACTGGAAGGGGGAGGCAGCTGAGGAGGAGACTTCCTGGCTCCAGGGGTGGATACCAGGGGTGGTTTCAGGGCCAAAATACTGATACCGAAAATTTTTTGGTTTCGGTACCGATAGCACTTTTTTGAATGTTCGGCCGAGTTCGGCCAAACTGAACTCCGCCGAACCGAACAGCCGAACCCGAACTCAGGTTTTGAACCGAACATCCAAATGGCATTCTTTTCGCCCATCCCTACTATTGAGTTGCTTGTGAAGGGCGTGCAGCCTACTGGATTAGAGTGGGGCGGAGAGGCTGGAAGCCAGGAGTCCTGGCTTGGTTCCAGTCTGTTACAGGACTGGAACCAAGTAGATTAGATGGGGAGAAGGAATGGGAGCCAGGACTCCTAAGTTCTCTCTTTCTTAAAGAGGAAATGGAGGGGGTGAGGGGCCAGCTCATGCCCTCCTGTTCCCAGCTTCAGTGTTGACCCCAGCCTGCAGAGGAAGAGGATTGGGGCTGAAAGATGAAGGCAGTGTGGGTGTGTGGAGCCTGAGTTGTAAGTGAGCACAATATGTGAGACTGTACAATGTGTTTACTGCTAGCATGGCATGGAAGTTAAGGCAGGAGCCTTAACTTTAAATTTCCATGCTTTTTAGTGCATGATTGAATTTGCAAGAGCCTTAACTCTTGTAAACTGGAGGTTTTTTTTACTATGGAATCTCAATAATTCAGGTGGCCAAAGAGAGACATAAACTCAGCCCCCTCTGCCAATAAGTCCTGTGCCCTTTCTCACTTACATGCATACACAAGTGTGCATGTACCACCTGTTCACTCATCATGCACATACACTCTCTCTCTCACACCCAGGCAGGGCCTGGTGGGGACCTGGCAGTGCACATGTGCAGGCACTTATGTGATGCATAGATGAAGGCTCTGAGGCCACCATTGCCAGCCTTAGGCAGGATTGTGGGATTTTCCCGCAAAAGTGGTGTAGTGCAGGACTGTTGCGTGGAATGTCACAGAGTGGCTTTTCGGGTTGCTTCAGCCTCCTGGTCATGTCTCTATAGGCATGCAAGCAGAACTCCAAATACTATCTGTATGACTAAAGCAAAAGGACATTTTGACTGGAACCCCTTTTAAATTTATCCACAGAATTCTGGTTGGTCTATTGCCAACTCCAGACCTTTCTGTATGCAAAAATACTATGCTTGCTGCTATTTCTCTCTCCCTCTTTGGTGCTTGCAGGCTTTAGACTTTGCTTTGGTGGGACGCCAAATGCCTGGAAGAACACAGCATTAAATTCCTCCTCCATAACGTATGAGCATGTAGATTATAAGCATACATGTATTTACACTGTTCAGCATAATAATATTATTGTACTATATATATAGCGTTACAGAAGTGGTTTCCAAACTTCTTTGGATTGGAACCTCATGGAGAAAGAAAAGAAGTTCTTATAATTCCAAGCTTTAGAAATTTCTAATTATGCCAACCCAGTCTCTTTGGGACGCTATGCAGGAATGCAGCGATCCAATTTGTGACCCCAACCTCTAGTTTGGGAACTCGTTGGTTTCATGTTTCATGATGCTGCAAATTAGTTAATTTTACATAATGGTAATATTATTTATCGTTTGTATAGTTCCTTTAAGTAAGCAAGTGCTTTACAGTTGTTTTCTCATTAATTGTCATTTGTAAGGTCTGGTCTGGTAAGTTAAGTTTGTGAATGGGAGGGCATAGCGCGAGCGTTTGGTTGTGCAGTGCTAACCCCCGTGCTATCTCCACCAGGTTTTCTCCTTGTGCTGACACTGAAATTTACCATCAGAATCGCATGTGGGACTTGGACATTAGTAGATGATTTGATTGGTACTGGCAATAATGTGCTTGGTTGTTGCATAACACTGACACTAGCTTGTGCCTGTGTGTGCAGTGCCTGTGTTACTGTTATTTGTAGTGGCTTGTATTGATTGCAGCGTAAGTGTGGACTGCTAATCCACTTAAAGGTAATGGGAGTTTTTACCACTGATTTCATGCAGCATTTCACCATTGGGCTTCAGTCCTTAAGGGGCCATGCAGGCACAAGGTGTATTGAAGACAATTTCTATAGGGTTCTACTCCAGCCAGATTTCTCAGACAATCTGAATCAGTGATCAGACAAGGCATTTTATTCTTTGACAGCTTCACAGTTCTATGTTGGCTGTTTTTTTCCCTTCGTATTGCTGAAGCTGAACCTCCCTCTGGAGAGCTGAAATTGTTAGATTTTTGCAAAGAAGATTAATAATAGGACTCGAAAAGCTGATTCTTGCCAATGTTGTCAGTTAACAATAGGGGTGTGCACTGTGCACCAGGCCCCCATGTCATTTTCTTTTTTCGTTTTCATTATTCAAAAATGTCATTTTCATTATTATTAACGACAATGTCGTTTTCGTTGTTGTTATCGTTTCTGTTATCATTTTTGGTATTGTTTTTGTTATGGTTTTCATTATTGGTATCAGTATCGTTTTTGTTATCATATCGATATTTGTTATCATTATTGATATCGTTATTGATATCAGTACCATTTCAAACAAAGATTTTATTTGTTGGTATCAGTATCATTACTGATTCCTGTGCATAACTAATATTTATCTAAATCTAAGGAAGACGGGAAGGGGAAAGGCCGTCTCGCGGCCGTCCCCAGCTCTTGTAAGGGCAGCCCGGGGGCGGGTCCTCCCTGACCCCACCCCCTCCTTGCGTGGGAGGGCGGGACCTCCGTAGCCCCACAGCTGCTGGCACTCCTCCTTCCCCGCTCTTGCTGATCACCAGCTTGCCCGGCAAGGGCTAGCCCCCCCCAACATCCTTGTGGGGGGGAGGGAAGGCGGGGGAGGGGAGCATGGGGGCGCCAGTTCTCCAGGGGTATCCCCCCACCTGAGGGGAGCACCCTCCAAACACCCCCACACAACCTTTCCAATGGGGGGAGCGTTACAAAGTCCATCCCCTGGGCAGACCCCCTACCCGGCAGCGCACGCCTTGCTGGAATGTCTTTACAGGCGGCAGCGGCAGCATGGTCTTCCTGCAGCCTTTCACGCTCCATTGCCCGGGTCAGGGTGCACGCTGTTCCAGCTACCTGAGATGGCCTCTAGACTAACATTGGAGGAGTCTGTCTGTAGTATAAGGGTCTTGAGAAATCTGAGTTGTATAATACTGGTGCTGTACCATAACTCCGCTTCAATGGGTATTTTCAGACGTGATACCCCGGCCCATGGCCATACTCACCCCAGCGTGGCTACAGGCTGGGGTATCATGTCTACTCTGGCCCCGCCAAATGTTTAGCATGGTCTGGGGCCGACATTGCCCCGAATCGTGGCCAGGCTAACACGGGATGTGCGCTGGCTTCCAGCCCAGCGTACATTCCATGTTAAGCCCTGCCACCATTCGGGATAGGCAACCCTGGACTGTGGTAGAGCAGACCATGACATCTGATGGCCTGCTCTACCTAACCCCAGCCTGTGGCCAGACCAGTTCCAGGTGGGCATGATGGCCTCAGAGGCCGCTGCACCCACCCGACAGGGAGTAGGCGGGACCGTGCGGAGGGCGGGGCCATGCGTATCTAAATCCACAAGTCCCCCGTCCCCTCCCCAGCCTGGCTGCCCGAACGTTTGTTTGGCGGTGGGGCTTACCCCACCCTGGGGTGAGGGCTCTCACCCCAGAGTGGGTTTAAGCATGGCAGGCTTTTCACCCATCATGTCTAAAATTACCCAATGTCTCAAATTTATTTATTTATTAAAAGATTTAATATCCCGCCCCTCCTGCCACAGGCACCTCGGGGTGGCTCACAACAACACACATCAACAATTATAAAACAATAAAATTATAAAAAACATATAATCCCCCCCATCCCTCTCCTCCCCCACCCTCTACCCATTTCCCCCGCCAAACGCCTGATGGAACAGTCAAGTCTTGCAGCTTTTATGAAAGGAGGGAAAGTCCGGGGCCACATGCATCCCCACCGGAAGGGAGTTCCACAGCATTGGTGTGGCCACCGAGAACGTCCTCCCCTGCATGGCCCCCCAAAACACTCAGGAGACCGCGAGAAGGGCATCCCCCGATGACTGCAGGGGCCGGTCCAGTACCCGGGGGGGTGAGGCGGTCCCGCAGATAGGCAGGGCCCAGACCATTTAGGGCTTTATAGGTTAAAACCAACACCTTGAATCGGGCTCAGAAGACTATCGGCAGCCAATGCAGAGAACGGAGCACTGGTGTAACGTGCTCCTGGTGGCCCAGTCCCACGAAAAGACAGGCTGCCACATTCTGCACCAGCTGCAGCTTCCAGGCCGTTAGCATGGGTAGCCCTATGTAGAGTGCGTTACCATAGTCTAGTCTCGAGGTGATGAAAGCATGGATGATGGTGGCCAGGTCGGAGTCTGAAACATGCAGCCTAAGCCAACATACCAGATGTAATTGGCAAAAGTCACCCCTTGCAACAGCCTCCACCTGAGCGTCCAGGTGGACCTGCGCATCGAGGAGTACCCCCAGAATCCACACCTGGAGAACCAATGGAGGACAAACCCCATTTATGATGGGGGCCGTTAACTCCATCACCTAACCCACCAGCATCGCCCCCGTCTTGTCGGGATTCAGCTTCAGTCGATTAAGCCTCATCCAATCCCACACAGCCGTCAGACACTGAGTAAGCACGGAGACTGTGGGGTCTGGGTCTGTTGAAAAAGAGAAGTATAGCTGGGTGTCATCAGCATATTGGTGGCATCGTACGCCAAACCTCCTGATCACCTCACCAAGAGACTGCATATATACGTTGAACAGGAGGGGGGACAACACCGAACCCTGTGGGATGCCACACATGAGGTCTCGGTATAATGAAAATCACTCCCTGAGTACCACTCACTGGGTTCTCCCGGTCCGGAATGAGCTGACCCATTCAAGAACAGTCCTGCCCACCCCTGCACAGTCCCACAGGTGCGCCACCAACATCTCGTGATCAACCGTATCAAAAGCAGTGGACAGATCTAATAGAACCAACTGCGTTAAATGACCCCAGTCCATCTCCCGGCGCAGATCATCCACCAAGGCTACAAGCGCAGTCTCCATGCCATAACCCGGATGAAATCCTGACTGAGAGGGATCAAGAAAACCGATGCGGTCAAGATGCCCCTGCAACTGCTGAGCCATCACCCGCTCAATAACCTTCCCTAAAAAGGGAAGGTTAGAGACAGGTCGCTAGCTGGCAAGGGAGTCAACATCAAGCGATGGTTTCTTAAGCAGAGGCTGCACCACCACCTCCTTGAGACAGCCCGGCACTCTGCACTCCCAAAGGGAGGCATTGACCACCCCCACCAGCAAGGGCCCCATTGTCTCCTTGCAAGATTTAATTAGCCAAGATGGGCATGGATCTAATTCACAAGAGATGGCCCTAACAGGTGTCACCGGCTGAAATTGATCCCATAAAACCGGACAAAGTGTGACTTCCATAACCTCTGGTTCCTCTAGTGTAAGAAGTGCAGCATCGAAATCGTGGTGAATACAAGTGATTTTATCCACAAAATAATTCACAAACCTATCACAGCATGCTATAGATAACTCCACTCCAAGGTGGAGGAAGTTTGGACTAACCAGCCCTCACACCACCCGGAAAAGCTCCGCTGGGCGAAATTTTGCAGATGCTATGAGAGCAGCGAAAAAAGCTTTTTTCGCTGCCCTCATAGCCTCGGCATATGCTCGTAAACTGGTTCTATGCTGCAATCTGTCAGCTTCAATACGATAACGACGCCACCGTCGTGCCAACCGCTGCCCTAAGTTCTCGCTTCAGCACTTGCAGCTCCTCCGAAAACCATGAGGGCCTGTGGTGCTGTCACCTGGGCAGTGGATGTCTAGGAGCCGTTCGATCAATGGCCTCAGTCAACAGAGTGTTCCATAGTACGACGAGGTCATCAATGAGATGGTTGTTGAGGTCAGAGGGTACCTCCCCGAGACCCAACCAGAACTGTTCCGGTTCCATTAGCCTCTGGGCGCGAACCATTCAAATTGGCTCCACACCCTTCCAGGTAGATATGTGCTAGGAGAGAGGTCTGTAGGTGATGATGATCCAACCATGACAAGGGCACTGCTGATATCTCCCCCAATAATGGAACACCTGCCTCAAGGCCAGTGCAGAACATGAGATTGAGAATATGTCCCCCCCGGTGTGTCGGGTGTTTGACCATTTGGGACAGGCCCATGGTGGCCATGAACTCATGCTCTGCTCTCCTGAGGTCGGCGTCGGTGTGGATGTTGAAGTCCCCCCAGACTAATGCCTTTGGGGACCGCAACACCACCTCTGCCACCACCTCTGCTAGAGCATGTAGAGAGGCTGTTTTACAGGTAGGTGCATGGTACACGAGCAGCACCCCCAAACTGTCCCCCACCAAATCGAACACTAGGTGAAGAGCCTCAGTCCCTACCATGGTTTGCACCGAATATCCCCTAACTGACCATCTCTCTCTAAAAATCATAGCTACACTGCTCCCCACCCCTGTTCCTCCGACTGTGACTGATGTGGCACGGAATACCCGGCCGGAACAAGGTCGGTCAGGATAGGCCCCCGACTCAAGGTCCAGCCAAGTTTCCGTAATACTCACGAGATAGGCGGCACAATCCAGGACTAATTCCTGGATAGTTGTTGCTTTATTAGCCATGTTCAACAGCAGCAGTGAAGAGTCGGGTGTTCTCTAATCTCGATTCCCCTGTCCAGCCGCTAAGGGATTAGTGAGCGGAACTTGCAACAGGCACCTGCCCTGCTTCACTGGTTTTGTATCACCCCATTTGGACCCATATCTCCCCCATCCCATCATGACCCCAATGGCTGTGCCCCCCCAGCAAGGCCCCCCATCCCTGGCCCCTCTCCAGCTGTTCCACCCTTGCAGCAGGGGAGACCCCCCCCCCCCCCCTAACCCCCCCCCCCTGCCCCTCCCCCATATAAAACAAACATTCCATCCCCCTACCACCTCTGCCCCAATCCCTAAATACAAATACCCCTGCCCTAGCCTGCTCGGACCCCACTAAGGGCCACGCCTAAGGGCCCTTTGGCGTGGCCCTTAGACGTGCTGCCTGCGGTGCGTGCCTGCAGCGCCCCCGAGCCACTGGCAGCTTTTGGCCCAGCTGGGCCAGAAGTCCGTCCCCAAGTGCCAGCACAGGGGAAGGGGGTCAATGTTACCTGGAGCTGGGCAGTTCGGGTCTCGTCAGGGGGCCGGATCGTCTCCCCACTGCGGTGGTGGTGGCGGTGATGACAGCAGCGGCAAGTTGGGCCCTGGGGTGATGGGTGTCTGCTCCACAGGCTGATTCACTGGCGGCTTTTGGTCCCACTGGGCTGGAAGTCCGTCCCCGAGCACCGGCCCCACCCCCCCTCCAACAGGGGGGTGCTGCCCTGGATGATCTGTTTAAGGTGGTGTAAGTTTTCTGTCCAGGACTGGCTGAAGATGACGATGTCGTCAATGTATGCTGCCGCGTACTTCGTATGAGGAGCCAGGATGTGGTCCATCAACACACTTTCCCAGGGACGGCTGGTGGGTTTTGATGTTGGAGTGGCACTGGGGCAATAAGGCCGACGGGCCTAGGAGCAGAGCCAGGGGGATGGTAGGCCAATGGCATGGCATAACCTGCTTATCTGCCGGACCGCCTCACTCCCCATGTGCCCGTGCGACCCTTGAGATCGTCCTTGGGAGCCTTTTTTGGAGGTTCCCCGGGCAAGGCGGGTGGCCACCGATGTTGGATCTTTTTTGGTGGCCGCCCCTGTGCTGTGGAATTCGCTCCCAGAGGAGGCTCGGCTGGCTCCCACTCTCCTGCTGTTTCGGCGTATATGTAAGACCTGGCTGTTCCGTCAGGCTTTTGGTGAGGGGTAGGGGCAGGGTGGGGGCGGGGATGGGGGCTTTCCCCACATATTGTATTTTTAAATTGTTTTAAAATTTTATATTGTTTTAATGAATGTTGTTCGCTGCCCTGGGCTGCCCTGTGGGCAGGAGGGGCGGGATATAAATTTAAAATAAATAAATAAATAAAATAAATAATCCAGCAGCAAGGAGTTCCCAGGGTTAACATTGGATGGAAGAAAACACAGT
>QEPC01000373.1:2210157-2230885 GCA_003113815.1 Sphenodon punctatus
CCCCCCATGAAAGCAGGGATGAGGAACTGAACCTCAGGCCCAGAGCAGCCAAACACAGCTCTCAGCAAGACTTTGTCAGTGTGACCCCTTTCCAGTTCTTGGATTTAAGGGTCTCAAGCACCAAAGCACTAAAAACCCAGTTAAACGTATCAAACACAAAACAACTCCCCCATGACCACAGCACCCCCAGCCCCTTCCCAAACCATCCCCCAGATGGCCCCACTCTACTCCCAAAGATGCGTGTAGCAGCACAAATGAGCTCATATGAAGAAAGAGAAGGAAGAGGTATTGGCTGGGTGGCCCTTACCTCAGCTGCTGCTGTGCCTGGGCTGGGAGCCGGGCTGGAGGCTGACAGGCTTAGGTTGCTAAGCAGGAGGGGACAGCAGGAATGTTCTGCTGGGCCTCTCCTTGGGCACGGGGGTGGCTCCCTTTCCCCCTCCAGAAGCCATGGGGGAGTGGGGGCAGCCATCAGGGAGTGAGGGGGGACAGCCATGGGAGGGTGAGTGGGATAGAGGGAGCAACTCCCCCTCGTGCGCACACTCACCCACACACACACCCTTCTCTCTCTTACACACCGCTCACACACATTCATTCTCTCATACACATTCATTCATTTGGTTTCTCACACGTTCTCTCACCTCTCTCACACACCCCCATTCAAACTCACACATACACTTTCACCTCTCTCTCTTCACTCACACACCCATTCAAGCTCACACACATGCTTTCACCTCTCTCTTTCACACACACACCCATTCAAGCTCACACCCACACGTTCACCTTTCTCTCTTCACTCACACACCCATTCAAGCTCACACACATGCTTTCACCTCTCTCTTTCACACACACACCCATTCAAGCTCACACCCACATGTTCACCTTTCTCTCTTCGCTCACACACCCATTCAAGCTTACACACATTCATCTCTCTCTTTCACACACCCATTCATACTCTCACATGCTCTCACCTCTCTCTCTTTCACACACACCCATTCAAGCTTACACTGTCCTACACGCTTTCATCTCTCTCTCTCTCTCTCTCACACTCACACTCAAGCTTACACACCTTTCATCTCTCGCACACCCCTCAATCCCCATTCATACTCTCATACTCTCCTACACACACACACTCAATCTTAAACACGCACTTTTATCTCTCACACACACATCTCAAACCCATTCATACTCTCACACATGCTCTTACCTCTCTCTTTCACACACACCCATTCAAGCTTACACACACGCCTTCATCTTTCACACCCCCAATCCCCATACTCACACACATGATGCTCTCACCTCTCTCTCACAGACACACACACACACACACATTCTCTCTCACGCTGCGCCTGCACTGCCTCTGCTCGGGTCCCATCCCCCAACCGCCACGCAGGAGATCCTCATCCTGGTGGCGAGGGACCCGCCGCCCTCACCGCCTGCTCTGCTCTTGCTCCCCGTGCCGCTGGCTCTGGTCTGCTGCCAGCCTGCCGCTCCTTGCGCCGCCGCCTCCGACCTCTTCTCCGCAGTCCGCACAGGCAAGCCAGCAGCAGGTAAGCAGCCTGCTGCTCGGCGCGCTGTGTCCATGGGTCCTCTCTCCCTCCCGGAAGTTGCTGTCATGCAACTTCTGGGAGAGAGAAGGAGGGGCCAGGCAGCGCTGCGAGGATGAAGGAGGAGGAGGTGGGGCCTCACCTCAGCCATGGGTGGGTGTTCTGGGGGTGGAGGGGGAGGGGCCCCGTGGTGCCGGTTCTGCCTGCCAGTGCAGTGCGGCGCCGCACTGACCCGAGCCCCCCCCAACTTAAATAAATAAATAAATAAATAAATAAAAATAAAAAAACATTAAAAAAACACATTTCTACCCCCCCCCGAACCACAGGGCCCCCCCAAGCACGGGGCCCTGGGCGGCCACCCCTAGCCGCCCCGCGGTAAGGCCGGCCCTGCCAACACTGGTTGACTTTGCCACAGACTTTTTGATTTGCAGATAACACTGAGAGCCAACATATCATAGACTTTGTCCTTGATGACTTTCCATTGATGTTGCATTGATTTGCATATTGTTTTCCTGGTTAGGTCACAATATCATGTTAAGTGATATTCGTATCTCCAGATACTTTCTGGAAGTCGTGCTTTAAATAATCCATCAGTTCCATCAATTGTCTTTCCTCTTGGTCGTTTAACTTAAAGCCTGTGGGCATCTCTCCAATGGTTAATGGTTCACCACCTTGGGCAATTTCTTCGCCTGCTAATCCCTCAACAGTAGGGACCTCCCTAACCCTCTATTCCTTCAGGAGGTTGAAGTGGTATGTCTGCAACTCCCTTTTCCGGCCTGGTTGTCAGACCACATGGTCGACATCATTAATCGGGCGTACTATATCGAAAGACCCCTGCCATGTGGCCAGCAGCTTGAATTCCATTGAGAGCAACAAAACCAGTGCTTGTTGACCTGGCTGTAATTGATGGGCTCAAGCCTTCCTGTTGTACCAGTGCTTCTGTCTGGCTTGCACCGTCAAAAGGTTATGAGCACAAGTGGTGATTCGGCTCAAGTTCAACTGTTCTCATAAGCACTGGACATAGTGGATGATGTTATCCTGTTGGGTGGCCTGGTTTTCTCATCCTTCTTTAATCAGGTCCAACAAACCCTGGGGTTGGCAGCCATACAGGAACTCAAAAGGGGAGTATTCCAGAGAGGTTTGGGGTACTTCTCGATAGGTGAACATTAAAGAGGGCAACAACAGGTGTCATATTTGAGGTTCCTCATGTATGAACATCCTGACCATTCCTTTCAGTGTCTGGTTAAATCTTTTGACTTAACCCATTGGTTTGTGGATGATAAACAGTTGTATTCAGGGTATTTTGAGAAGTCTACATATTTGTTTCATCACTCGGCCCATGAATTTTGTTCCCTGAT
The DNA here is from genome assembly GCA_003113815.1 of Sphenodon punctatus. Taxonomy (NCBI): domain Eukaryota; kingdom Metazoa; phylum Chordata; class Lepidosauria; order Sphenodontia; family Sphenodontidae; genus Sphenodon; species Sphenodon punctatus. The sequence continues at coordinate 2,213,060 of QEPC01000373.1, forward strand.
CAGTTAATACCTCTTTAGGTAACCCCACTCTGACAAAGATCGCATTCGCTAGTAATTCTTGGGCTTTAATGTGTGCTCTTATGGAATGCAGAGCCACCAGCTTCTGGATAACGTGTAACGTAATCAACAGTCACCATGATATATTGGTGTCCTGAAGAGGATTTTTCGAAGGGCCTCACTATGTCAGCTCTAATTCTCTCTAAGGGTGTCCCTATTAAGGGGTAATTGAATGAGGGGGGCTAGGGGAACTTTTTTTTTTACTAGTAAGCTGACATCCTGGACATGAGGAGCAGTACTGTTGCACTGCTTCCTTAATGCCAGGCCAATAAAATTGTTGGGCTAGTCTCTCGAATATTTTCTCCTGGCCCAGATGTCCTGCACATGGGACTTCATGGGCTATTCGCAGCAGTTCTCCCTGAACTTGTTTGGGTGCTAGAAGTTGTTGGCATTCCAGTAAGGTAACAGGGTCCCACTCTCTTCTATACAAGGGGTCCTTTATTGGCTTGAACTGGGGCCATCCAAAGGCTTGTCAGGCTCTCTGTCCATTCCATTCACTACCCTTACCTGGTCATAGGCATTGTGGAAGGTGGGTACACTGGGCCTCTATCATATTAAATCCCCTTGTCTCCACTTCTCGTTCACTCATTGCCTTCATCCGTGTCAACCGAGGATCTGGCCTCATCTCTGATCATAGCTTCTCCTGTCTCGAGGAGAGATTTTGAAGACCCCCAGTCCCAACCAATAATAATTACCGGATGAACCAGGCCAGGCACAACTCCTTGTCTACGACATACTGTTTAGCCTGACAATGGCTACTGTGCAGGTTGGGTAGGTGCATACATCCTCATGGATACATCTAAGGGCTATCCTAGGGATATCTGCTTCTCCTATCCTCTTTATCCCTGAGGGAACCAGAGTTTGGCTGTAGCCTGTGTCCAGAAGGGCTTCATAATAATACCCATCTACTTCAAGGGGTACAAGGGGTTTGTCAGTTTTCAGATCCCTCAGCTGCTCCCACAACCAACCCTCTGCGTATGTGCAATACATTAGACAGTCTCATTTGAAATTCCCTGATTTTCCGCATGTAAAACAGAGTTTGCTGGTGGTTGTGGAACTCTGGGACTCAGGTTGGACGGGAGGAGTTTCTTTCTTATGTTGAGTTCCTACCCAACCCCCTGAGTCAGAGGAGCACCAGATAGGCCCGGGCCATGGTATGCTATCTTCGTGTTTCCCTCCTAGGGATCCTGGGAATCCTTTACCTTTATCCTCCCTCCTAGTCTGTCTTGGTAAATTAAGTTGTCTGCCTGATCTTGCCTAGAGACTACCCTTCGCCGCTCTGTCGCCCCTAAGGAGTAGCCTATGTATCTCCTTTCCTGAGGTCCCTGGGGATAGGGTGTTAGAATCAAAAGCCTCATAGCTCTCCATGAGTTCCACTGCCTCTTCCAAGGTGGCGGGTTGATGTCGGGCCACCCAAGCCTTTCCACCTCTGGGCAATAGTTGGATAAACTGTTCTACGATGAGCAGCTCTGTGATTTGCTCAGCAGACCTTACTTGTGGTTTCAACCTTCGTAAGCATCTGATTCGTAATCTCTGGACTGTGGTCCTTGGGGAAGGACCTTGTGCGTATTTTTCATTTCTGAATCTCCTACGGTAAGTTTCTACAGATATATCTAATCCCTTGAGAATAGCAACCATGACACTGTGAAAATCAGTTGCCTCATCAGGATCAAGGGCATCGTATACAGCCCGCGCAGTCCCTGATAAACAGGGTGCCAGGATAATGGCCCATTGAGACTTTGGCCATTGCGCTGTGACTGCTACTCTTTCAAAAGTATTTAAAAAGGCCACTGGGTTGTCAGCCAGCCCCATCTTCATGAGGTGACTGGGAGGTCCCTTTTCGCCTAAGTCTGACTTTACACAATCTGTGAGCGCCGCTATTGCTGGGGACATCATGTCACATCAGAGAAGTTACATGAGAAGCCAACTGATTCTGGCCCTACTGAAAGTTTCTGCATGGCCTGCTGTAGGAAACATGGCTGTTGTTCAGCTGAGCCTGTTGGCTGTCTACCAGCCATTTCATCATGGCTTCAGCATTGATCCTATCTCTCAATGCAAAAGTATTTCTTTTTTCACTTCCGCACATGGGACCCTGCTGACTACTCCATACCCCCCCGTCATTGTCCCCCCCAAACTGCAGGCTGTCTTGGGTAGGGCTGTAGCGGAATATCGCAGCGGTAGTTATTTCCGGCGGAAACAGTGTTTCCGCAATTAGTGGAACGGCATGGCAGAGGCTTTCATTCCGCGGTTTCATTCCGCGGTTCCGCGTATTTAATTCCGCAACTTAGTGGAATCGTGGAAACATGACATTTTCGCGATTTCCGCAATTCCGCCAGCGCCAAAAAATAGCGGAATAGCGGTTTTCCGCGATTTCCGCAATTTTTCCACGATTTTTCCGCAATTCCGCGATTTGCAGAATTCCGGCGGAATTAGCGGAATATCCGCAGAAAAGTCGCGGTGTGGCGCGGGCAGTTCCGAAATGGCGGAACGGAATCGCGGCGCAGTAAAAGCTGCTGCCGCATCAGCCCTAGTCTTGGGGGGGGCGCTGTTTATCTTTACTCTGGGCGGAAGCTTGACAGAAGGGAGTAGTTTCAAAGTTTATAGTCCCAAAGTTTATAATGACCCAGGATTGACGAGGTAAGTAGGCAACACCCTCCTTCATCGTGGGTTGTCGCCACATTTGGGACCCAGCCTTGCCCTATGGCAGAACTGTCCTCCCTGCCGTTACAGATCTGCAGGACTGTAGCCCCCCAAAATGTGGTTTCATTGGTCTGTCTTGCTTTTTCTGTTCCAATGTAAGTGAAAACCCATCCGGTTTAAGACTTGACTATATTCTGTAAAGAACTACCATTGACTAGTAATAAAAGTGTCTAATTTCTGGGTCGTGAGAGAACAGCATAAAGAAGTGGTCAAAGGTGAAGCTTCTGAAGTGTACAAGTGTGCAGAAAAAACCTACAGGTTAGGGCCTCAAAGAATCATTCTTCTCTGCACCCTCCGCGTTAGAATGGTCAGGTTCCTAAAAGTAAGTTAGAAAATAAAAAATAGTTGAATTTCTAAGATGGTCATGTGGTGGCAAGAGTCACTTAGAACTGGCAAGATTGAAGAGCTGAACATCAGCCTGGGAAATAATAGTGACGATGAGAAAACATAAAGATGACTTGTTATAATGCAGAATAACAACATTCTAGGGAGAATGAAAACAGGTAGAAATCTAGTAAAACCTTTCCAAGGATTTACTTCAATACAATTCATTATTGGGGATGTTTCTCATTTTTTATTTTGAACAATTAAGATCCCATGCATGTGTGGAGACATACTTTGGCTTAAACAAAAGATATCAAGTGCTAGCATGAGAGGAGAAGTGAAGTGCATGGGCTGGAGTATGGAGGGAGATAAGTGCAGAGAGGTAGGGGGGAGCGAGGTTATGAAGAGCTTTATAGATACCCTTTTATCTGTTGCTGCAAGAAAATACTAAATGAGTTTTACTTCTTTGTTTATAAGTGAAAAAATATTTGTCATAATGCTAGGCCCAGGACATTAGTGTAATTTACACTAGCTGTATTCCTTGAAGACTGAAGATTAAAAATAAATAAATCTGTTCTTTATTATGTTCTCATATGTTCCGAAACATGGTTAAATTTGATGATGGATTTTTAGAAAAAGTGGGGAAAGATTGTAAAGCCATATATAATACTGAGAAATCAAAAAATGAGAAAAACTTAAATTTTCTGTGTAACTTATGTGTCTGTGTTCTTGACTATTCATTTCTAAATAGCCAGAAATATGGCTCTTTTTTTGGTAGGGGTTACACACATAACCACCTAATACAAAGATGTTCTGCTATGCCTAGAATTTAGGGGCAGAAAATTGCCTGACCTGCATGACATTGTGATGTTTGGAATTTTTTTTAAAATATCAATATGGACAAAAAAGTGGGATGGGGGATTTAAGTTATATACAGTTGTGTTGTGTAATAGTGAAGGTTATTTTGTGGATTTATAATATGAATTATCATGAAGTCCCATGACAAACAGAGGGTCTTATTACATGAATGCATTATAACAAACTTGGAGAGGAAAGGGTAGGGACTGAGTGACAAATTCATGTGAGGCACTTCTTGCTTCTCTACCCCACTTCCTTCCCTCCAAAAAGCTTAAAGCTAAGAGGGGAGGCTGAGGATGTGGCTTGGCCAGGAGAAGAGCTGCTGGGCAGAGGTGAGTGTCTGAAGGCTTGCTGTTCTCCTTCACCTGTCAGGCTCTCCTCCATCAGCCATGCCCTTTGGGCACAGAGAGGCTTCATGGAAGAGGAGGTGGCAGGTTTCAGGATCAAGACTGTGCAGAACCAGATACAGGGAACGTTCCTAGCATTAGGTGGCATGGGAAATTTGGGGATTAAGCCTTGCAGAAGCCTTGTGTAGAGAGGGTTTTGGCAGGAGGCATGAGGAAGATAAAGATAAATGGAACCAGACGAGACCCATGTTTATATCTTGCTTTGACCATGAACTCACTGATTGGTGTTTGGTAAATCACAACCTTGCAGCCTCAGTTCCCTAACTATAAAATAAGATACTGAACTACTGGGCATCACAGGAATATTGTAAAGATAAAGGAAACCATGATTGTACGGTGCTCGACGAGGGTAGGCAAAGTTGTTATTATTATTATTATTATTCTAAGCTTTTATATAGTGCCAGCGATGTACCTGGCTCTTTACAGAGAATAAGATAAACACAGTCCCTGCCCGAGAGCTTACAATCTAAAGACAGGGGAGGGGAGAACAGAGGGAGAGACAAGGGATACAACATTCATGAGGATGCGAGAACTCAGGTACACGCTCTTGGCTTGGTTACAGTAAATTGGGAGTTTGCAGATAACAGGTGGGGGATAATCCTGGGTGGGGATTATCCAAGAGCTGTGTACCAAAATCTTTGTATGGTTAGGAGCCACAAGGTACACACTCATACACACATGTGAATACACACACGCACACAGCCTGCTTTATGATTGGCTGGTGGAACTGGTGCTCTGTGATCCTTGCTGCAAAAATTCTAAGAAGGAGCTACAGTTCAGCTGCCGAGACTTCGGTACAATGAAGTAAGACACAGGATTATTAAGGCAGCACAGGGCCCAGGACAACCCTTGGCTGAGAGCTGTACCTGAACTGCTCAATGGTTGCATGTGGCTCCCAAGCCGGTTTGCCCACCCCTGTGCTATGGCAAGAGGAACATAACAGAAGTACTTATATAGAACAAAGTAGAGGATGTCAGCAGTGATGTGGGTTTTCCAGAAAATTTTGAATCGGAAAATTTTCTGAAAACTTTTCTCATGCAAATTGTCTTATTTACATTAACATTAATTTAAATAAAATTTGCATAAGAAAATTTTGAATCAGAATATTTTCCTGTGCAAAATTTCCTATAGCCCTGGAAAATCTGCGGAAATTTTCCGCCCCACATCACTAGATGTTAGGGATCAGGAATCAGAGAAAGCAGTGTTTGCATTACCTGGGTGTATAGAGAACTCTCAGTAGGAGTTATACAAATGGGGGGAAGGGAAAGCTCTCTTACACAATGTAGTATTTATTTTTATTCAGTCAAATATTAGTTATTTAATTTTCACAGAACTTTTCAACAGGTAGGAACATTTCATTAAGATAATCCTAATTTAACACATGCTAGTCTGAAAGTGTTCACAGATACTCTTTTATAAAACAGAAAGATAATAACCAGCTAGGTTGCTATTAAACACCACTTATACACAACCACTCACTGATTTTTAACGTTTGCATTTTGCAACTTGCTAATCTGTATGCAAAAATCACTTCTCAATGACATCTGTTATAGGTTTTTAGAAAAATAAAATAAGGTCAACTGGCACTTCGGGAGAAGTGAAATAAAAATCTTCAAAATCATACATTATAAACCAAACATTTATCTGCCTGTGTTAATGTGGCAAGATGACAAAAGTAATCACCACAGTAACAGAAGCTGGGTCTGGATCCAATAAAGTAAATACTCAGGGCATCCAAAAAATAATGGCGCAAACACAGTGGGCCATTTTATTTACGATATACCATAAATGGATTTACTGGGTCTTTATAGTCCAGTCTAAGAAGGCTCAACAATTTACAGTCCTGTAGCCTTCTTAGCAAAAAGACGCTCTGGTCTCCCAACAACAAGACAGCGCAGACCTTAGCAGTAACTCCCTCTTAGCCCAACAGTGTTACATTGAGACTTGAATTCAGTCCTCACCTACCCTAAGATGATTTTTCCAATAGAGGCTTACAATGTCTGTGAAGCCTGGACACAGGGAATCTCCATCTCAAGCCTTGATCCGTCATGCCTTCCACGCCTTCCCTGCTCTCCTTCCACGCCTTCCCTGCTCTCCTAAGCGCCTTCGTCCCTTCTCACTTGCTGCCCCCCATGCCTGGAACTCCCTCCCTGTCCACATCCGCCTTGCCCCCTCCCTTCATACCTTCAAATCTCTCCTTAAAACTCACCTCTTTCGCTCTGCTCTGTCTGACTCTTTATCCTGCTGAGCCACTATTCCTATACCTACGATCGGTTTACCCTTATCCTTGCAACATGGACCTGCCTGCTGTCATTCTCATCGTAACCAAGCCAAGTACGTGCACTTGAGACCTCGCATCTTCATGAATGTTAGACCCCTTGTCTCTCCCTCTGTTCCCCTTCCTAAGTCTCTCCCCCAGCTCCTGTCTCTCAGATTGTAAGCCCTAGGGGCAGGGACCGTGTCTATTTTATTACTTTGTAAAGTGCCAGGTACACTGCTGGCGCTATATAAATATTTGTTAATAATAATAATAATAATAATGCAGTAGTTCCTCTGCGTTGTGGTAGAGATTCAGCACCCTGGACAGTGATCTAAAGCCATGGCAGTCTCCACTCTCCAGGAGATTCTCACCCTTCTTAAGCCAGGCATTGACTGAATCAGCCACAACAACCTTCTTATATCTCAGAAAGGGGCAGGGCTACCGTAATGCTGTTTACTACTGGTAATTTGTAACCTGTCATTAAAATCTGCCACTGTATTTGAGGACTGAAGGGTAGTGAATGTAACACCAATATTTAACAAGGGCTCCTGAGGCGATCCTCGAAACTACAGACCATTCAGCCTGATATCTGTGCTGGGCAAAATGGTGGAAACTATTCTTAAAAACAGAATTATGGAGCATATCGATAAACATGGCTTAATGAGGAAGAGTCAACATAGATTTAGCAAAGGGAAGTTGTGCCTCAGTAATCTCTTAGAATTTTGTGAGGGTGTGAACAAGCATGTTGATAAGGGGGAGCAGGTTGATACACTGTATCTGGATTTTCAGAAAGTGTTTGATAAGGTCCCTCATGATAAACTCTTGAGGAAATTAAGAAGTCTGAGGATAGGAGGCAGTGTCCTATTGCAGATTGATAACTGGCTAAAGGAGTAGAACTAAATGGTCAGTTTTCACGGTGCAGAGAAGTAAATAGTGTAGTACCGCAGGAATCTGTATTGGGACCAGAATTGGTTAATGTATTTATTAATGATCTAGAAAGGGGAGTAAAGAGTGAGGTGATCTAATTTGCAGATGACACCAAGTTATTCAAGGTAGTTAAAACATGAGTGGATTGTGAAGAATTGCAGGGGGATCTTGTGAGACGGGGTGACTGGGCATCTAAATGGCAGATGAAAATTAATGTGGACAAGTGCAAAGTAATGCACATTGGGAAAAACAATCCAAACTTTAAGTACACAATACTAGGTTCTAAATTAGGAGTTATCACTCAGGAAAAGGACCTTGGACAACACATTGAAATCCTCAGCTTAGTGTGTGGTTGCCATCAAAAAGCATACAGAATGTTAGAAATTATTCTTAAGGGGATAGAGAACAAAACTGAACATATCATAATGCCACTTTAAATTTATGGTACAACTGCACCTTGAATATTGTGTGCAGTTGTGGTTGCTCCATCTCAAAAAGTAAATGATAGAAATAGAAAAGGTACAAAGAAGGGCAACAAAAATTATAAGAGGTATGGAATGGCTCCCCTGTGAAGAGAGGCTGGATAGGTTGGGGCACTTCAGCTTGGAGAAGAGACGACAGAGGGAGGGGATATGATAGAAGCTTATAAAATCATGAATGGTGTGGAACGTGTTAATAGGGAAAGGTTATTTACCCTCTCAAATAGTACTAGAACTAGGGGACGCTCCATGAAACGTATGGGTAGCAGATTTAAAACAAATAAAAGAAAGTATTTTCTGACTCAGTGTGCAATTAAGTTGTGGAATTTGTGTCATAAGATATGGCCAAGGCCAGCAGTATAGCTGGGTTTAAGAAAGGGTTGGAAAAATTTCTGGAGGATCTGTCCATTAGCAGCTATTAGCCAGGTAGGTTTGAGGAATGTAACCTCTTACTGTCGGGAGCAGGGAGTGAACAATAGGAAATGGATAACCCCATTGTGACCTGTTGGGTACCTCTTTCAAGCATCCAGGATTGACCACTGTCGGAGACAGGTGCTGGGCTTGATGGACCATTGGTCTGACCCAGTATGCCATTTCTTATATTGTTATATCCTCACCCTTCTTAAGCCAGGCACTGACTGAACTCAGCCACAACAGCCTTACTATATCTCAGAAAGGGGTGGGGCTACCATACTGCTATTTCAGTTTAAAGAGCCAGTACACCATTTTACATATATCTGAGCTTAAAGGTTACATTCCCCAAACATACCTGACTCGCAGCTCTGCCTGGATGCTCAGGTGGCAGCTGTGGTGAGGAGAGTGTTTTGTCAGCTACATCTGGTACGGTGGTTACAGCCTTACATCTGAGACTTTGACCTGGCAACTACCATCTATGCCTTCATCACCTCACGACTGGACTATTATAACGTGCTGTACTTGGGGCAACCCATGGTGACAGTTTGGAGACTGCACCTAGTTCAGAATATGGTATCCCATCTCCTGATGGGGCTGGGTTGCCGTGAGCATATAACACCGGTGCTTCGTTCACTGTGCTGGCTGCCTATAGTCTTCCGGACCCGATTCAGGGTGTTGGCTCTTACCTAGAAAGCCCTATATGGTTTGAACTCCGCTTACCTGTGGGACCGCCTCCCCTCTCTCGGGTCCTGTATCGGCCCCTGTGGTTGGCTGGGAGCACCCTCCTTGAAGTCTCCTGTGTACGCTGGATGGCGACGATGGGGAGGGTGTTCTCAGTGGCCGCTCTGAGGCTTTGGCACTCTCTCCTGGCAGATGCCCCTTTGTTCCTGGATCTTCCCTTCTTCTGGAAAAGATGTAAGACCTGGCTGTTTCGGCAGGCGTTTGGTGAGGGAGCTGGGTGAGGGGTGTGTGGGTTGGTAGGGAGGGTTGGGGTGAGCCTTGTCTGTGGACTGTTTTGTGTGCTGTGTTTAAATATGTATTGTATTTTATTGTTTTGTGTTTTTATTGAATTTCATAAGCCGCCCTGAGCCACCGTCGACTGGATGGGGTGGGGTATTAAGTGTCCGAAATAAATAAAGAGCCAGTACGATCATTTTCCATGTACCCATTCACCTCCATAGCTGACTACATATAAAATACATTGACAATGAGACAAAATTGGACAGTACTGCAGTACAAACACACACAAACAAGGTTTTGTAGTTATTTACACTTGCCCTTTGCCTTCTGGGCATGACCCATCACAGTTAACAAATCTGATTTTTAGAACGGGAAGTATAAAAATTTCAGGTTAGCTTTTTCCCTTACATTTTGCATTTCTCCCTTTTTGAACAAACATTCAGTAAAATCGTTTTCACTTCTGCTTATAGCCAATTTCTACTTACAGTTCCAAACACTGTACAAAGGATTGGTTATTACAAACCAGCTTTTTCCATTGGAATTAATAACAACTTGTAATATAAACATGAAATTTCACAGACAGAAGTGCTAAGAATGGCCTGAGACCCAGAGATTATGCACTGCAGCTTTAACTGAGTGCTGCCAGCCTTAGATCATTCAATTTCCAACATTTCATTATATAAAATGTCGCAGCTAATTGTGTTAGGCAATGATACTTTGGTAAATGGGTATGTGGAAAAGGGAAAATGGAGACAACAAAGGGTGAAAACAGACATGATGCTAACCACCCTTTAACCACCCTTGGTGGTTATTTATGAATGTTGCAGGGCTGTATTGGTGCCCTATGCAGCCCCGCAACATGCATAAAAGACCACCAAGGGTGGTTAAAGGGTGGTTAGCGTCATGTCTGTTTTCACCCAACGTTAAAGTTGTAGTGTATGATCTGGTGGTAATATTAAGGTGAGCTACTGTGGGTGAAGAAGAAGGCAGATACTAGGGATGGGCGAACGCAGTTCGGATGTTCGGAGATCGGACCAAACTCGGTCTGTTCGGACGTCCAAACTGAACGTCTGAACCGAACTCTCGAATGACTGAACAGTTCAGTTGTGTTCGGATGAGTTCGGATGAGTTCGGGGGCAGGAAAAACGTCTTTCCAGGGCCAAAAATTAGATTTCAGTTTCAATTTCGTTTCAGTTTCGCTATTTTTGAATGTTCGGCCAAACCAAACTTGGCTGAACTGAACCATCGAACCCGAACTTGGGTTTCGAACCGAATGACCGAACATTCGAACCGTGTTCTGTTCGCCCATTCCTAGCAGATACTGTTATACAAATAAAGTTTTCATTTCATGGCTTTTGTGGTCTTGAGTAATCTTTGATAAGTAGACATCAGCTCTGCTTCACTGTGGAGTTTTTGGTATATTAGTAACCATATGAATGTTAAAAGTATTAGAGTATGATTCTCAAGATGTTTAATGATGGTGCAAGTCCTAGTGAGGTGAATTGATTTGCACCAGCACTAAACAACATGAGGATCATGTGCTGTATATTAGGGTTTGTGTGTTGTTGTTTTTAAAAAACCAAAAAACAAAAAACCAACCAAATAATTAGTTTCATGTATCAAGCAGCCATACTAATGACTCTGATTTCCAATGGATGGATAGTGCTTGTTATAAGTCAGCAGGAGTTTTTGGCTACACAAAGGGACGTATCTCCCTCCATCTCCCCCATTGTTACAAAATTTGGATGCCCTACTGATCATTAGACTCTGCCAAATATGAATGAAATCAGCCGAGAGAACCAAAATGATTAGAGGACAACAATGCTCAGTATAAACAAATGGCATTTGGGGGTGTATGCAAAAGGATGTATGTGTATCTTCCCTCTCAGTACACCTTTTATTTCATAATTGTAAGGCCCTATGTACTTTTGGACCTTCGGCTATTGTACCAAATTTGATTGAAATTGGTCTGTGGGATCAAAAGTTATTAAGTAGAGGGGCAGAGATATACATAGACAGGGTACTTACATAATCCTTCTTTCCATAGGAACCCAGCTGAAAATCTACATGCCATAGGCTGATTTGTAAAATTTTAAATCGGTATTAAATACATCGGTTATATTTCAGGATGTATTTCTGTGAAATAAAGTATTCTTAATCATTAGTGTTTGTTGCTATGGTGATTCATTTCACCAAGATGAGACCAAGGAATACACAGAAATGCAGAGGGAGGCATTGTTGGGGAGGGAGACGGGCGTCGTTCTTGCACACAATCCAATCAGCTACAGCATTGGATCCATTTGCGGTCCTATGCTGTGGCCCTGAGGGCGATAAAGAAGGAATTCTTTGCCGCCCTCATAGCTGCTGCAAAGTTGGGCCCAGAGGAGCTCTTCCGGGTGGTGAGGGGGTTGGTCAGTCCAGCCTCCCTCCACTTGGAGGGGGAGATATCCCAGGCCCGCTGTGAGGAGTTTGTCACCTGCTTTGCAGATAAGATCGCTTGGTTTCAGTGCAATTTCGAAGCTGAGACTGATGCAGAGGGAGGAGAGCTTGGGGTCTGGTCCATCTTTTTGGGATCAGTTTCAGAATGTGACGTCGGCTGATGCCATGGGTGTCCTGGGGTCTGTTAGAGCCACCTTTTGTGAATTAGATCCATGCCTGTCCCAGTTGGTGAAAGTCTCCAGGGAGACCTTGGGGTCGGTGCTGGTGGGGGTGAACAATGCCTCCCTTCGGGAGGGGAGGGTGCCGGACTGCCTCAAGGAGGCAATGGTGCGGCCCCTGTTAAAGAAACCAACTTTGGACTTTACTGATCTGTCTCTAACCTTCTCTTTTTAGGGAAGGTTATTGAACGGGTAGTGGCACAGCAGCTCGGGGGTCACCTGGATGGCATCAGTTTTCTAGATGCCTTTCAATTGGGGTTTCGCTCGGGGTATGGCACCAAGACTGCGTTGGTGGCCTTGGTGGACAACCTTTGCCAAGAGATGGATTCAGGGCGTTCAACACTACTCGTCCTGTTAGATCTCTCAGCTGTCTTTAATACGGTGGACCATGGGTTATTGTTGAGACGATTGCAGTCCCTGTGGGGTGGACGGTACGGTCCTTGGATGGTTCCACTAGTTCCTCTCAGGAAGGAGCCAGCGGGTGGTGTTTGGGGGCTGAAACATCTAGCCCCCGGGACCTCTGTTGCAGAATACTACAAGGTTCTATTTTGTCTCCATTATTGTTTAACATCTGTATGCAACCCCTGGGGGAGGTTGTGAGATGGTTTGGTGTGCATTGCCACCAATATACTGATGACACCCAGCTTTACCTCTCGTTTTCAACTGACCCAGGCCCTGCAGTCTCGGTGCTTTCCCAGTGCCTGGAGGCAGTGACTGACTGGATGTGGCAGAGCAGACTGAGGTTGAATCCCGATAAGACGGAGGTGATGTTGGTGGGTCGGACAGCAGGGGTGACGGCTGCCCTCGTTGAGGGGGTCTGCCCCCGTTGGTCCCCCAGGTCCAGAGCTTGGGAGTCCTGTTGGACCCAGCCATCGGCTGGATTGCCAGATAGGGGTGGTGGTGAAGGAAGCCTTTCACCAGCTACAACTTGTGCGGAGGTTCTGGCCATATGTTTTGGACTCTGACCTGGCCACCCTAATCCATGCGTTCATCACCTCGAAGCTGGACTTACTTGGTGCTGTTTCTGTCTGCTGCTGTCGAGGGGGGTTTGCCGTTGCTGTTGCCGCTTGCTACCACTGCTCTGCCGCCCCGCCTGGATCCTTGAGACCTGTGGGGGGAGGGTGTAGGAGGGGTGGTTAGAGGGAGGGGGTTTTGGGAGGGTGTTCTAGTGTTGAACCCTGGTGGCAGCAGAGGGAGCACTGAGAGGGTTTTTGGTGGGGGGAGGGTGCCCGACCCCAGTGAGAGAGCGAAGTCGCGAGGGGGGAGGGGTATGGCCGTGACCGGCCCCTGGTGGCAACAGGATGGCAGAGGGGGCTGGGGGGTGAATTTGGAAGGGAGGCCACAGGGCGAGCAGCCAGGTTTGGGGAGCCAGGATTTGGTGGACGGGGGGGAGGGTGCAGCTATAGGGGTGGTTCTTGGGCATAGACTGTATGGTCCATGGGGTTGGAGGGCTTGCGCCCCTAGGGGACCTAGGTACCTACAGGAGGTGCGGCTTGCCATCACCCCACTGAGGTTGAGGAAGGAGCCAGGTCCAAGGGCCACACATGGGGGGCTGCTGTTGCTAAATGCGAGGTCCGTTGTCAACAAGGCCCCAATTGTCCAGGATGTAATCTCGGATGGGGCTATGGACCTCGCATGTATTACGGAGACCTGGCTGGACGAGATGGCTGGACCAACTTTGGCCAATCTCGTTCTGGCTGGGTATGCCGTTCAGCATCAGCCCCGCATGGATGGCTGGGGAGATGGTGTAGCGATTATTTTTAGAGAGGACTGGCCTGTTAGGAGGTATCCAGTTCAGGAGGTTGCGGGTATTGAGGCCCTTCATGTGTGGTGTTTGATTTGGCTGGGGGCAAGCTAGGGGTGCTGCTGGTATACCGGGCCCCTTCCTGTTCGGCAGCATCCCTTACTGCTCTAGCAGAGCTGGGCTCCTCCAGGACTTTGGTTCTGGGGGACTTCAACATCCACGCCAATGCTGGCCTTGTAGGAGCGGAGCGAGAATTCATGGCTGCCATGGCAACCATGGATTTGCCCCAGGAGGTTACCTGCCCAACCCACGTGGGGGGGCATACCCTCGACCTGATCTTCGGTTCTGGCCTTGAGGCAGGGGGTCCGGTAGTGGGGGAGGTTAGGGCAGTGCCCTTGTCATGGACGGACCATTATCTCCTGCAGGACAGTCTCTCAGCGCACCCCCTGCAGAAGGGGAATGGGCCAGTTAGGATGATCCACCCTCGGAGGCTGATGGAACCTCAACCGTTCCAAGAGGTCCTGAGGGAGTTAACCTTGGACCTGGACGGTCACTCTGTTGATGAGCTGGTCCGGCATTGGAACAGCTTGTTGGAGGAGGCCATTGACAGGGTGGCTCTGAGACACCCTCTGCCTCAGTCTCGTCACTGCAGGGCCCTTTGGTTTACTGAGGGGCTGCGGTGTATGAANCCCTCCCCATCACGTTAATGGTCTGGCATTAATGCCACATTTGGCATAGAGGGCTGTATTTATAAGTCTTTCCAGAACCCATAAATACTGTTAGTGGGATGGTCAGATATGGTTGTTGGAGGAATTTACAAGATTTTAACTTCTTCTCTGCCCTTAGCGTGGTGGCAGTTTAGGAAACTGAAGATCAAGTTTTGAGGTACCAGATGTCTCACCCTCCAACAGATATTACATGACACTCCTAATTTGCATATATGTGCATGTTCTTATGATAATTTATAATACCCCACTGATTAACTTTGGGGCTGATCTGCAAAAAAATAAATAGATGTCTATTTGAGATATGCATGTTTGTATGTGCAGGACTGATGGCTGAGTTACAACTCGGGCTATTAAAAAGTCAAAATTCAAACTCATATATGTGCATTGACTTTGGTTCTAAAGTCTGAGTTTTAAAGTCAGAAGATCACAGGTGGAAGCATGCTAAAGAATCATCTTTCACAAACACGCTCACCCCTCTCTTACTTTCTTAGTTTTCATCATGCTCCCAGGTACACAGCTTCCTCTTGGCTGGGTGTTACTTTTTTTGTTCTTTGATAGCGGTGCTTATCCCAAGCTCACTAAAGTGTAATGAAAAGTGCCTTATCTCTGCCCCTCAGCAAAGAATCACAGCTCTTTTCTCCTGCTGGATTCATGAGGGGTTAATATGACCCCTTTTGCCCCCTGAACTCGGTACAAAGCTTACATTGCTGGGAGCTGTGTACAACATGACTAAACATATTACTGTACCGGGCAAAAAGGTACTAATGGAGGGTCTGATGTCTACTGTATGCTGCACTACAGCTAAACATATACTTGAGCTTTTAAAAAATGTACTATTGTTTTAACTAAATTTTGAACCAAGTTCTTTTCATGAAATGTTTACACTTATAGGATAGAAAAGTTAAAAAGATGAGTGTTTACAGTATTGAGTTATTAATGAAAAAAGATAAAATATACAATGCCAATTTTCAGTTTCACCCCATTTAAAGCTACATTAAAAGCAAACCACACGTGATCATAATGGAATTTTTTATGTTTTGTTGCTTTTGTTTAGTACTATATATTTGTGAAGTCATTTAAAGAAACATTTTCAACTCTGAAATGTAGTCAGAGGGGCTGATCCTAAACACACGCAGACGTGCAAGCTGCGCAGTTTACGCACACATCATATTCCTCATAAAGGGGATGCAAGTGGGTTGTGTGCGCAGCATGTAGGGTTTAGAATTGCCCGCAAAGTTTTTATAATGAATTAAGAGCAGCTGAAGGGCATCATTTCACCCTGAGCCGAATTGTGAAGGTGTGTGGTTTTACCAGTCCATTTTCCTATTATTTACAACAGTATTTTTCTCTTTTCCATTAAAGGAAAAAAAGTAATTATTTTTCCTTTTTTTCCCCTCCCTCTCATCTAGTTGGTAAAACTTCGGGTGCTTTGAGTTAGAGCTCAAGAGAATGGCGACCACAAAGAACATGACACACCTCTCAGATTTAGGTAACACGACTAAAAAGTGCAACAAAATGTAATTATTTATTGTTATGATTTAGTGTGTAGTTCAGAGATGTGGAAGATGGCTCACCAAGCTTCCTTGGTTGATTAAGAGCACAATCATGCACCATTAAAGTCAATGGGAAAACTCACATTAACTTTAATGGTGCAGGACTGCATCCTAAGTCTGGATAAGAATCCTTGCACTAACAACAAAAATTATTAAACGGATACTCTTATAAAAAATAAAAAGCATTAGATCTGTTTATTTGAATGCAAAACATGAATATATCCTATCATGAATTTTATAATAAATCAACATTGTTTCTTTAAAAAACCTTATAAATAGCAAACCAAGTAAAAGTATTAATAATGCGAGATAGTATACAGACGTTTATCCTCTCACTACTCTTCAACATTGCAGTATTGGTTGAACAATTAAAAATTACTGGCATTCAGGAAATAAACTGCAGCACACCATTCACAAGGAAAACAAATTAGAAATTCTTCAATCTGAAGATGTCAGAATGGGAGATTTAAAAGCAATACTTAATAAATGGAGGACATTAAAAGACCAAGACAGTTTTCTACGAGTTGATAGTGTACCTTAGGGTGGTAAGCCAGTCCATACAAGACCAAGAAGAGAAGTGTAATCTTTCATCCTACCTCCATAGGGTACAGATGGGCTTGGATATTGTTATCTGCATCTGCATGTTACAGAATACAACTCTGCTTGGGCTTGCCATGACATATGGTACAGTTGTTTGGTGGAGGAGACAGTTGATCCATGACTGCACAGCCCCATCCTCCTCCCAGCTTTTTCTTCTGTCCCTCATTGTGTGTGTGTGTGTGTGTGTGTGTTATGGGGCATGTTGCTGTATTGGAATAATTTTATTATATTAGGGTCATAAATTCATCAATTTTGTGTTTTTCTGCTTTGGACTTTGTTTTGACAAACAAAGAAAAAGTGGATATAACATGAAGGAGACAAAGGGCGCTTGCTGACATTACAAAACGTGCCCCATTTGCTTCTGGGAAAATCAGGTCATGTGGGGAAATTAATGTGTGTGGCTTTGACGGCGATCATGGGGGGGATGCAGAGCTGGATTTTCTGGCTCTGTATCCCCCGTATGATCGTCGCCAAAGCCATGCGGGTTAACTTTCCCACTTGACAAAAGCCACACCCAAGTTGCCTCCCAGAGTTTTTCCTGAAGGCAAATCGGGTGCGTTTGGCCACTTTCCAACGTTACAAAAGGGATAAGTCAACTTTAGCCTAATGTCAGACAGATGATTGTGTGAGCAGGGCAGCCTTGAGATTCGTTCAGCTGAAGTAGCAAGACTTTTGCTTTTATAATCCTAAATCCTGCTTGTCTTTACAGTGGTGCAAAGGTGTATCTGAGCTAGTATGAACAATATTTATAATTCAAAAGCACATGTGGGTCTGCTAATACCCTGCGGAGGGGTCCCAAAGGGTGGTGATGGGCAAGATTGCTCATCATCCCTTTGGGGCCTCCCTTGTGGGGTTCCATAGGCTTCAGTTCTGTCCCCCTTCCTGTTCAATGTGTACATTAACAAACAAGAAGATAGTTCTCTAGAGTCTGTGTTCGGTCCATGCAGCCCTCATTCACGTGTTTAGCGTGTAGAGCCTAATAAACAGGCATCTCCCTCTGTGTATTTCTTGTGTGTTTGGGCAGCCCCCACTCATTTGCCACTTGCAGATTTAGCATGACAAGTCTAATACATGGGCAGGCATTCTTTGCCACTGCACTCTGCCCACCAACTCTCCGCTTTTCTCAGTATCCCTCCCACTATGATGATTTACAGCTGT
>QEPC01000373.1:2242902-2277468 GCA_003113815.1 Sphenodon punctatus
CTGCAGTGGGGGGGGGGGGGGGGGGGTAGGGTCCCCCCCCCCCCCCCCAAGGGGAATTAATTTATCATTGTCTTCCACTGCCTCTTCTACAAAAGTGGCATCCTGGTCCTTCAGAACCTTGGGTGGCTCTTTGAACAAGGACTGGTTGTTGCGCTCGAGGGGATACACCATAAGAGTTGCAATGTCCATGTCTACATCAACCTACGCTGGTTCTGGGACAGGGATGGGCATGGAGGGATGTCTGCCAGCAGTCACAACTTCCGTGGTGGGACCAGGAATGGTTGCAGTGGCAGCGGGCTAAGAGGGAGCCCTATCCCACCTGCTTCTGGCCTTTCGTGAAGATGCAGCCATATAGGCCGGTTACAACAATGACTCCATCCACACAGAGGAGCTGTTGACCAGCTTGCAATAGGGGGATGTTTGCCTCCTGGGCCAGAGGTAAAGTTGTTGTCCCAGATCTCTTTGTATCTGTGCCTCAAGTCCTTGGCCCACTTCTGGCACTGTTCATGTCCTGGGTGTAGACTCCACATGTTGTTAAGGAGAATGCAATGCCTGGGAAAGAGCAAGAGCTGGGCAAGTACTGCCAACCAAGAAGAACTGGGAGAATGCATGTTTGAAAATTGTGCAGTGGGCTTTTAAGACAGACATTACGTGCGTGCCAGTGAGAGAGAGACTGTGGAGAGAGAGGCCGGAAGTTGTCGCTCCTCGTAATGCTCTAGGCTTTTCGCCCACAACTCTATGGTGCTGGCGGACCAGTATGCATGGAGGCTGCACACATCCCAATTTACAGGATGCAATTTACGTTAGTCCTCGTTCGTCTGCATGGTGGGCTCTGCATACTCCGGGAGCCCACGTGAGTGGGAGCTGCATGTCTGGTGGCTCTGTATCTGGTGGGTGCAAACACCTAATAAATGGGCAGGTGAAATGGGCTACCATCACGTTTGTTAACACCCACCGGGCAAGATTGTGTAGGGATTTAGAGTAGGGTGCCATCATCAGTATGCTAACAACACTCAATGTGATTGGAATTATACTGGAAGGAAAATTTGTAAGTGGGGGACTTAGTCAAGGCCTATCCGGAAGGGGGACAATAGAAAGACCTCAACCCCCATCACACTCCGCACTCTCTCTCTCTCTCCTTTTCATCTGACTGTGGCCTGGCAGTCTCAGCCCTCATCCAGTGTCTGGCAGCTATAGTGGATTAGATACAGACATGTCGGTTGAGGCTGAATCCAGTCAGGACCAACTGAGATAATGGTGGTTGTCAGGCCCTCTGACCTGGAGGGTGTGGGGACACCACTCCTAGTCTCTTGGGTTTGCAACTTTGGAATGCTGCTGGATTTATTGCTGCATCTAGATTTTCAGGCTGCACTGGCTAGGAGCGCTTTTCACCATCTTGATCTGATGACAAGGCGCTGATCTCTCCTTAAGGATTTGAACTTAGCAATCATCATTCATGCAGCTTCCCTTGAAGAGTGTTTGAAGACTGCAGCTGGTGCAGAATGTGACAGCCTGACTCCTGATGTGGGGTGGGGCGCCAGGAACATATTGCACAAGTGCTTCAGGGTCTGCACTGACATCCTATAACCTTTTGAACATAAATCAAACTGCTGGTTTTTATTTATAAGCAGGACCCCGTGTATTCTGCATTTTCACCAATGGCAGCAATGGTGGAAACACAGAGTACAAGGGCCCCTGTTTATAAAGCCCTGAACTGCTTGAGCCCAACATACCTTAGTGGACCGCCTCCTTCCCATGTTGTTGTTGTTATTATTTATTAATAAAGTATTTATATAGCACCAGCTATATAAATTTGTCATATGTAACAATCTGACGTTCAATATATAGCACGTAACATCTATCCTAAAAGCCCACTGCATGATTTTCTCGCAGCTCTTGATGTTCTTGATGTTCATGCCCACTGCATGATGTTCTCCCAGCTCTTCCAGGTTGGCAGTATTTGCTTGGCTCTTTCTCATTCCCAGGCATTGCATTCTCCTTAACGACATGCGGAGGCTACACCCAGGACGTGAACCAGTTCTGGCAGTGGGCCAATGACTTTATTTATTTATTAGAAGATTTACTATCCCACACCCCCGCTGCTAAGGTAGTTCGGGGCAGCATACAGTATAAAAACAACAAAATAAAATATATAACATAAACACCTAAAAATTCAATCAAAACAGCTATATCATCATTTCCCTCCCCCGACCCAACACCACCCCTTCCCCTACCCGTCTCCCTCGCCAGACACCTGGCGGAACAACCATTGACGCCTGAAGGAGGGAACATTGACGCCTGAAGGAGGGAAGGTCCTGGGCCAAATGAGCTTCCACCGGGAGGGAGTTCCACATCTGAGGTGCGGCGACCGGGAACGCACTGTCCAATGTAGCCTCCTGCCGAACATGGGGAACCTCCAAAAGGGCACCCCCGGCCAACCACAGCAGTTGTTCCAGAACCTGGGGAATGAGGCGGTCCCGCAGGTAGGTTGGGGCCCAGACCATGTAGGGCTTTATAGATAAGCACCAACACCTTGAATCAGGCCTGGAAGGCTATAGGCAGCCAGTGCAGAGAACGGAGTACTGGTGTTATGTGCTCTCAGTGACTCGTTCCCGTGAGGAGACAGGCCGCTGCATTCTGCACCAGCTGCAGCCTCCAGACAGTCACCTTCGATAGCCCCAAATGGAGTGTGTTACTCAAGCCTCAAGGTGATGAAGACTTGAGGCACAGATACAAAGAGATCTGGGACTATAACTTTGCCTCTGTCCCAGAAGTCAATGTGCTTCACACTGAACAATCATTTATAAAATAACAGGTCCCTGCCCCAAGGGGCTTACAATCTAGGATAGACAAGGGAGAGGAGAGGAACATAGGGAGAGACAGGGAAACATTAATGAAGTTGAGAAGTCGCAGGTGAACGTGCTTAGCTTTTAGATCCTGAATGACAGAGCAGCAAATGCAGCTCATGGGCAGTTCATGGGATGAGGAGCTAGGGAAAGCCTGATGGAAGAGGGCGGTGTTTAGGAGGAATTTATAGTAGGGATGGCAACCTGCACCAAATTACGGGTACGGTTTGTTACGGGTATGGTGTGGTTTTTAAAATTTAATTATGGGTATGGTACGGATCCATAATTATATAATATAAAAAAAACCCTGTTACCCCCATCCCCACGACTCATCTTTCCCACCCCCAGGGCCCTGGTATAGTACTTACTGGCCTCAGGGTGTGCTTTATTGCAGGTCTGGTGGGCCCAGATCTGGAATGGCCCCAGCATGCATGTGCAGAACAGCGGCCCTTTTGCACATACACGCTGTGGAGCAGGGTCTCCATAGCATGCTGCGACGAGAGAGCCTGCTGGGAGTACTCCTCCACACAGGAGGAGACACACCCTGCCCCCCCCCCCCCCCCGGACCTTCAATTAAGCTGCAGTCCGCCAGACCTGAAATCAAGCTCACCCTGAGGCTGGTAAGTACTAGACCAGGGGTCTGGGGGGATGGGAAACCTGGGTCTGTAACAGCGGATCCGTACTTTTTTGGACCATTTTTACGGATTGGTACAGATTAATCCATAATAGCCAATTTTGGCTAGTTACAGATTAATCTGTACCTGAAATTGCCATCCCCAATTTAAAGGCAGGGAGAGAAGGGGAAGAGCAAAAGTGCTCATGGAGGGAGTTCCAGAGCCTTCTGGTTGTGCATCAAGTACAGATGATGAGGGCATGGGTGTTCTCAGTGCTTCTTATCCAGCTTTGAAGCTCCCTTCTCCTCGAAGTCTGGCAAAACAACTTCTGGAAACAATGTAAAACATGTCTATTTAGGCAGGATTTTGACGGCCAAAGCTGGGTTAGTTATTAGAAAGTGGGGGTGAATTTTAATTTGATTTATTGATTATTATTTTTTTATTTTTTATTTTTTTTTATTTGGTCTTATTTGTAAGCCAGCTTGAGCTCATTGCTTTGGATAGGACTGTGTAGAAATACAAACAAACATATAAACGTGAGTGAGACTCTCAGTAGTGCTAAGAGTTAGTGCTGGTGCTAAACAGCTGGAGGATTGTGCAGAAACATAGAGATTCATTTAATGGCGATTTAATAGAAACAGAACTTGGAGTTGTTTTTTAAAATGTGTAACTTTGGAACTTGATGTTCAGTTACCTAAGCTGATATGTAGTGCCATCTAATGGCTAACTTATAAAACATGTACACGTCTAATACTGTGTAAATATAAATATCACCTAATAAACATCATAAGCAATTGGAAGGAAATACATGGTTTTTGACAATGAATACTTAGCAGTGATAGTGCTGTATAGAGTAATCTTTGAGTATGCAGTGCAACGGCTCACTAAATTGGGGAGACTGCATCCTGGTATAACGTTAATAAGATCTTACACATTTAAAAAATGCAAAGCATTCAGTTTCAGCTTGTAAATCACTTATACCTGATCTAATTCCCACTGAATTCAATTGGACTTTTTCCATTAACTACAGTGGACTTTGGATCGCTTCAAAGAAGATCCCTTAGGAACTTTTAAGTAATGTTTTCAAAGTGTGAGCAATAATAAATCAGCTGTTTGAAAGTGGTAGGATAACTGAGGAAATATCTATTTAGTATTTTGTTTTTGCATGGAAGAATAGGTGACAATTGAGGTGTATTATCATTAAAAACTCGGTCTTGTCATTGATTTAATCTAGATGACTAAAGCTAGGCAGGTAATAAAGAAAATATTTCCATTATTCAGAGATAAAAGCAGAGTGAGCTTCGCGGCTCACTGAATAAATCATTGCACTTTTAGTTGTGGTATTTTATTTATGATTAATTATTGTAGTTTTTTTATAAGTACACTACCACCTATAACCTTATTGGACACGCAAACCAATGGACTCAGTATTGATTTGAGCTTCATAAGCCATTACAAAAATGTGTAACTGTAACGAGCTGTGTTCCCTCTTTGTTTTTAGATGGTTTGTTAACAGCTCCCTCCCTACGTCTATATTGATCATAGTTCTATTCTTGGTTTCCCTTGTGTTTGAAGAGAATGCTCGACTCTGTTTCCTATCTGACCCTCCCAAGTCATTGATTTTATCCTCCACATTGCTGCTGTATTCCCTACTTTGTTTTGAAATGCTAATGACCTCCCCACCTATATTCTTCCTTACAGCCACTTCCCTAATTTTGACAATTTTGCACAGACTACAGTTACATTTGTGCACGGTTTTTACTTGATCTGCCAGCACCCTCTGTAATATTGTTTTCTTGTGTATATATACAAGAAAACAATAACTAGTGTCATATTGGGTCAGCCCAGTAGTCCATCGAGTCCAGCATCCTGTCTCCAACAGTGTCCAATCTCGGTTGCTTGGAAGAAGTACCCAACAGGTCCCAATGAGCAATTCATTCCCTGTTGTTCATTCCTAACTCCTGAAAGTAAAAAGTTATGTCCCCTAAACCTACTTGGCTAATAGCTGTTATGGGACCTACTCTCCAAGAACGAATCCAATCCTTTTTTAAACCCAGCTATACTACAGGCTTTGACCACATACTCTGGCAACAAATTCCACAAGTTAATTATGCGTTGCCATTGAGTGGGAAAATATTTTCTTTTAAATCTGCTACCAATTAGTTTCATGAAGTGTTTCCTAGTTCAAGTACTATTTGAAAGGGTAGATATTATTTTATTATTATTTTATTATAATCATTTATATAGTGCCAGTCATGTGACCTGGTGCTGTACAGAACATAGAAATAGACGCGGTCCCTGCCTGTGGCTTACAATCTCTGTTCTTTATTTGCTTGTTCCACACCACTCATGATTTTATAAACTTCTATCATATCCCATCTCAGTCTTCTCTTCTCCAAGCTGAAGAGCCCTAACCTATCAATTCTCTCTTCGTACGGGAGCCGATCCATACCCTTTATCATTTTTGTTTCCCTTCTCTGTACCTTTTCTAGTTCTACTGTATCTTTTTTGAGATGGATCAACCAGAATGGCACACAGTGTTCAAGGCGAGGTCGCACCATAGAGGCATTATGATATTTTCAGTTCTATTCTCTATCCCTTTCCGAATAATTCCCAACATGCTGTTTGCTTTTTTAGCTGTGGCCGCACATTGAGCTGCATTCAGTGTATTGTCCACAGTGACTCCAAGATCCTTTTCCCTAGTAGTAACCCCTAATTTAGAACCCAACATTGTGTACATATAGTTTGGGATTATTTTTCCCTATGTGCATCACTTTGCACTTGTCAACATTAAATTTCATCTGCCATTTAGATGCCCAGTCATCCAGGGCAGCTTTGGCCCTCATCATGCAGAGGATGCAGAGCTTGATTTTCCAACTCTGCATCCTCAGCATGATTGGATCCAAAGCCACCTGGCTTTGTTTTCCCACATGACAAAAGGTGTGCAGAGTTTTTCCCGGAGGCAAATGGTGCACGTTTTGTCTTGTGAGAAAGTGGTCCTAGTCATGCAAGAGCCTCCTGAAATTCATCACAGTCCAGTTGGGTTTTAGCTACTTTGAATAACTTTGTCATCTACAAATTTGATCACCTCACTGTTTACTCCCTTTTCCAGATCATTAATAAATATACTAAACAGTTTGCTTCTCTCCATTTCGAAAATTGACCATTTAGTCCTACTCTTGTTTCTTATCCTTTAACCAGTTACTGATCCATGACAGAACACTGCCTCGTATCCCACGACTATTTAATTTTCTCAAGAGTTTCTTTTTTAAGTGTTTGTTAAAATACCTGTCATGCATTGCTCAGTCTTTAGTTCTGACATGTTACCAGCCTTACGAAGGGCCTTGAGTGGCCTGAAATCTTGCATATTCTCACCAACAGAAGTTGGACCAATTACAGATATCATCTGAATTACTTTGTTTCATCTGTTATTTCTGGGCCCAACACAGCAACCACACACTCTAGACAACCCAGGTGGATAGTGATTCCAGTTTTTGAAACCCTTTGTATTAGACTCTGAGTGCTTTTAAGCAAACATCATCCCACCTTTCGCCTACCCATCATGCATGTTGCATTGGGTGCCAATGCAGCCCTGCAACATGCATGAAGGATGGGTCAGGCACTTGTCTAAAAACACACTAAGTCAAAAAGTCTCTCTGAAACCAAAATATTAAGGTACCACACAGGATGAGTTTCGTTTTTATCACAGAAGTGATCAGGGGCGGATTGGGAACTCAAAGTGGCCTGGGAGAATACAGTGTTAGTGGCCTTGTGCCGGCGGCAAAGCCGCCGGCGCGCCAGAAACAGGTCAAGGGGGCGTGGCTTGGGCGTGCAGAGTGCACCAGATATCGGACCTATCAGAGCTGAGTCCCCAGACTCAGATCCTCAGCAGCCTGGCAGGGGTGAGTGGGAGGTTATGGGGGGCGGGGGGGGGGGGGGGAGACTGCCACTGGTGGGGGTACTGGCCCTCATTTCAGTGCTCTGGTTCCCCAAATCACTCAGTTTCAGTGCTCAGTGGCTCCCAACCGAAAAAAATCACTGTCCCTTGCTATGCATCCTACAGTAAGGCTTCTTCATTCCTACACCAGCTGCACTAGTATTCCACAGGCCCTGTGTTTAGCTTAGCAAAAAGAAGACTAAGGGGAGAATTGATACCAGACTTCCAATATCTATATTATTGAATATTAAGGCATCATTCCTTGCACCTGTAGTAATGCTGCATTGGAGCACAATTAAGGAATAGCCTTGAAGGAATGCACTCAGGATTAACTTAGCAAAGAGAAGACTAATGAGAGAATTGATACCAGACTGCCTACCACTCAGGTTTAGCTTAGCAAAGAGAAGACTAAGGGGAGAATTGATACCAGACTTCCTTCCAATCAGGTTTAACCTAGCAAAGAGAAGACTAAGGGGAGAATTGATACCACACTTCCAATATCTACCTTGTATATTAAGGCGTCATTCCTTGCACCTTGCAAGGAATGACGCCTTGCAAATTCTCCTTGTAAATTTCCGCATAGAGGAGGGAAATTTCCCTCCTCTATGAGGAGGCAAATTTTCATCTATGAGAAGGCAAATTTCCCTTCCTTGCAAGGAGGGAAATTTTCACATTTCCCCATAGAATTTGCAAATTCTCCTTGCAAATTCTCCTTGCAAATTTTCGTCATTCCTTGCCCAGACCAGCCCCCACACAGCCTCAGGCCAGGCCAGGCTGGCCCAGGCAAGCCCCCCCACAGGCCCCACACAGACCAGACCAGCCCAGGCAAGTCCCCACACAGCCTCAGGCCAGGCCAGACCAGACCAGGCCAGCTCCCACACAGGCCCCACACAGCCTCAAGCCAGGCCGGCCCAGGCAAGCCCCCACACAGGCCCCACACAGGCCAGGCCGGGCCAGGCAAGCCCCCACACAGCCTCAGGTCAGGCCAGGCCGGCCCAGGCAAGCCCCCCCACAGGCCCCACACAGACCAGACCAGCCCAGGCAAGTCCCCACACAGCCTCAGGCCAGGCCAGACCAGACCAGGCCAGCTCCCACACAGGCCCCACACAGCCTCAAGCCAGGCCGGCCCAGGCAAGCCCCCACACAGGCCCCACACAGGCCAGGCCGGGCCAGGCAAGCCCCCACACAGCCTCAGGTCAGGCCAGGCCGGCCCAGGCAAGCCCCCCCACAGGCCCCACACAGGCCAGGCCGGGCCAGGCAAGCCCCCACACAGCCTCAGGTCAGGCCAGGCCGGCCCAGGCAAGCCCCCCCACAGGCCCCACACAGGCCAGGCCGGGCCAGGCAAGCCCCCACACAGCCTCAGGTCAGGCCAGGCCGGCCCAGGCAAGCCCCCCCACAGGCCCCACACAGGCCAGGCCGGGCCAGGCAAGCCCCCACACAGCCTCAGGTCAGGCCAGGCCGGCCCAGGCAAGCCCCCCCACAGGCCCCACACAGGCCAGGCCGGGCCAGGCAAGCCCCCACACAGCCTCAGGTCAGGCCAGGCCGGCCCAGGCAAGCCCCCCCACAGGCCCCACACAGGCCAGGCCGGGCCAGGCAAGCCCCCACACAGCCTCAGGTCAGGCCAGGCCGGCCCAGGCAAGCCCCCCCACAGNTGAGAGAGCCTCTCCCTCCCAGAAGTTGCGTTTAAGCAACTTCCGACTGGGAGTCCGGGACAGAGAAGGGGGCAGGGGCCTGACCGAGGATGGGGGGGGGAAGGCCGGCCTGTTCCAGGCCGCGGTGCGGCGGGCTGGAATGGGCCAGCCTCCCCCCTCATCCCCCCATCCCGACCCAGGCCGACGGGCGTCGGGACCTGAATTTTTTTTTTTTTAAAAAAAAGCCCAAACCACGGCGGGACCAGCCCTCCCTGCCAGCCCGGCCCAGCCCACCGGGAATGTTCCCGGTGGGTTGTATGGCCAATCCGCTCTTGGAAGTGATGCACATCAGATTTAGAAGTACAGAAAAGAAAAACTATTTTGTCTGTCTGTAAATTGTTTAAACAGAAAATTTCAGTTTTCATTGTCCTTAATTAATCTTGATACACACTTTGGAAAAAATAATACATTGATACCCGGTGCTGGCATTTTTTGTTGTGACAATATTTGGGGAAAAACTAATAATTCATTGATACCTGGCACTGGCATTTTTTGTTGTGACATGCAGTTTTGACACACATATATATATGTATGGTGTGTGGAAGATTTAGTAATAGTAGAAAAAATGATAATTTAGTCACTTTTTAGTTCTGTCACATATTTATCTGTCTGAAGTAATGTGTACATTTCCCCCAAGTAACCCAAACTATAATGATGAACTGGTGAAAGCACAATGGATGCAGCCACATGAGATGCCTTGGGCAGGCTACCATGCCTTGGGCAATCTTAACCCATTCTGGGCAGCTGTACCATGCGATGCAGTGCATCATGTGACCGGTGGCCACCAGTTGTTCCCCCCCACTGCGTGTCAGGGCAAACAGCTGGCTGCTATGTGATGCGTCCTCGGAAAAAGGCTGAGGAAGTGTAAAATGGGGTAAGGCTGCCCTGCTGCTTGGTGAGCTCCGTAGTGGAGCTTGAGCAGCAGGCGGTTTTGCCTGTTGTGTGCGGCCATGTCACGGCTAGGGATGGAATTTGGCCTGGGGGAGGGAGGTGGAACAGGGCCGAGTGTCTGCTCGTGTGGCCGGTGCCTCGACCCACCCTGGCTGCAGCGGGAGATCTGACAGCGGCCCTCCCGCCAGGCTTCCCCATGGAGGGGCTGACTGTCTGCCCAGCTCCCCATGCTAACCCCGCAGTGTGGTGACTGCACTTGTCCACCACAGGGTCGCGTGGGGATCAGTCTCTCCGCAGCTTGTGTGGCTGCTCCCAGTGAGAGATCCCTGTACTCTACTGGAATGATTTTATAACCAAGCTAATGCTTGCACATATTTTTGCATTTCCAAATATACTCATTTAATATGATGATTGATTGTTCAGTACAACTATTTAAATACAGATAGTTTAGCATGATCAATTTAAAATTAAATAAAAACAAACAGTCACAATCTGCAGACTGAGTTGCTTTCTCTGTTAGATGCTGGAGTTTTAAAGCCTTCACTTATTTATTTTGTTGAACTGCTTCTCACATAGGGCCTGAACCAAAGATTGTTGAAGTCTGTGAAAAGACTTTCCTTGACTTCAATTGCCTTTGGACCAAGTCCATGCTTGCTTGCTTTGTGTGTAGAGCAGATCAGTTTGAACTCATGACATAAATAATTAAAGTGTCATTGACGTATGTGTGAGATAAACATATGCTTTCATACAGTGCTGGACAGGTGAGTAGCACATTACTTTGCATGAGCACCAAATAGTTGGCCGTATGTTACAAATGCTAGGATATGAACTGAAAGTCCTCTATTTTATAGCTTATACACCAGGGGATCAACACTGTTATTTTACTTAATGATATTTAAAGTTTCTTCTATATTTCCATAAGGAGAATGTTTCGGTATACTTTAAATTGCTTTTGAAATATTTAATAAAAAGTGTTTTAAAAATGAGAGGGGTGCTAATTTTCTACTGGCTGATATTCTCAAGTAAAAGAAGGTAAGTTTGTCATACTATGTAGTGCTAGTTAATAATCAAAATATCTTAACTTAGTATATTTATAATGGTTTTTCAAAATGAATATATTGTTTACTGTATGTTAACTTGCAGAACCAGTGAAATCACTGACAGTAATGGCATCTTTGTGGCAACTGCTGCACCTTTCAGCCATGTTGTTTAATTTTAAACACTTGATATTTGAATTAATGTTATTGAAATAAACCATGTGAATTTTATCAGCATGCAAAAAGTATTGTAAATAAAAAATGTAACCTCTTTCTGCTTGTTTATGGTAAAAGTAGTTCCAGTTTTACAACACTGTAAATTTGTCACAGTTTTGCTTTTACACTTTTTAGGCTTCGGTTAGTGTTTTCTTAGATTATTAGTTTAAATTTAAGCTGAAATATATTTTGAATGGGAAGAATTCCATTTACATCTGTGGCAGAGGTCATAACTTTATTGACAGAGAGGTTTATTGTTCCTTTGGCTCCAAAAGGCATAACTGTTTAGTATTTGAAGTATGAAAACCAAAACTAGGAACAACAAAAAATACTGCATAGAAAAGCATGTATAAATTGCATTGTCAGTGACCCAGAGAGCTGCTCAAAAGTGGGAAACTGAACTGCATAATCAGTGGAATGAAGTTTTACTTCTTTATTATGTTATGGCTTTTATAATGCTATTACATAAAGTTTTTCTTCTATTGATATATTTAGCCTATGTATAAGCATTTAAAGACACTACATGTATGCAAATTGATACAAGAAAGATCATTTCCCAAGTCCCATGTTAGTACTAAATTATATGAATAATTCATTAGTTTTGCTAGAGCTAAAGTTTCAGGCTTTTTGTAGTGGTGTGTCTACTTCAGAGCAGTGACATCAGATACTATGTTTCCATAGCAAAGAACACTGATCACATAGAAGGTTTTTTTTTAAACTCTTCCTTGAGTACTACTTGTTTTAATGTTAGGCCTATTGATTTATAGACCATTTTACATCATAGAATCACATCTCTTTAGGACTCATTCTGAATAGATCACAAACCGAGATGCTGATGGGGCTAGGTTTATTTTTAAATATCAGAGTAGAACAGCGACAGCTGGTGAGGGAGGGGCAGTGAGGCTCCCCCCTGGCTTCCGAGAAGCTACACTCATATCTCCCTTAATCCTCTCCCCTCTCCCCAAATCCCAGCTGAGCTGGCAACTGTTGCATCTTGCAGCTCTGAGCGAGAGACCAGGGGTGGAGGGAAGAGGCACGGTGGGCTTTTACTGCACAGGCTCCTGGGCCGGCCTCAGCTGCCTTGGGAGCATTTCCGTAGTAAAAGCAAGGGGGAGGGGTTGGATGTGGGGTCTGGGGAACTCCTTGCAATTCCCAATGTAGGGAGCCTCCCAATCAGTATTGCTTCTGGGCGGTGATCCATATGCCTGAAGGCCAATAACATCATAGCAGAGGAGAGTGGGAGAGAGGCGTGGTATCTTCCTGGCTGCTGCTGGCAGCCACGCCTCCTCTCCCCAGAGAACCACGATGGTTGCCACACTCTGCAGCCAGGACAAGGATCACTGGTCTCCCCCCTCCTTTTCTGCTCCTGCCCTCTCTCTTGCGCATACGCTCTCTGCCTTATCCGAATCCCCATTTCAACCTTCTCCATGCCTTCCCCTAACCCACCTTTCATTTCTACTCCTCCCTCCCTCTCTTCCTCCATTTGTGCCCCCCCCTTGCATTTCTGTAGAACCAATGTGGTGTATTGGATAAGGTGCTGGACTTGGACCTGGGAAGCCAGGGTTTGAATCCTGCCCTAACCATTAATTTACTGGGTGGCCTTGGACAAGTCATAGCCTAGAGAGCCAGTGTGATGTAGTGGATACAGTGCTGGACTTGAACCTGGGAAGCCACCTGGCTACCCTTCCTTCTGCCCTCACTCCTCCATTTATACCTGTCCTTGGCTTCCCGTCCTTTTACCCCTCTGTTTCTTCTACTCCTCTCTCTGCTCCTCCATGCTCCCCCCCCCCCTTGTTTCTGCCTTTCTCTCACTCTGGCTTCCCTTTCTTCCATCCCTCCCTCACCCCACCCCCCTGTTTCTATTCCTCTCTGGCTTCCCTCCCTTCCACCATCCCTGTTTCTACTCATCCCCATCTTCCTTCCCTCCCCATTGCCCCCCCGTCCCCCAAAGTCCACCATCTGCCACTGGAGTGCAAAATTGTGAAAATAAGCTCTGCTTTCAAGAGAAAGTCACTGATATCAATGTGTATGGTTAGATTTGAAATAACTTTTTATACCCTCTAATTTCTGCTCTTTGCTTCCCTCTTTGGAGTCTCTGATCAGCTGTTGTATATGGTGAAAACCCCACATCATAGTACAAAGTATCTGATTTAGTCAGCAAGAATCTAGCTTTTTTTATAGTAGATGCACATACATTTGCAAAGGATGCTTACAGTGTTTCCAAGAGCTTTGTAATTTTAAAAAATGGATTGGGCTTGCAGCACCAGAGTAGTTGGAGGATTAAAGCCCAAGATATTAAACCAGAATGCGGGCAAGGTCTGTGGGGAAGTGTTAGAGTAACGCAGAGTTTGTCAAATCCTCCTTGAAGGGGGAGGTCAGGCTACCAGCTTTTATATGTTCTGCTGTATTTTTGCATATATGTTTTAGGGTAGTTGGTGCATTTATTAATTAACCATCATATTATGAAATTTACTGTAGATTTTTACAGTTTGATCTCTCTTTGTGTTTTGTTTAGTATCTCCAGAGGCAATTGGATTCCTGTCAGCTGTTGGGGTGTTTATTATCCTGTTGTTGCTTCTTTTTCTGTATATTAACAAGAAGATGTGCTTTGAAAATGTTGGTAGCTTCCCAGACCTTGATTCAGGTTACAGGTTAAAAAAGAATCCACAAGACAAACTGTGTAAGTATCTGAACTATAGTTTCCTATTCCTTTCTTGGGCTCCTTGGTATTAAATGTATGATGTCATTTTAAACAGTGTATGATTGTCTGTAATTAGCCAGATACACTGGGGTAGAATATCATCATTATAGAATTGTACTCAACATGCTTAGTTTGTCTCATGGTTTCCTTTTTCAGTCAGCTAAACAAGAATTTTGAAAGGTATTTTAAGACAAATAAAGGTTTCTCTTCCTTGGCTGTTAAGTTTCTGTGACTTGGCCATGAAATACATACAAGGTACAATCAAGGAGTATGTAGGGGTGGTGGGGAGAGTTCAGATGCCTGTAAAATAGTAAGGTGTGTATGTTTGGGTGCCCTTCCCCTTTTGCTGGCTTTGCCTACTCTGCCCACCAGCTATCAGTCACAGATACCTTACCTGTACCAGTTTTAGGCCTTTTGAGGGTCTCTACCAGTTCTCCACTCCTCCCTTTCCTCTGGGGGTCTTTAAACCAAAGACCTTGCCTTATCTCAGTGGATTAAACCAAAGTCTTAACCATATATTACAATATGTACAAATCAGGTCATTCTCTTCTTTCAGGAGTATTCTATGCTCCTTTGTGCTACCCTCTGTCAAGCCTTAATAGGTCTTTAAGCCCCATTCCATTCTGCCATGGTTTCTTCCATTCTGCACCAGTGCCTTCCCAGGACAGGATACTAGCGTGCCTGCTGTCAACAGAGGTGCTTGCTCAGACTCGATAGTAGACTTCGCAGCTGGCTACGATCTTGCAGCAGCACCTAGTTTTCACTGAAATTTATTAGAGGTCTGACATGTAAATCAACTTTGAAAATTTACCCCATGCTCAGAGACTTGCAAAACAAATTGGGAGAATTCTGCTGACAATTTTTCCAGAGTCATGGGGAAAAGTCTTTCATCTCTCTGGGACTGGGGGGCTGGTGAGATTGCCCCTGTGTGCCCTATGGCAATAGGAGTCCTAGTGGAGTTTGTCATCTCACTTTTAATGAGCGTAAGGTCCAGGCCAGAAATATCTGCGGCCCCCAAAAAAGTTTCTTGCATACATGTTGTACAGCATTGTTAATCTGCAGCTGTTTATTGTAGTGTGAAAGAATCACACAAAAATACATTATTTAAACATGCTTAAAATTCTTCTTTGCAGGTATAGAATAAAAGTACACAACTTTCCCCTCACATTTTGTGGTATTTTCAAAATAAGTTGTATTATGACTAGTTAGTGCTGAACATTGATGAAAGACTTTAAAATATTGTAAAATATTGTCTTAAACTGGTTGATCTGACTTCATTTTAAAGACTTTTTGCTTCAATTTATTATTTCCTTCATTAAGGAAAGAATTTTGAGAGAGAACAAAACTGCAGCAGGCCCAGGCTTTGTAGTAGGATTTAGGACAGCAAAACCAAATAAATATAAAACTGAGTCTGGGAGAGGAACAGATTTACACAACAGAAGACCTTCTTACTAAAAACATTGAATGTGTTAATGAAAAGAGATTGGGGAAATGGCATTTTTCAAAAACTTTCAACAAAATCTGAACCTTCCATCTATGTCATCTTTGGTTGATACCCTCAGCAGCGCTGTAGATGATCTGACTAGTGCAGTTGGAGAGGTCAGCTATACTGTAGCTGATTCACTTACAGAACAGGTAACAAGCATGATAAATGGCCTTCGCACAGAGGATGAAAGTGGTAGAACGCAGGAGGATAAATCAGTGGTAGCTAAAGAGGAAAATACAGCATTGTTAGGAGGCTCCAAGGAAACTAATATAAAAGAAAAAGAGTGTATTATAGAAGAGAGACACAAAAAGACTCCTTATTCTACTTCATTTGATTCTGAAAAACAAGCTACAAATCAAGGTAGAACATCACATCATGTCAACGACAGTAAGCAAAATCTGTTAAAAGGTGGAGTTACTAACAAACATTTTAATGATACAGAAGTAGCTGAGGAGATGAAGAAAATGGGAAAATGTGTTAAAAGAAATGGTAACACAGGAAGTGAGTACTTATTAAATAAAAAGTTTCCAAAAGATAATAGTAAAAATGGTAATAAATGTATATCAGAGGAATCTGTTATTAAAAGGCCAGGTAATGAGTTACATACAGTGGCAGAAAATTCTACAAATCACTTACACAGAAAAATCAAACAAAGTTCCTCAGGAATTGATTTCAATGACCACAAAGAACCTCACTGTATAATTGTATCAAAGGATTCGGAAGCACAAACAAATGAAGGCCAAAAGCAGAAATTGACAGGGCCACGGTCAAA
Organism: Sphenodon punctatus; assembly: GCA_003113815.1. Taxonomy (NCBI): domain Eukaryota; kingdom Metazoa; phylum Chordata; class Lepidosauria; order Sphenodontia; family Sphenodontidae; genus Sphenodon; species Sphenodon punctatus. The sequence goes on from QEPC01000373.1 coordinate 2,259,094, forward strand.
AAAGCCACACAGTGATCACATTGGTGATGGTAATGAACTGAAAGCAAAGAAATGCAAAGCTTTTTCTGGTGGCAAAAGACAATCCATGACAAAACAGGAAGAAAATGCATCCACTACTCTGTCAAAGGAAAGTAAAAAGAGAAATCGTAAGGAATCAGAAAGTTTTTCCAAAGGAGTGAGTAGTAAGAAGACACCAGAAAAAGGTGAGGTGTCTTTCATCAGATTTTATCCATTACGCCTTTCCTGGATCTTTTGCTACATCCTTCTTTTACCAACTACTTTATGGATTTCACTAGAAAAAAATCTTCCTTTCGAGTGGCAAAACTTTACAGAATATTTCATTTCTTTATAATGTACTCTAGTGTATACTTTGAAAACTTATTAAAATATTTTTTCTATCCTTGGATTGTGCTACTCATTTTGGAATGTCTGTCATTCATCTAAATTTTCATTTACTCCCGCTAAATACTTTTTTCTACTTTTTACTAAGTATTTTATGTGGGTTATGTTTGATATTGAGAATATTTTCCTTTCTTAAGTTTTTTTTTTTTTCATGAATCACAAATGATCCTAAAATTTTGTTTACTGTTTCAGTGGACCTGATCAGTTTTTAAACAAGGTATTCTGTGTAGCAATCTATGCTGTGTATTTTCTAGGAGCATTTACTTATGCATCAAGGCCATATTTGCATGTATATGTATTTAATAGGATGTTTGTTGCTAACATTTTATTCACAATTACAAAGTTGGCCCTTTTCACATGGGTGCCCACCACTTACACACGTGTGGGTGTGGGTGCGAATGCCATGTTGGGTTTGGGGGGGGGGGATAAGTGGGCTCCCATGGGAACACTGTGGGTGTGCGCTCCCATGCTCCACCCATCTCCCATGCATGGAGCAACTGGCGCCAATGCCGATTGCTCTGTGTGTGGAGAGGGGTGTGCACCTGTGGGAATGGCAGCACACCCACCTCCATCCGCTGCTGGCACACCTCCATCCCACCCACCCACCGCGGCCCGTGTGAAAAGAGCCATTGTATCAAAAACAAAATCCAGAACTAGTTTTCTTATTATTCTTTCCAAACAACTCAAGATACATGTATACATTTTAAAAAGATAGTTGATTTTTTTTTAATGCCCACATAATATTTGATGAATAAAATGCTGTTTGAACACATGACTAATAGTAAGTTACCCAAGGTTTGTTTCTTGGTGAAACAGTGCAATAGTTTCAGGATCGAAGAACCCTAGCAAGAAATAATGCGTTTTTTCAGACGTGACGGTGGCATAGATTAATCCGCTTTAGTGTGGATTCATCTGGGTGCCACTGTCATGTTTGAAAATAGCCACCAGATGTTACGACAGTCTAGCTCCTGACCGTGGTGGAGTTTAGCCCAGGCTGTCACTGGGGGAAATCCTCAAGTGACAGCCCAGGCTAAGCTCCACCACGGTTGGGAGTCAGCTGGCAGACCCCAATAAAGCGGGCTATCACATTTGATAACCCGATTTACTTAGCACTCTCTGGAGTGGCGGTGGGGGATGGGCGCCATGACGACAGTCATTGGCCATCATGGCCACCCATAAGCCAGGATGTAGGATGCTGCATGCAGTGTGGGGGCAGGGGTGTTGTCCTGGGCCACTGTAACACTTCTTTGGCAGCCCGGCGAATCCTGACCGGAGTGATGGCTGCCTCCACAGCCCGGAGAAGTCTGTGGTGCTGGCGGCAGCCATCACATGTAAAAACACCCAATGAAGAATTCTTTGGAACAGAAAAGCACCAACAATCTTGGAAGATTTGCTTCCATTGTTTCTTTGGCTTGTCCTAAATCAAACAATATATCCTCAAACAAAAGGGAGCTTACTTTAGATGTGTTGTTGGTTTGTATACCTTCAAAATGGTTCGGTTTTTTAATTTTATAAAGGATGACCTGATAGTTTGAATACAGCAAGCAAAATCTGTCATCAAAATAGACATGTAGACTTGGGTCTTGTTTTACACGGCCCCCACAGAGCGGGTGTGTGTGTGTGTCTGTGGGTGTGCCGGTGCTTGTGCGGTGGGTGGGCAGGGCATGCACATGGCTGTTCATGCATCCCCACGCACCCCCCACTCATCAACATGCACGGAGCAACCTAGGTTTTTCCCGGTTGCTCCATATGTGTTGATGAGTGGGGAGTGCATGGGGATGAGTGTTAGGCGGGAACCCCGTGTAAAAAGGGCCTTGGTAATTCAGTGCTATGAAATAAAATACCCCTTTGGGGAGACATTGTGCCCTTTAGGGAATGAACATATCACATTGCAGAGTGCTTTATGCTTGCTATTTTAGTACATCCGCTCATATTTACTAATTTGCAAACTTTAGCCATAGGCTGGAACTTTGACTCTCTGGTGTGAATTACTCTTGCATTAGTGAATATGGGATGTGGTATACTTTACCTCAGACACACATGTAGCATCTAGACAGTATTTTTCCATGGAATGATTTTCTACACAGCTTAAATGGTTGTTTGTAAAGGAATAATATGTAGGCTAGCCTACAGTGGACTATTATACCAGTTTAAGTTCTCTTAAATTGATAAAAAATGTGAGCATTCACACACAAGTCTTTCTTCAGCTGATTTAATTTTTATCTTAAACTAGTTTAGTAAGGTTGGTTCTACAACGAACTGAGGTAAACTGTTACATCTTCAGCAGATTTAGTTCATGTGTGTATTTTGGATTTCTTGCACTGTTTTACGAGCGCTGTCCTGACTTGACAATTAGATATCCATCCACAAGGCACTGCACCTGTACTAGTACAGGGAGCATCACTTTGAATAATATCTAGGGAGACGCACATGATGTATGTAAAGATGCAGGAAAGTTGGTTCCATGCAGAAGTATAGGCAAGCCCCAAGAGGAGTGTTCATCAAAAGGGAAATGTTTCAGTAAGTTCATGAAACCACGTACGTGGGTTTCCCAGGCAAAGGGAACAGAAAGATATCAAAGCCCAAAGGCAAAAGAAAATTAGAAAAATAAAAAAGCATAGTTTTTTTCTAGGCATACTGAGTATGTTTTTCCTTTCCCTTTTTCTTTACAAAACAAAGTTTTGATTTTTTTTTAAAATATGAAAGCAAGTTTACATCATGGCTACAAATTTTACCATGCTAGCTTTCTTCTGATGAGCTTGTCTAGTTTCCATTAAGATGCTTAACTTGTTTTAAAGGTTAGTCACACTTTTGTATTCTGTCTGCACCCTTTATTAAGGCTGAGATTTTAAGTTTAAAGTCAAAGGACATTGCTATATGACCTTCAAAAGTCATGCTGGTAATTCATCTAAGGATGTTTATGCATAGGAAGTGCCTGCTGGGGCCAGTAGTCACCCCATGGGGCCCCCACACAACTGCTATTCGCGTGGAAATTGTGGGGAGCCCAACACATGGGCAGTCTCCAGTGTGGTTTTGGCAGGCATATGAGTAGCTGCCATTCCCCCTCTCACCCCAACGTGCCCTGGTTCAGACCAAGAAACAACACTGGGGCAGGACTTCTGCTGCAGCGGTAGCAGGATCGGACCCAGGGGAAGTGACAAGCAGCTGGAGCAGGGCTAGGGGGAAGTGACTCCACTGGATAGCAGCTTGAGCAGGGTTGGTAGGAGCAGTGGCAACAGCAAGATCACCTCCCTCCCCAGGAGCAGCCTCTCCATGGGTAGGGATGCTCCCCATTTGTTTTGGGGAGGGAATGTCCCATATGAAATGGGTGGGATGAGAGGTGAGTTTAGGAAAGAAGCAGCAGAAAGATCTACTGAACTGGGGCGAGGGGGTAGAATCCCTGCCCATGGAGAGGCTGTTACTACTGCCACATTCCCTCGGCCCCACTAAAGCTGCTGGTGATCACTTCTCCTGGGCCTGTTCATGCTGCTGGCCGCTGCTTCTCCTGGGCCTGATCCCTTCTGACATTGTGACCTTGTCCACAATGCTGGCAGACCTGGACACGCACAGTAGCTGTGTGCACCCCAATGTGTGGCAGGCACCCCATGGGCCCCCGTTGTCCCGGATTTGCTCACATGGGCAGGTGAATCCAGGACTAATGGGGACAACACCCTTTATATATTTTTAGAGGCCACTCTTAGGCCCTTTGCACACGGGTCACGGTGTGTGGTGGGATGGGTGTGTGCCAGCGGCAGATAGAGGTGGGTGTGCGGTCGTTTCCACAGGTGCACACCCATCTCCATGCACGGAACAGCGAGCATTGGAACCTGTTGCTCCGTGTGTGGGTGATGCATAGTGAAGGTGAGCAGAGATGAGTGGAGCACGGGAAGCCTCCTCCCCCCACTGCTCACACGTGTCTGTGTGTGCGCGTGGTGGTAGTGGGGGCGCCCATGTGAAAAGGGCCTTAATCAGCTTTGTGAAATAACTGATATCCTAGTGTAATTTTTTTTTCAAAGTCAAACACATTTCTTCCTCTCCTCTCTTAACGTATTTTTGTGCTGCTTTGGAGCCCGTTGCTCCGTGCGTGGGTGATGGGTGGAGCGCGGGAGCATGCACACCCACCCACCCACTACAGGCGCCATTCCTACAGATGCCCCCCTATCCCCCCCACCGTGGGTGGCATTCCCAAGGACTCCCCCCCCACCGCACATGTTTGCAGGGGTGGAGGGAGCAGCTGTGAAAAGGCCCTAAAATGTCTGCCAAATTTCAGCCTTCAGATATTACCCATTTTTAAAAAGAAGTTGAGAAGTTGTTTTTTCTGATTGTTCTTCATTTTTTATGTGTGCTTTTTAAAAATAAATAAGCTTGTCCTTTTTTGAAACTTTCTCAAAAAATAATTTTCTAAAGAGAATAAGATGGTCAGGGCTTAAACAGGGGGCCGGAATGCAAACTCTTATGTGGTTTTAACTATTCCCATTGCATCATATACGTGTATTAATTCCAGATATTAGACAAGTGATCAGTCATTGTAAATAAAATAAGACCCTATATGGCTGTTTTTGATTTTCATATAACATCAAGGATTCCCTAAACTCTTCATCTTTTTTGATCTTTTTGGCTATGTCAAGCTGCATTGCAAGTTTTCAGCCTGATAGATGTCAGATTGTGACAAAGGCTGACTGCACATTTTTTTTAACCATTCTTAATTTTGGTTCTTAGATGGTATTAGCCTGAAATATTTAAAATTAATTTTGCCATCAGTTTCATTTGATTTATGTCAGAATTTTTGTCTATATTTTATACCACTTTGTATTTCCCATGACAATTGAGAATCAGGAGGTGATATTCTGACGTGACTCAATAATTCAAAACACGAGGTTACAAACCTTTGACTATATTTTTCTTAATTAAAAAAAAAAAAGATAAGTATGCTTCACTTAAAAACGGGACCATTTTCTATTAAATGTATTGCAATGTGCTTTCAAGAGTTGTAAATAAATCTTCATTCGTGGGGAAATTATAATATGACATTTGAGATGGCATATGTATAAAACAAAAAAACCTCAGTATAGACTTAAAAGATATATTTTTGCATTCTTATAGTACCATAATCTGTCATTTATTGCTTCATTTTCTTCAAACAGACAACTCATACATAAATAAAGAACAACATGGTTCATCTTCTGAAAGTGAAGATGAGGCACTGGGTAAATACCATGAAGCCTTGTCCAGGACACAAGGTTCCAGGCCACCAGCAGCAGATAGCAGACAACAAAAAAATTACATTTGGGAAACAAGACAAAAATATAGCCCTCTGTCTGCAGAGTATGATGGATACAGTAGCGAAGCCTCAATAGATGAAGGTAAGACATGGTTTAAAGTATTTCTCTCTTCGTTCTTCTCCCTTGGCCCTTCTCCCTAAAGTAACATTTTGTTCTAAAATGCTATACTTAGGGTTTTAATCCCAAAGGTTCAGAGATCATAAGCTCCAAAATCATGAAATACATTCAAAATCATGAGATTTTAAAAGATACAAATTGGGTTCCTTTTATTTGTCTTTAGCACACTGCAGTCATGTCTTCATACTTTTCTCCACAAACTTTGTGATTAGAAACTTTGTTAAAAACTTTTTTAAAACTGTCAGAAAGCTGAAAGTTTAAAAAATGTCAGAAAGTTGAAAGTTTCACAATTTTATTGCAATCTGATGATGCTAGAAGTTAAGAAACTCCTACCATTTCAGGAATCATGATAAAATTGTGAGAGTTGCCAGTCCTTCAGTTAAAGATTACAGTGAGTGTGATCTCAAAATCCCTGCACGCAGCAAGAGGCTCTGTGTGCTGCAGCGGAAACCATGCAGGAATTACGCAGGTCACTGCACGTGTACGTGCAACCAGGACCCAAAACACAACAAGCACACAGTTTGCACACGCATCACTTGGTTGCCGTGTGCAACTCTGCACAGGCCTCCCTAGACTTTGGGATTTTGGCCAGTACCTGACAAATGGTTTCTGGCAATAACTCCCCAAAAACTGGTATATTTGGCCACTTTGCAAAAAAATAAAAAAATTTTAAAAATGGATTGTGAGAATGTACATATGCTGCCTTTGGTGAGAAGGATGGGGCAAGACATTTAAATAAATAAATAAATAAATAAATAATACAACTGAACTGACTTCAATATTGAAGGTAACAATAAAAATTATGTAACTTTTTAATAAGAATAACTTCATTTTTGGATGATATGCTTTAAAGCTAAATTTAAGGATTTAAAGAAGAAGCATTGTGACATTATATGAATTCTGAAATTATATGTGTAGAAAATTATAAGACTTGTTGGATCTTTTGTACAATAGCACATAGTACCTATATGCCATATTATAAATATGTTGAGCACCATAGCTACAGTTATTATAATTGATTCAGAATTAATCCCTTTATTTTTGGTCACATTTTGGAATTTATTGTTCCCCGGGGTGGGGAACCTCGGGCTCGGGGGCCAAATGCAGCCCTCAGGAAGTTTTTATGTGTCCCCTTTCCACTTCCTGGATCTGGCTGTTGGATCCAGTTCTTACTTCCAATAACCTGAAAAACTGGGAGCAGAGATGAGGCCATGCAAACAAGGGGTATTTTCAGACGTTACAAGATCACGTTCAACCACAGTGAACCACGCTCAATCCCGCGGCGGGGCCAAAGAGCCGTGAACGTCTGTTCGGTGGCCACCAGATGTTCACCACAGTCAATACCCACCTGGGGTCAAAATCAACCACGCTTCCGGCCCTCCGGCCCGGACCATCTCATAAAGTGTGGTCAAAGAGATTCCCAACGGGAAACAATAAAAAGTAACATCTCGACAGCAATCACTGGGAAAATGATTCCCAGCCGGGGACAAAGCACGCAACGTCACTGCCAGAAAACCAGCAACAACACAGGCCGCGGTGGGAGATTTCAAGGGCACACAGCAGCAGGAGAACGTGGCGGGATGGAGCGAGGCAGGAGGCAGAGGCGAGTGGAGAGCGAGAGAGCGAGGCAGGAGGAGGAGGAGGTGGTGGAGGCGCAGGTGAGGGAGGAGGTGGCGTGCTGCGCATGCAGGAGGTGCAGGGAGGGTGGCAGCAGCAGGGATGTGCCGCCCCGGGAACATCGACCGGATTGGGGGAGGAGGCACCCCTGAAACAGGTAAGGGGAACAAAGGAGAGCAGACCCAGTACCACAGGGGCACCAGGGGGGCCAGTCAGTGGGGGGGGGGAAGGGGCAGCCATGCGGGAATGGGGCAGACCAGCTACCAAACAACTCCCCCCCTTGTGTCCCACAGACACACAAACGAGCCCCCGAAGGACACGGGCCCTGCCCAGGCGGATGAGGAGGAGCAGGAACAGGAGGTGGAGGAAGAGGAGGAGGAGGAACCGGGGGGGAGAAAGTCCTACCACCAAGGGGGCCAGTGGGGGCTCCGAGAGACCCGGGACTTCATCCGCATCTGGGGGACCCTGGAGCATCAGCTGGAGCTAGCGCTCAGTCAGAGGAATGAACACGTGTTCAGGGAGATAGTGCGGGAAATGGAGGCGGCGAGGCATTACTGGACCGTTGCACAGTGCCGCTCCAAGGCCAAAGAGCTAAAGAGGGGGTACAAGACCATCAGGGACAACAACCGGCGGTCCGGACACGGACTCCGGACCGCCCCCTTCTACGATGCCCTGGACCGCATCCTACATATGAAGGGTTCAGTAGTCGCCCCACGGCTCGTGGGGAGCACTGTGCTCCAGGGCAAGGAATGGGCCGAGGTACCCCCTTCCCTCACTGCCCCACAAGAAAGCACCCGCTCCAGGGCCCCACACTCCCAGCAGGAACGCCCCGGGACATTGGGGACCAGCAGGTCCCCCCCCCGGACAGCAGCCCGGAGAGCCCCAACCCCCTGGACAGACAGTTGGATGCCGAGGCCGGCACCCTCATCACCCTCAGCCAGTGGTTGCAGGGGGAGCACAGCAATACGGAGGGGCCGGCCTCAGAGAGATCAGAGATGGACATCGAGGGTAAGCAAGCACACGGGACGGGGGGACGGACCGGGGGCGAGGGAGCAGGGGGGTCGGGGATGGCCGGACCAGGGGGCAGGCCCCACCTGGCCCTGACACTCAGCGACACAGGTCTGGGCGGGCTGCCCGGGCACTCCGGAAGCCCTCCACCAACCACCCCCCATGCCCCACAGGGCATGGAGCACCCCAGCACCAGAGGCAGGCACCCGAGGAGGCCAGCGCACAGCAGCCCAGACAGAAGCCGGAGGACCCAGGTGAGCCACACAGCCGGGGGGGGGGCGGAGGCCGGGTGCAGGACCTGAGACACGCATGGTGGGATGGGGGACTGGGAGGGAGGCCGGGCGCCAAGAGGGGCGGGCGCCCGGGGCGGTAAACAACTAACCACTATGTACCCTACAGGACAGCCGGAGGGGCCACAGCAACCCGTGCCCGTGTCCCCAGCCCAGCGAATGAGGGAGCACCGGGCATGGGTACGGCGCCGGAGAGAGGACCAGGCGGAGGACATTGTCTGGACCACCACAGAACGGGGAGCGGATGATTGCGGCTGTGGATCACATGGAGGTGGCCATAGAGTGCTCCCTGGAGTGGGCGGAGGCAAGGGACCAGAGGCTCCAGGCAGAGGTGCACCTGGAGCGCAAACGGGAGCACCAGGAACACAGCAGACAGGTAGAGGCATTTGGGTGGCTGGAACAGGCCATTGAGGGGATGGTGCGGGAGCATTCAGCCAAAATGGACAGGTCCCATGACGTTGGGACCTCCCTGCTCCTGCACGCGGGCACTATGTGCGCCTGTGTCATGGCAGCGCCCCATCGGGCACCCTGCCTGCCCAGAGCCCCGTGCCAGGCCCTTTGGCACCCCAACCATCTCCCCAGCCGCCTCTAGCCCGCAGGGGCCCCGCATCTGCCTCCCGGTCCCTATAGGCCTCCGGAGGGAGCAGCCGCCTTGGGGGGCCCCTCGGGTCCCGGGTTCTCCTTCCCTCCCACCACTGCCTGCCCCTCCGGATGCTGAGGCATCCCAGGACACCGTTGTGGACATGGACATCAGGGGGGAGGGCAGGTCCCAGATCTCTGCCACCCCAGGAAACGCGGGGGCCATGGGGGACAAGGGGGAAAGGGGAGGGCGGTCTGAGGGGGGGGGCGGTGGTGGTGGTAGGGGTACGGGTAGGTGGGTGATCTAATAAACTCACAGATGACACAGTACTGCCTCCTGTAGTCAGTTCAGGGGCCCAGAGGTGGGGGGTGGGGACCATGTCCATAGAGGGGCTCACCTGGGGAACCTGCCGGGCCCCCGGGGGGGTGGACCCAGGTGGTGGGCACCCTCACGTCTGAGCCTCCCAGCTGATGTGCCTGGCTAGGGCGGCACGGATACGTTTGGCGTAACGGTACTCCCTCGGGTTGTCCGCGTGCACTTACAGAGGCACGGGGCCGGGAGGGCGGGTAGGCGTGGGGTATTCGAGGGCGGCTCCATCTGTCTCGCACAAGTTGTGCAGCACGCAGCAGGCACCGATCACCAGGGTCGAGGTCTCCATTGTGTAGTCCAGCCTGCCAGCGAGGCTCCTTCAGCGCTGCTAGAGGGCCCGAAACGCCCGCTTGACCACGGTCCTGCTGGCACACAGCCGGTTATTGTATAGTGCCTCTGCCGGGGTCTGGGCAACCGGATATACCTTCATCAGCGAACGGGTGAGAGGGTAGGCCGGGTCCTCCAGGATACAGGGGGGCATCAGCACCCCCTCAATCCGGGCCATCCCCATGTCTGCAAAGTTCCCCCAGTACATCCGGGCATAGAAGAGGGATATGGTCATGATCTGGGCATCGTGACTGCGCCCGGAGTTGCCCATGAAGTTGTCTATTAACCTCCCCGGTGGTCCATGACCGCCTGCAGCTGCAGGGAGTGATACCCGTGCCTGTTGACATACTCCACGGCCTCCCCCGCAGAGGGGTGGAGGATCTTGATGTGGGTGCCGTCCACTGCGCCCATGCAGTTGGGGAAGCCCCCAGCTGCAAATCCGGCCACCACAGTCCCCTGATCCACCAGCTGGATCGCCCTGTCCAGGAGTATGCCCTCCACAGCCTCACAGACATCCCGGAGGATACAGGCCACGGTGCTCACCCCTACACCGAAGTGCTGTGAGACAGACCGGCATGAGTCAAGCGTTGCCAGGGCCCAGACCCCGATGGCCACCCACTGGACCATGGAGATGGAGTTCCTCATGTGGGTGTGCTGTCACTCCAGCCAGGGCGTAAGCAGCTCTGCGAGACACAGTAGGGTGAGCTTGTCCATTCGGAAGTGTGCCCTCCAGGCTGCCTCGTCCCACTGAGCCAGCGCCCGGGACCACCAGCCCTGGGCCCGCTCTGTGACCCATAGCCGCCGGGCAATGGGCATAGCGAGCAGGGTGGCCCAGCGCATGGTCTCCCTCCTCCATTGGAGGCGCCCAGCCACCTCGCGGATCACCGCAGGCCTGGTCTGGCTGCGGCTCACGGCCTGTAAGTCCGCCCCAGACACCTGCTGCGCCCTGAGCCAGACCAGGGAGAGCCTGCGGGCTTGGTGAGCCCTGCAGGCCCCTGCAGCACTCCAGGCCACAGTAACCCACAGGCGGGTGCCCAGGTGCACCTCAGCGGTCTGGATGCGCAGCTGATCGGTTTGGGCGCGGTACCACTCGGCACAGAACGCAAGGAGCATCCCGCATGCACCCAACCTGTCCCTCTCCATGGTGAGGTAAGCCCCAGGGGGCCGCTGGCGTCTCTGATATAGGCTTGGATGGGCGTTCCCCCCCCCCCGGCTGCCTGTGCCAGCTACTGCAGGGCAGGCGGGCTGGGGTGCCGGGTGCGTGGTATTGAGCGCATCTGCTGTCCCTGGCAGGATCCGTGCGCACGGGCTGGCGTGCGCCTGAGTGTGCAGGCTACAACTGCATGTCTCCTGTCATCACCTCCCACCTCTCTCTGTTTGCAACATTGTGTCCTTGTTGGCCTGATTAGTGTGTCGGCTGTCCTGTCTGTGTGTTCGGTTCCTGCAGCTGTGCTTGGTCCGCACCCCACACCTCGCTCTGTTGCCATACTTTGTTGCGGCCTGTGGTTTTCTCGGCCGGCCTTGGTGCCCCCCCCCCCGAGTCCCCTCCCGCCCCTGGAGGGAATGTCGTCCCCCCTGTCAGTGGTGTTATTCTCTCTGGCGTGCTGGACCATGGCTGACTGTGCTTCCACTGGGCTCCCGGCCCCCATGGGCCCCCCCATCCATGGTCCTTCCGCGAGACCATAGCCCTGTGTGACCTGTGGCATACCCCGGCAGTGCAATTGCTGCTGAGCTGCCCGACAGCCTGTCGGGTGCTTATGTGAGCCTGAGCTCTGGCCTTCATTACTTCGGCTATGAGGCGAGCGCCCGGGATTGCTGGCTGCATGCTGAGACGCTGGGGCTGGTTCCCTTTCCCGATGGTCGCATCCTAGAGATGAGGTGCTCGCATGTGACCTGGTCTGGGGCGGAGACCATGTCCGCTGTGTCTGTGTGCAGCCTGGCCACCTACATGGTCTGTCTGGAGGAGGGGGACCCTGCCCTGTCCGTGTCCTCCTTTGGCTGCGTTCACGGGGCCCGTGGGTACCAGCGCTCCCATGGGGTGGTGTATCACCGGCTTTTGGAGCTGGGTCAGCTTCCATGGCCCCCTGCTTCCGACTGCTGCATGTCTGGACCTACAGCGGCAGAGCTGGCGGTGCTGGCCGGTGTGTGGTCCCGTTCTGATGTGCAGCTGGGTCTGTCCATGCAGGATCCCTTCGAGACTTACTACCTGATCGCCCACCACATGTCCGTGCAGGGGTACCACCAGGGCATGCTTCATTGGCCCCACTTCATTCACCAGGTGGGGCCCCTGGGCCCTTTGTAGCCCCCAGCAACTGGCTGTGAGTCCCACTGTGCCTCCCGGACCCCTGTTCCTGGCCCCCGTGCGTGCTCCCGGCTCCGCCCTGCTGCCGTGGCCCGCTGCCTGCTCCCTCCTTGCTGTCCCGGCCGTGCTGCTGTGCTGCCTGCTTCCTGGGGTGATGCTGGCCCGGCCTGTGGCTCCGGGTCCCCTCCGCCCCCCCGTCTGCCTCTGTTCCCAGAGGTTGCTTCCGTGGCCGCCGTCTTCATTGTCCGTCTCCGGTGCCCATACCACTAATCCCCCCCCCCGCTCCCCAGGGTGCTGCTGACTGCCCTGGACCTCCTGTCTCCCCTGCATTGTCCCCTCGCCGGCGCTTGGGTTCCGAGTGTGCCTCCTGGACTGTTCCCGGCCCGCTCCGTGTTCCCTTTGTGCTCCCGCTGTGCCTGTGCCTGGATTGCCTGGGGTTCCCCCCGTTCCAGGACTGCCTGTGTTGCTGTGGGGGTGCCCATGCGGGCTGTTCTGTATTGGGGGTTCTGGTTGCCGTTGCCTGTGTCCCGCTGTGCCCCTGTGCCGTTTCCCCTCCTCTTCCCTGTCCCTCACCTCCCCTCCCCCCTGCCCATTGTGCCTTGTGTGTTGTCTGTCCCGCTGTGTCTCCCCCCCTCCCTTTCCTGTCCGAGTGTGTGTGTTTGTGCTGTGTGTCCCACTGTGCCCTCACTGTCTGTGTGCCTGTTGTGTGTGGTACCTGGGTAGCTCTTCTTCCTCTTTCCCCTCCCTTCCCGTTTCCCTTGTGTGGGCATTCCCTTTTGTCCCTTTTGGCTTCATTTGCGCTCAGGCGGCCATGTCTGTGTCCTGCCCCTCCCCGGCTTGTTCTGGGTGTTTTGACCACGGCCGGGAATCGGCATCACATCTGTTGCACTGCCCCGGGCCGTGATCTGGTGGCCCGATTCCCTGCCGTGTTCCCGCTCCCGTCATGTCTGTTCGGGGCCTTTATTGACCACGGGGGGTGGTTGTTCGGTTCACCATTGCTGGGAATCCACTGTGGTGACTCCAGACCGCGTACCGTCAGAAACCACCCAAGGATAGGGGACAGTTCCGTGGCACAGATCCATGATTTGGGCCCTCCTTTCTTCGAGTGCATCCCTTAAGGACCCCTGTCCCAACTTCTGTGTGACCCTCAGAGCTTGTGCAAGCTTTCAAAGGGTGATTTCAGACGTGACGGGGCGTCATTCGCCCCGTCACGGAATCACTGGCACGTCAGCAGACGTGCTGGCTGATCCCGGCGGGGAATTGGGAAGGGGGCGGTTTTGCGCTGTGCTACGTGCAGCCGCACCGCCCGCCCCCCCCACGCTCCCCCAGCAGCCGCCCTCCTGGAGACGGGCGTGCGCAGCGGGCAATGCGGCCGCTGATTCCGGGCCGTGGTCAGGGAACAGACGTGACGTTGACACGCTCAACCACTGTGAATTCCACTGTGGTTGAGCGTGTTGACTGGGGGGGAATAGTGATTCCCGCCGGGTGTTAATTCCCGTCGGGAATCACTTAGTCCACGCTTTAGGAGATGGTCCTCGGACCATCCTCGAAAGTGTGGTTATTTTGATCCCTGCCAGTGGTTCACTGTGGTGAACATCTGGCGGGATTCAAACAGATGTTATGGGACCATTTGCCACCAATGCCAATTGACTGTGGTTGAGCGTGGTTTCGTAACGTCTGAAAATACCCAATGTGACCACCAGGCAGGAAAAGGTTCACCACTCCTGTCATATAGGTAGCCAAGTGTCTGATTTCTTGGCATGGTCAGGTACTTGGAGAATGGCTGCAGGTGTAAATGTTATCTATAATTTTTAATTCAAAAGGGTATTCAGGTTGAGACCCTGCTAAGAATGAGGTCATAATTTTCATGGACTTCCTTGGAGGAAACAAGAAGAATTGCATGAGTGATGCATCTGTTACTGTACATGATTTGGACATCCACATTTCAAATGTTGATTATTAATTTTTATATTTAAGTCCTTACATAATGGAAGCCTGTCCTTTTTTCATTTTCTTTTTTGCAGTAGAAGGGCATTCAAAATTTGAAAAGGTGTGTTTGGGGTGGAGGCACAAAATTGAGGAAATTGATTCAAGCGTATACAAGTTCAGATTATGAAAAAAATTCAAATCAGAAATTTGAGGACGGTGTTGCATGTGCTGGTCTATATGAGATGGCATTTTGTTTTCCAGACCATCATCAAGAACTGAGCTAAAGCTGTTACCCTACATTGGTGTGTGGAACAGTAAAAGAAACAAACCTATGTTTCATAATTGTCTCTGAAACCATTAGTTCTCTCAAGATGCTGTACAATAATGTCTTAAATGTCAACAAAACTTATAGCACAGTATTCATTATAATATCCTGGGACTTAAATATGAAATGCTTGTGTGTATATCTTGTTGATACTTTTTAATAGTTTTATAAATATTTTTAAAATATAACAAAAATGGGTTGAGCATTATAATATATCCCATAAAATTTGCTTCGCATACAGGAAAAAATAAGGAAGAGTATGCATGGTTGTGTAATATTCGTGAAGGAAGGCAAGCCATCCATACATCCTAGAACTTTTAGTGACAGAGAAAGCGGGGACCTGGTAAAGAAAACCTGCAGGCCATAAAACAACCAGCCTGTTCATACATGTTCAAAGAACAATGTGATGAACGTGGAAGTTGCAGTCTCAAATTAGAAGTGAACAATGTCAAAGAACACCTTAGACTTTTCAATGTAAATTATACAGTACTAATTCTTACTGTCTCTAAAGAGTAAACATAAATGAGGCATCATAGCAATGTTGCCACTGAGACTTCTAATAAACAGTTTGCTCAGTGTAACTTTGTGTCATTGTGTAAAAAGTGTAAATGCAGACAATAGGGAAATTTCCTCATTCTTGCAAAACAGAAACTTTATAGATTAATGGAAAATGTCAGATGAAATTTTTTAGCTTCCTCTGCATGTTCTTGAAAATGTTTAGTTCTATTTGCAAAGCATTAAATCTTTTGATTCTTATGCATAATGCCTTCTGACTCTGGAGTGGTACCTTATCGAAAAGATAACAAACGTTGAACCTGGATTTAAGAGAGTGAATAAAAATGACCCAGGCAATTATAATCCTGTTACTCTGACCTCCATGGCATATAAGTTTTTAGAATAAACGTTGAAGGAAAGAATAATTAAAGATCTGAGGGGAATTTCTTATCCCATTAAAGACAATAGGGATTTATCCACTGACTTCAGTAGGTTCAGCAGTTCACCCATGGAGACTAATGGGAAATGGTGTTAACTGAAAAATGGATATTTCTAAAGGTAATAAAGATAGTTTGTGTCCGACTAACCAGATATTGTCTTTGAGAAAAAGATATGAGAGAAGTGGTAGACATATATTATTATAAGCTTTTATATAGTGCCAGCAATGTACCTGGTGCTTTACAGAGAATAACATAGACATGGTCTGTGCCCGAGAGCTTACAATCTAAAGACAGGGGGAAGGGAGACAGGGAAGGGGGAACAGAGGAGGAGACAAGGGATGCAACATTCATGAGGATGCGAGAACTCAGGTACACGTTCTTGGCTTGGTTACAGTACATTGGGAGTTTGCAGATAACAAGGAATAATCCTGGGTGGGGATGATTAGCAGGAGTTAGGAAGGGCAGAGTGGAAGAGTTGGCTTTGAGGAGGGACTTGAAGGTGTGGAGGGTGGGGGCCAGGTGGACGAGGGCAGGGAGGGAGTTCCAGGCATGCGGAGCAGTGAGAGAGAGGTTGGGGGGTGAGGCTGTGAAGGGCTTTGTAGGTGAAGACGAGGAGCTTGTGCAGAATACGCTCAGGAAGGGGGGAGCCAGTGGGGAGCCTTTTGGGGAAAGACTTGAGCAGGTGGTGGCTCAACAGGAGCATCTGGATCGCACCGGTTTTCTTGATCCCTCGCAAGTCTGGCTTTTGTTCAGGTTAAGGCAAGAAGATTGTATTAGTGGCTTTGGTCAACGACCTTTGCCGGGAACTGGACCAGGGTCATTCAACCTTGTTAATCCTATTAGATCTGTTGGTTGTGGGACTATGCCAGGGTGGGTTGAACCATTCTTGAATGGTTCCGCTCCTTCTTGGCCGGGAGAACTCAGCGCTTGCTGATTGGGGTTTATTCATGTTCTCCCCGGGACCTCGCATGTGGAGTTCTGTAAAAGCTCTATTCTGTCCCCTCTCTTGCTCAATGTGTACATGCAGCCGCTCGGCAAGGTCGTGAGATGGTATGGGGTGTGGTGTCATCCATACAATGATGACACCCATCCCTACCACTCCTTTTCATCGAACCCAGGCCTGGCAGTCTCAGTGCTTCCCCAATGTCTGGCAGCTGTGAGGGATTGGATGATGACGAGCCGTCTGAAACTAAATCCTGACAAGATGGAGGTGATGTTGGTGGTGAGGGGGTGGGTGTGATGTCCCCCATCATTGATGGGGTTCGTCCCCCGTTGGTCTCCC
This sequence comes from Sphenodon punctatus, assembly GCA_003113815.1. Lineage (NCBI taxonomy): Eukaryota > Metazoa > Chordata > Lepidosauria > Sphenodontia > Sphenodontidae > Sphenodon > Sphenodon punctatus. Next base: position 2,275,859 of record QEPC01000373.1, read on the forward strand.
AGGTTTGGTGTCTGGGGGTACTCCTCGATCCGCAGTTTTGCCTGTATCTCCAGGTTGAGGCTGTGGTGAGGAGTGCTTTCCACCAATTACATCTGGTGTGATGGCTTCGGCCGTATGTCTCAGACTCCGACTTGACTGCTGTCAGCCATGCCTTCATCACCTCAAGACTAGACTATTATAATGTGCTCTACGTGGGGCTATCTTTGGTGATGATCTAGAGACTGCAGCTGGTGCCAACTGCAGCGGCCCGTCTCCTTACAGGGGCGGGTTACTGTGACACATTACACTGGTGCTCCAAGCTCTGCACTGTCTGCTGATAGTCTTCCAGGCCTGATTCAAAGTGTTGGTACTTACCTATAAAGCCTTATACGGTCTGGGCCCTTTCTATCTGCGAGTCTGCCTCACTTTCTGTGCCCTCGATTGACCCCTGCGGTCCACCGGGAGCACCCTTCTTGATGTCCCCTGGGTGGTGTGGGAGGCTACAATGGAGAGGGCATTCTCGGTGTCAGCACCTAGACTGTGGAACTCCCTTCCGGTGGAGGTCCACCCATTTCGACGACATTGCAAGACTCAGCTGTTCTGCCAGGCCTGGGCATGAGAGGCGGGGTGTAAATAATGATAATAATAATAATAATAAATTAATAATTAATATAATAATATATACAGTGCAGTGGTTTCCAAACGTTTTGCCAATGTGACCCCATTTTGAGACTTTCAGGGGTCTGGCAAGGCTTGTGGCAGGGGCCAGTGTCTGGGTCAAGTGCCAGGTGTTCAGTCCTAACAGGGTCCAGGGTAAGACAGGAACAAATGAAATGCAGAAGGAGGGAAGGTGAGGGTTCTGACAAGCCAGATCACTGGGTGAAAACAGACATGATGCTAACTCCACTTTAACACCGTTTTAACATTCCTTATGCATGTTGCAGGGCTGTATTGGTGCCCTATGCAACCCTGCAAAACACAGAAAAGGTATATAAAAGCAGAGTACATAAACCAGAATCAACAGCAGTCTGCTTCAAAAAATATATATAATGTTCTTATACAGATTCAGAAGTATATTAGAAGAATGAGTACATACAGTATACAGTCAACTAATAAAAGTAATAGTGCTGCAAAAGTACATAAGCCCAACGTTTCACCAATACAGTTGGCTTCTTCGGGGGTGTTCAAAAGCTTCTTTCTCTCTGTTGTAAACAGTAGCAGATAGAATCAATAAAATACAGGCACAATGTAACATACAAACAGTAATAAATAAGCAATACTTAATTTTCCCAGAGACAATTTGCCCTAAGGGCTATTTGCCAATATATGAGGACAGATTCGTCAACCCTCCTTTTCACCAGTTCAATGTAGTTAAAGTCTACATATAGCCCTTAGGGGTAAGAATTCTGTCCTTTATATAGAAACTACAGAACTGCTGGTATTTTTGCATATATTAAATACTTAGCATTATTATGCTAAAACAATTTGTTTATTGAAACCTATTTGAAATTGTCTCTGGGAAAATTAAGTATTGCTTATTTATTACTGTTTGTATGTTACATTATGCCTGTGTTTTATTGATTCTATCTGCTACTGTTTACAACAGAGAGAAAGAAGCTTTTGAACACCCC
>QEPC01000373.1:2279312-2316992 GCA_003113815.1 Sphenodon punctatus
GGAAGGAGGGAGACTGGCCGGTAACTAGAGGGGTCAGATGGGTCCAGGGTGGGCTTTTTGAGGATGGGGGAGACAGTGGCATGCTTGAAGGCAGAGGGGAAGGAGCCTGTGGAAAGGGAGAAATTGATGACATGTAGAAGTGGGGGGGCGACAGTGGGAGCAATAGAGATCAGGAGGCAGGAGGGGATTGGGTCAAGGGGGCAGGTGGAGGGGTTGGATGAGGAGATCAGAGCAGAGATTTGACACGTTGAGACCCATGAGTCCTATAAGAACCCCTGGGAAGTCAGGGTAAGAGTAATCAGCAACCGACTGGGAGCCTGGCAGTGTTGGGCTTCCCAAGAGGTATGGTTGTGGTTCTGCAACTTCTCCACAGCAGTCTTGTGGCAGCGTGACTCTCACTCTGGCTTGTAAACCCAGAAAACCACGGTTCAAGCCTACAGCCCCTTTGGGTTCCCTGACAGTCAAGGATAAAACTGAGCCAAACCACATGGTTGTGAAAAAGGTAAATGTTATCTTAGGATGTATTAGGCACAACAACATTTCTTGTAGGTCTAGGGAAGTCTAGCTGCCCTTGCATAACATGCTGATAAGACCTCACATGGCTCAAGGTGTACAATTCTGGTCACTCACATTAAAAATAAAATAAAATAAAGCTGGAACAAGTGCAAAGATGGGCTACTAGGATGATCAGAGGAATGGAGAGTTTATAAGAAGAACATGACTTAGCTGGCCTAGCTAAAAGAAGACTGGGAGGATACATGATAGTTCTCTGCAAATATATTAGGAAGTGAAAGTAAGGGAGAGGAAAGAGCATTTCAAATTAAAAGATAATGTTGCCACAAGACATACGGCTGAACCTAAGGGTGGGATACTGGATGGGGCGAACTGATGCGAAGGTTATACTGAGAATTTTATCTTAGACAGCTGACTAGATATTCACAAGCTCAGGATCTAAATAATTGCCATATTAGGGGTTGGGAAGGAATTTCCACCCACATCATATTGGCTGGTGACTTCAGGGGTTTTGAGCTTTCTGCTGTAGGGCTGTACCCCACACTTCAGGATTGGGATCGTGTGAGACCTAGGAACATGCTTGCAGGAGTGGAAAAAAGCTCTGGTGTTTACTTAATTTAGTCACGAAGGGATATCTTGTGAAAATCCCTGACATTGGAGGGACTTTTGGAATAAGTGTACCTTGGTTCCTCTGCTCTTTCCCTGTAGATCAATATAACTTAGGGTTTGAAGGTTTCTGAGCTTGGATTCTATGGCCCAGTGCAAGGTACATGTGTGTGCATTGGGCGCACAGACCAAAACTGCCCCCTTAGCCTTATTCAAAGTCCTGCATCACCCAACTGTGCAACCACCTGCATCCCTACCGCTCCCTCTGCTGTGTGGCAGCATAGTTGGGAGGCAGGGGATTTTGGCTGGGGGACTGCGCGCACAGTTGGGGTAGGTTTGATTTGCACATGGACCTTGGATCAGGTCTTATGATTCTGACTTCGACAGCAAAGTCACAGTTCTGCAAACCCTTAAATGACTGGGATTATTTTGTGTGGTTTGACCATTTTTAAATGGACCATGGTGGGTGGGGGATGGGTGTGCAGCCGCAGTGGGTGGAAGTGGGTGGGCGCCTGTTCCCACGGGCACACACCCATCTCCACCCATGGAGCATCGGGCACTGGAGTCCATTGCTCCGTGTGTGGGTGATGGGTGAGGATGGGTGTAGCGTGGGAGCGCGCACGCACCCTTCCCATCCCCCGCGACATTCACACGGGTGCCTCCACCCATCTCCACGCAGAGAAACTGCGTGAAGATGGGTGGGAGTGTCTCATGTGAAAAGGGCCAATGTGGAACTAAAGCCAAAGTTCTGATAAATATATCATGGTTCTCCACTTACACTAACATTTGTGCTATTTCTCCTTGGCAGACACTCAGTAGCCCTATCATATTTTGCAGTGTGTTACATATTTTCAAAGAAAGGCCAAATAGCTGCATTTTTATCAATAGCTATCTTTCTCTAACTTTAAGCATAATTTTTATATTTGGTTTAATTTTCAGCTTTATCAGTCTTACATTTGTTAGTTTCTGTACTCAGAACGTGACAGATAAGAATCTGAATTTTGCCTTAGGCCTTTTTTACACAGCCCCTGCAAGGGGTGTGGGTGCGCCGGTGGGTGTGCATACAGGTGCACATGCATCCTCACGCACTCCCTACTCATCCCCACACACAGAGCAACTGCTGTTTCCCCCAGTTGTTCCGCGCATGGGAATGAGTGGGGATGCGTGTTAGGTGGGAGCACGCACGCACCCTCTCTCACCGCACGCGTCCATGTGGTGTCCTTCACACAAGCCTCTCCCACTCATGAACATGAACATGCAGATTTCTGCGTGTTCTTGAGTGGGAGAGACCCATGTAAAAAGGGCCATAGATTAATAACTTGGACTGAATTTCATGAACCATATCCTGCAGAGTAGTTCTATTGGTGCCCAGTGTTGTGGTTATATATTTTTTAAAATGTCTTGCATTACTATTTAGAAATGCATGTTAAGAGTTGACTAGTACACTTTATTTAGTTTTACAATTACTAGATGCAAATAGTACAAAAGTATATTATTCTGAAGGTTCAAAAATGTAAGAGAATATGCCCTATTTTCTGATTATTCTCTTCACCTCTAGGTGGCCATGTTAATCTATCTTTTTTACCTCTTAGTGTAGAAATTACATAGCACCATTATATAATGTGTTTAGTAATTTCTGAAAAGATAAACCAGTATTAACATCATATCAGCTTTTTTGTGTTGCTTTTTTTATAATTTTATTTTTGCCTCCTCCACCTGCATCCAATTTAGGCCTAATTTTTAATTTTTCTTATGCTGAATTAATCCTATCTTGTTAAGCAATTTAGACTAAAAAATGTTTCTTGAATTCAAGGATGTCAAACACTTGACTTGTGGCTGGGACTGGTCCACTACTTATATGAATGATGCTGTCAAATTCTGCACAATATATGCTTGCTTTAAAAAAGAAAATGATAGAAACCTTCTAACCTGAGCTGGCTATTTGTGCAGATTTTGCTTCAGAAATGTCATCTCACAAAATGTACCTCAAAGCAGTCGTAAAATAAAAAGCAAATCTAAGTAAAGCTAAATACTGGCATGGCATAAAATTAGAGAAGATTAATTGAAAGCAAAGTTAAATGATACAAAACACATACCTAGTCCTGAAACTTTGTAATGTCACACAGTAAATCCCAGACTGCCAAATTCACAGAAAAGACATAAGAAATATTGCCATCTGCTGGTATCTCCAGGCTACATTTGGATCCCTGACATACTGTGGGTAATCTTAGACGTGGCGGGCCACTTGGCCCGCCACGCTGAACCACAGTCCGGGATCCGTTTCGGATCCCGGACAGGAATCAGTTCGGCCGTCCTTTAGATGTGCCAGGCTGATTCTGCTCGGGGATCGGGGAGGGAGCAGGGCTGCGTGGTGCGACGCGTGGCCGCACAGCCCCGCCCCCCTGCGCTCCCCTGGCCAGCTGGCCTCCGGGAGATGGGCGGGCGCAGCGGCCAATCTGCCCGCTGCGCCCGATCCCGCATCGTGGTCTAGGCCACGATTCGGCTGGCAGAATGTAACAGATGTTACTTTCCGCCGATTCCGGACCGTGACCACCGTGACCACGGTTTGGGCCCGATCCCACCATGATTCTGGACTGCCAGGCGGCCGAAAGTCCAGAATCATGGTCAAAATGATTCCCGCCGGAGGTTCAACATCTGGCGGAAATCATTTAGACGTTATGGGACTTCTGGTCACCATAAGGGTTTCACTGTGGTTGACCGTGGTCTCGTAACATCTAAAATTACCCTGTGTCCAGTTCCATGTGTCGAATACGCTTTCTGCTCTGTAGGTATAATTTTCAGGTACTTTCGTTGTAGCCAACCATCAACTTGCTTATTTTCGTATTTGTTGACAAAAATCTGTTTTATACAAAGTTAAGGATGCTGTACATATTCCCTTGTCGTCTCCTTTTGTCTTCAAAACTCTGTGCCTGAAAGTTAAGTTACAAGCGGGGACACATGTTCACTGCGTTTTTCCCATTGCTACTAATGGATGAAATGCAGTGAACACAAGTCCTGGGTTACAAGATTTTTGTGGTGGTGTTATTGTTGTACAATGACATCATAGAAGTAATTCTGGTGGAGTTGTGGTGTTATGGGTTAGGGAGCTGCCAGCACAACCGTAACTTCATGTGATGTTGCAATGCTTACTCACCCTTATTCAAGACCATATTATATTAATAATATTAATAATAATTTATTTAGAATGTACATTAGAATTTGAATATAGGTTTTTGTGTGTGATGCTGTTATGTGTGTGTTGGGGGGATGGAGTGCTGCTGGGTGTTTGTATGAGGGAGAAAGATGTAGGCTGTACACATCAGAGTAGGACAGAAGGCCCACAAAACCAGCTCCACCCTTTCTCCCCCATAAAAGGGTCTGCCTCGGCCCAGAAATGGAGTCATCTAATGCCCGCTGTGACATTTTTATTAACTACTTTGCAGACAAAATTGCTCATATTCATCATGAGGTGCTGCCATTTTACCTGCAGAGTCAGAGTTTAAGGAAACTCTGTCCTGTTTATTTGGATCAGTTTCAGTCAGTATCACCCACTGATACAGGGGAGGTGCTTAGGGCATTGCGGGAAACTAGTTGTGAACTAGATCTTTGGCCATCCTTGTTAACAGGAGAACCCCCTCCCACTCATGACTATTGGAGGGGTTGGTACCCCAATATTCACTGTTCCTTAACTTCAGGGGGAATTAGCTTAATTCATTAAACCTGGGATTCCTGCGTGTCCTAAGGATCAGTCTGAGGACAGATACGTGCTACAAGCAGTTTATGTACCCTCCCCAAAAGTGAAGGAAAAGAGGGAGACAAAGATTCAATAAAACTAAAAGGTTTATTTATACACATAAACAGAGAAACAGAGCCCTGGTCTGGCTGGCAGGATCAAAGGAAAAACACAAGCGGTGGCGGGGAAAATGAAAATGAGGTGGGGAGTGGGGGAGAGGGGTGGGTGCGTGGAAGATCCAGAAAAGACACAGTGAGGGGGAGAGAGAGGGGGGGAGAGAGAGAAGGAGCAGGGAAGTCTAACCTGAGGTTACCTTTCCTTTCCTGTGGAAAAAGGGGACAGGTGGCCCGCGGATCCAGTGAAGTTCGTGGGGGTTGAGAAGAAGGGGCAGACCTAAGTCTGGGAGATCCCTTAAGATACAGACACGCACAGGGAAACCTGCACGTGTCCACATCCAAAACCTTCTCTGTTTGCATGGGGAAAGCGAGGGGCAGTTATAGGGTTCAGGATAAAAGATTTGGGATAGGCTCAAGGGTGTTGCAAAAGAGACACAGGGATGACAAAGGGACACAAATGACCCATTGGGGCATATCTGGGTGGGTTTCTAAGTGAGACAAAAGGAAAGATGGGGACAAAAGGGGACTCCAGGTGGGTGCTTAGGTGTCACAAAAGGGAAGAGACCTAGGGGAGCCATGGGCAACAGACACACAATGGACACATCTGGGCATGAAAGGGGAGAGGACATTCAAGAGATATGGGAAGAATTGTGAGAGGGACCCAAGGTTAATGGCTGCACCTGGGTTTCTGTGCTTAGGAGGAGTGGGTGGGCGGGTAGGGGATACTAATACCCTGTTGCTAGCTTGGGTTCTATTCACCAGTGGTTTCTCAAAACAGGGAAAACGCCCTTTCTTAATGGCCCCGTACTTACTGAGGGCTATCTCCCCTTAATCACCTCCTTCCTGGATCAGGCTGGTATCCACCTGGGTGAACTCCCTTTTCCTAGGTCCCATGGTGGCTGGGCCCGATCCTTGCTCTGACTTCTTTGGGGGTGGGGTGGGGGTAATCCTGAGTCCAGTGCCCACCAGCCCATGCCCTTTGCCAAGTATGGGGGGTTGCTCTAACATCCTGGCTGGTGAAAGCCAGCGGGAGATGCTGGGGCCATTGCTGGCTGGGGTTGTCAACATCTCCCTTCAGGAGGGTACAGTGTCTGGCGTTCTTAAAACTATGGTTGTCCGGCCCCTGCTTAAGAAGCCACCTTTGGACACTGGCTCCCCAGCCAGCTATTGGTCTGTCTCTAATGTTTAGGGAAGGTTATTGAATGGGTGGTTGCCTGAGAGCTCCAGACTCATCTTGACGCTATCCGTCATTTCAGTCAGGCGTCCATCCTGGGTATGGTACAGAGACTGTGCTTGTGGCCTTGGTCAATGACCTGCACCTGGAGATTGATGGGGAATTCCACCCTGTTGTTCATGCTAGATCTTTCGGCGGACTTTAATACAGTTGACCATGAGTTGTTACTGACATGGCTGCGGGACCTGGTTGGGTGTGTGTGTGTGGAACTGCTCTTGAATGGTTCTGTTTCTTCCTGTTGGGGAGGTCCCAGAGAGTGGTGATGGGCGATTGCTCATCATCCTTTCGGGACCTCCACTGTGGGGTCCTTCAGGGTTCCATTTGGTTCCCCCCTCTTATTCAACGTGTATATGTGGCTGCTGGACGAGGACATTTGGAAGTTTGGGTGAAGTACCATCAGTATGCTGATGACACTCAGCTCTACTTCTCTTTTATTTATTTTTATTTATTTTATTTCTTTGTATTTATTGGCCACCCCCTCATGCCTATGGCATCCCGGGGCGGCTCACAGCCCCTGCAGTCTCATTTGACCCAGCCCTGCCATCTCAGTGCTTACCCGATGCCTGACTTGCTATCGGGGACTGGATGTGGATGAGCCAATTGAAGCTGAATCCAGACAAGACTGAGGTGATGATGGTTGGCCAGCTTTGTGACCTGGAGGGGATTGGGACTCCTGTTATTGACAGAATCCAGCCCCTTCTGGTCAGTCAGGTTAAGAGCCTCGGAGTGCTTCTAGATCCCTTGTTTATTTATTTATTTAGAAAACGTATTACCCCACCCCTCCTATCAAAGGCAGCCCGGGGCAGCTTACAGTGTAAAACATAAAATATATAAAATAACAACACCAAGGGGCAAAAACAACACAGGGAAAAAAGAGCCTCCCCACAGTAGGGAGAGAGATGTAAAAAAAATCAGTAAAATACATTTAACCCCCCCGCCCATCTCCCTCGCCAAAAGCCTGGTGGAATAGCCAGTTCTTGCATTGACATCTGAAGGAACGTTGTGTGCCTGAACTGTCCGGTTGCAGCAGTGGCCAAGAGTTCTTTTCACCAACTCCATCTGTTGAGGAGCCTTTTCTTTCCGATTCAGATCTGGCCACTGACATACATGCTTTCATCACCTCGAGGCTAGACTACTGCAATGTGCTCTACGTGGGGCTGCCCTTGATGACTGTTCGGAAGCTGCAGCTGGTGCAGAATTTGGTGGCTCGCCTCCTTTCGGGGGTGAGGTGCCAGGAGCACATTACTCCGGTGTTCCGAAGTCTGCACTGGATTCCTATAGCTTTCCAGGCACAATTCAAGGTGATAGTTTTGACCTTTAAATACTTAAACGATCTGGGCCCCACATATCTGAAATATTGCCTGTCCTTCCATGCCCCTTTGCAGCCCCTGCAAATGGCCGGGAGTGCCTCCCTGTGGGTACCATCAGTTAGTCTTGTTCGTATGGTGAGGGCTCACCAGGAGACATTCTTAGTTGCTGCCCGAATACTATGGAATTCCCTTCCCCCAGAGGTTCATCTGAGCCAAAGTCTGGGCATCTTCTGGAAGGGGTGTAAGACCTTTATTTTTGTTAAGGTAGTTGGCAGGCAGGGATATGGCAGGGTATGAAATTTCAGATCGAACTTCGGGGAAACAAAAAAATTCAGTCACCAGACTTTATCCTCATATTAAACTGTTCTTGCCCCACTACACCCCCTGAACCAATCGCCAGCCTCAGTTTTCTGGGTGTCAGTGTTTCCTGGGTGCCTGTAAATTTCGTGCCCTTTGTTGTGGGGTAGGGGAGGGATGAGGGGAAAGGTTGGGAATTTGGGTTTTAAATGTTTTATTTGTTTTGTAAGCCACCCTGAGCCTTCTGGGAAGGGTGGGGTAGAAATAGAAATAAATAAATAAATAAAATAAAATAAAACTAGGTGGTGGGGTTGATGATCTCGCTTTTGGAGAGTTGGGTGACAGCTGCCACCACCACCACAAACACTGGCCCATTCCTGTCCCTCCCAAATGTTTTTCTCTCTTTCCCTTACCATGCTCTCATTCTCACTTGTCAGTCATCTCTCTCCCATCAACAACTGGTCCTTACCATGTTTTCTAGGTGCCTTCCAGGATGCCAGGGTCCTTTGTGACTAGCGTGGCCAGACATGCAAATTTTAGAGGACACTTATGAGAAACACAGGTTGCAGGGCTGCATTGGCTCCAATGCAGCCCTGCAACCGGTGTTTCTCATAACTGTCCTCTAAAATTAGCATATCTGGACACCCTATTTTGTGATGTTTCTTGACTTTCCCTTCCAGCTGGGGTGAGGGAGATGGCTCAACATTCCATTACCTCACTTATCTCCCTCGCCCCAACAACCTGAAGCCTCATCAAGAAATGTTAGAACACCAGCAGGGACAGACTGCGCCATTATTCTCAATGGGGAACATTTGAATAATCTTAATTATTTAATTTTTGATATATTTTTATCACTTTAAGACTCTCCTATGTACACAACTACATCAGAATACACCAGTGAGAGAATTCTGGGTCACATATTTCAGTAGTTCATGACTGATTTCATTAAATACAAAAAGTAGTGTTAAATTTTTTTTCTATTTACTAACCCAAAAATCACCTAGGAAATTCAAAGACCGTAAGCAGTAAATCCATGGTAGGTTTCATGGCTGGCAATGTGGCTTTGGAGATATTTACTTATCAATGCCCTGATCCAAGGTCCACGTATGTGCCTCAAGTACACGCACAGGACAAAAGTGGTATTATATGTGCGCGCACAGGGAAAGTCCCCCTCCTCCCAACTCTGCCACCGCATCAGCCAATGCAGCCCTACGTCTCCACCCTCCTTGTTGAGGCGGGGTCAGGAGGTGCGGGACTTTCTCTGTGTCTCCCCATACACATACAATTGTGTGTGTGTGTGTGTGTGCGTGCGCGCGCACAATTCCAATTTTGGTCTGCATGCATGTCTGAGGGGCACATGCAGATCTTGTATCACAGCACAAGTTTGCAGATGACACAAAACTGGGATGGGTAGCTACCACCTTGAAAGATAAAATTAGAATTAAAAAAAATTCTGATAGGTTGGAAATCTAGGCTGAAATTAACAAAATGAAATTCAGCTGAGATTATTATTATTATTATTATTTTATTAAACATTTATAAAGCGCCAGTTGCAACCTGGCGCTGTGCAGAACATACAATCAGATGCGGTCCCTGCCTGTGGCTTACAATCTAAAAGACAAGGAGGGGGAGACAAGGAGAGGGGACAGCGGGAGAGACATGGGAGAAGACAAACAAACATTCAGGCGGATGCGAAGTCTCAGGTGCGTGTACTTGGCTTGGTTACAAGGTGGTCGGTAGCAGCAGTCAGCAGAGGAGGGCTGACAGTAAGAGCAAGGGGAAAGACTAGAGGGCATTGGGAAAGGCAGCATGGAAAAGGTGGGTCTTGAGGAGGGATTTGAAGGAGCGGAGGGAGGAGGCAAGGCGGATGTCGGCAGGGAGGGAGTTCCAGGCATGCGGGGCAGCGAGGGAGAAGGGACGAAGGCGGTTGGGCGAGCAGGAGAAACGAGGGAGAGCGAGGGAGGGGACAGAGGAAGAGCGGAGAGCGCGCGCAGGAGTGCGTAGGGCGATTAGGTCCGAGAGGTAAGGGGGAGCTTGGTCATGGAGCGATTTGAACGTGAAAACCAGGAGTTTGAACAGGATACGTTCAGGAAGGGGGAGCCAGTGAAGGGAGAGGAGGAGAGGCGTTACATGGTCGAAGCGACGGGCAGAGTGAATGATCTTGGCGGCAGAGTTTTGGATCGCAACAAGGGGGGACAGGTGGGAGCGAGGGAGGCCAGCAAGGAGGAGGTTGCAGTAGTCGAGGCGAGAGATAACCATGGCATGAACAAGGATTTTGGCCGAGGAGATAGATAGAAAGGGGCGTATGCGGGCAATGTTGAGGAGAGCGAATTGGCAGGATTTGGCCACAGAGTCAATGTAAGGTTTAAAGGAGAGGTGCGTGTCAAAAATGAATGCATTTTGGGAAGAAAAAACAAATGCCACATGTATAAGATGGAGGATACCTGGCTCAGCAGCAGCACATCTCAAAAAGATCTGGGGATTGTGGTTCATCACAAGCTGAACATAAGTCAGCAATGGAATGTGGTTGCAAAAAAGGCTAATGCATTTTTAGACTCCATTAACAGAAGCATTGTTTTCAAGTCAGCAGAAGTAATAATTTCACTCTATTTGGCACTGGGCAGATCTCACCTGGAGTAGTATGTCCAGTTTTGTGTGCCTCATTTTAAGGACATTGACAAATTGGAGCGGGTTCAGAGGAGGGTGACAAAGATGATAACAGGTCTGGAAAGCAAATCTGATAAGGAAAGGTTGAAAGCCTTTCAACCTTATTTAGCCTAGTGAAGTGAAGACGAAGGGGAGACATGATAGCAATCTTCAAATATCTAAAGGGCTGCTCCCAAGAAGATGGCAAAGAGCTGTTCTGCATTGGTACAGAGGGTGGGACTAGAAATAATAGGTTCAAGTTACAGAAAGGTAGTTTTTGGTTAAATATCAGAAAAAACGCCCTAACAGTAAGAGCTGAGTGGCAATAGAACAAGTTGTCTAGGAGGGTTGTAGGTGTTCCATTGCTGAAGGTTTTCAAAAGAGGCTGGACAGCCTTCTGCCAGGGATGGTGTAGCTGTAGTTATCCTGCATTCAAGCAGGGGACTGGATCGGATGACTTGAGGTTCCTTCCTACTTTAAGATTCTATGATATTAAGTGCTTAATTTTCCATTATGGCTGCAACGCCAGCTTTAACTATCCATGTGCAGCCAGCACATGAATAATTAACTAAGGAGGTTAAATTTATTAGAATCTTTCCTATAATTTTGCTCAAGGAAGTTAAAATAGACTCTGTTCCTACTCTGGAACAATTGCAATGACTTCTTTAATGAAATAAGCTCTTACCACCCTCTTTACAATAGTTGTACTGTAGTTATTCTCCCTGGCATTTCTAATGCTCCTGTGTTCCTGCTAAATATAGCATAGCCTACCTTTCTTCTTACAGGGTTTGTTCATCTCTGTATCTGGTCCATTCATACCTGAGAGTTAATTTAGGGGTATAGCTTATTTAGAATGGGCCCTGGTGCAGAAAATGGAATGCCCTTCCTTTGCTCTCTCCCACTGACAAGGGGGCACAGCTGCACCTAGGTGTATGGGGCCCCCAGGCTCATGGGCCCCAATATAGCTGCACCACCTGTCCCTATTATAGCTGCATCCTTGTGCACTATTTTTCCTCCCAGGTGGAAGTATGAATACAGCATTTAGCTTCTCAGAAAAAAATTCCTTTTCAGAAAAATAAATGAACAGCACAAATAGTGACAGGGTGACTGGTTGGTAAAAAAAATGTGTTTATTCACACTTGAATTTGAAGTCAACCTCTTTTTGTATTTTTAAGCTCAGATCCTTAAAGTTCTATGCTCGTAAAAAACCTGTTGAAGTGAATGGGGCTGGAGTCAGCTAAGCACTCTGAGGTTTGAAACCTTCAGTCTGAAACAGTTGTTAGTGTTTTGCTCTTGGTCATCATTAAAGGGATTAGAATTTGCTAACCATTCCACTGACATCAGTTGTTACGTCTGTGCAGGCGGTGTCCAGTCTGTTACATTGAAAGAAAACAAATGAGACGGTAGCCTGTGATTCACCTGTCTGTGTGGCCGTCAGATGTTCACTCACTCCTGCCTCAGGGCAAGCGACTGGCTGCTACCCGACATATCATCTGGAGAAGGTCGGCAATGCAGCATTGTATAAGGCTTGCCCAGCTGGGCTAATCTGGGCTAACGCGTGCCCTCCCGTCTGTTAGTCCCTGTCCAGTCCCACTGCAAGGTGAGGTCGAATGATTGGGCCCAGAGGAGTGTGCTCACTCCAGTCTACCAAACAGCTGATTGTGGGGGGAGGGGGGCTGGAGGAGCACATACACCTGGCGCCCGCCAAACAGTTGATTGGCGGGACTTGGAGGAATGCACTCACTTGGCCCACCAGACTGCTGATCAGGGGGCTTGGAGGAGCACACCTACTCTGGCTGCATGCTCGTCCACCCCCATCCCGCAACCAGCTGTTTGGCAGCAGCTCCTCCTGGGGACTTGAGGAGTTCTACCCCATGTGGACAACTCCTTGGCCGACCTGTGGCATGGAGGGACTTGTGACAGCATTCTCCGATGGGGACTGCTTATTTGAACTGCCCTCCCTGCTGGCCCACAATGTGGCAGCTATGATGGCCCTCCCTGTGAACCAGGGTATCTGGTTCACCCCCATCTCATTTGTTTTCACCCAGTGGTTCTTATTATTTCTAGTAGCGGTTCTGCCCCAGCTATTATAACCTCAAGGCCCTTTAACGCCTTCCCATTTAAGCTGGTGTACATTATGCCACTGTCCCTTTTTGACATTTCACAGAACAGGACAACCTTTCTTCTTCAGAGCAACAGTTCCCTGACAAGTGTTTTCAAATTTAAGAATATTATGATAAGTATGTTGAAAGTGAGACACTGTAGACAGATGTCAAAAGCTCTAGATTTTCCCTTGTTTCTGAAAGCAAGAAATCCTCTTAATCCCTCACATCCAGTGGAGAGAAACAGTTCTGCTTTCCATATTCATGAAAGCTTGCAAGACCTTTATAAGTCTGCATGTAAAGTCCTGGGGTTCCATGACTTTACATATTTTGCTCCAGTTGTTTCATCCCCGGTACAGAATTTGTAATGCTAGTGAGTAGGGGTAGGACACCAGTCTCATTTACGGGTTCTGTTCTTTTGGTTTCAGTTTAAAGTTTTTTCTGGATTTAATTACATGTTTGGTTTGTTCTGTTTCATATTTAAATCCGGCAAAAACCTTTAAACCAAAAACATTTCCCCCCCATCCCCTGGGGCCCTATTTCCCCTCTTCCCCAATCTCTGAGGGCCTGAGATGTACTTACCAGCTTTGCAGAGCTTAATAGAAGCTCTGCTGGACTTCTGGTGTTGAGGGGGCCTGCCGGCAGGCTTCTCACACCATGCTACCAAACTCGCTGCTCCACAGCACGCATCTGAAAAATGGCCACTGAAGCTGTTTTGCACGTGCGCAAAATGGCCATCAGCCTTAACCAAAATGGCAGTGGCCAAAATGGTATCGCCGCCATTTTGGTTAAGGGTGGCCAGGGCCATTTTGCACGTGTGCAGTCCAGCAGAGCTTCAGTCAAGTTCTGTAAGGTCGATAAGTACATCTCAAGGCCCTGTGTAGGGGGGATGGGGCGGAATATTGGGCTCTGGAGTGTGGTGGTGATGGTGGTGTGAGCGTTTCGGTTTCCCTTCCCATTGAAGTCAGTGGGAAGAGATTTCCCATTGACTTCAGTGGGAAAAATATGAAACTGGAATAACCGGTAAATGGCAGTCGTTCTTACGCGTTGTTTGGTTTAAGCCAAAAACGCCTTTTGGGGGGCAGGTTTGGTTTAAACCTAAACCAAAAGTCCCATCCCTACTAGTGTGTATGTATCTTACACACTAAAGTGCTACACTACAAATACTCACTCAGAGCAAGGAGCATTGTTTTTTGTTGCCCATTTTCACTTGCTTGTATAAAGTCACCTCCGAGAACCCAGGTCAGCACTTCTGTATGGTCAGCACTTACGTGTGGTTTGACCACTCATAAGTATGCCACAGGGACAGAGCTGCATTCCATGCTCCCAACGTTACAGACAGTCAGCAACCTGCTAACTATGCTGCTAACCTGCTAACTATGCTGCCCAACTAGATCAGTCACTGTGAATTGAGGATTTGGCACCCACTTAAGTGCAGCTCTTCATGTGCAGCGTATGCACTTACAAACCCTTTGTTCACCTGGACAAATGAGGATTGTGTTTCTAGTGTGTACCAAGAAAATTCAGCCTCTGGGTCTGTGGTGACGTTGATGAAATTGTCTGTCAAGTTCAGTGACATTGTAAAGACAGAAAGTTTTCAGAAATATTTGAAAGGTTTCCAAATAGCTGTAGGTAGGTTGTTTGTTTGTTTACATAGTGCCAGTAAAGTATCTAGCATTTTACAGTCATTAATTAGAGACAGGTCCCTTCCCAAAGGGGCTTACCATCTATTAAAGACAAGGGAGGAGAGACAAAAATCGCTCATTTTATTTATTTATTTATTTATTTATTTTTGTTTGTTTGTTTGTTTATAGCAAAATTTATATGCCGCCCCCTCCTGCCTCAGGCATCTCGGGGCGGCTCACAACATCTTAAAAACATTTAAAACATTAAAATAAACTGTAATAATTAGAATTTTAAAAAATGTAAAACTCCATCCCCACCTACCCTACCCCACCTTACCCATCCCATCCCCCTCGGGAAAGGCCTGGCGGAACAGCCAGGTCTTACATTGTCTACGGAAAGCGAGGAGGCTGGTAGCCAAGTGAATATCCAGTGGGAGGGAGTTCCACAACCACGGCGCAGCCACAGAGAACGCCCTCCTCATAGTAGACACCCGGGGGACCCTGAGGAGGGCGCCCCCAACCGACCGCAGGGACCGATCCAGGACCTGGAGGATGAGGCGGTCCTGCAGATAGGCGGGGCCCAAGCCGTTTAGGGCTTTAAAGGTCAACACCAACACCTTGAATTGGACCTGGAAACCCATCTGCAGCCAGTGCAGAAAGTAAAGCACCCGTGTAATATGCTTGCGTTGGCCCGTCCCAGTCAAGAGACGGGTAGTCACATTCAGCACCAGCTGCAGCCTCCAAACCAACACCAAGGGTAGCCCCACGTAGAGCATGTTGCAGTAATCCAGTCTCGAGGTAATAAAAGCATGGATGACTGTGGCCAGATCCGAGTCCGAGACCTACGGCCTAAGTCGACGCATCAGATGTAACTGACGAAATGCCCCCTTCATCACAGCCGCCACCTGGGCATCCAGGCGGAGCTGTGGGTCCAGGAGCACCCCTGAGACACCAGGGGCGGATGGACCCCATCAATGATGGGAACCACCACTCCCTCGGCCTTCCCCAAAACCATCACCTCCATCTTGTCAGGATTTAACGTCAGGCGGCTCGCCCTCATCCAATCCCCCACAGTGGACAAACACGGGGTAAGCACCAAGACTGCCGGCCCTGGGTCAGAAGAAAATGAGAGAGATACCTGGGTGTCATCAGCATATTGTTGACATCTCACTCCATACTCCCTAACAACCTCCCCCAAAGACTGCATGTACACATTGATCAAGAGAGGGGATAAAATGAAACCCTGCGGTACCCCACACGTGAGGCCCCAGGGGGAAGATGAAAACTCCCCCAGCACTACACGCTGGGTTCTCCCAGTCAGGAAAGAGCAGAACCATTCAAGAACAGTCCCGCCAATCCCTGCCTGGTCCCGCAGCCAAGTCACCAACAACTCATGATCAATGGTATCAAATGCAGCTGAGAGATCTAATAGGATCAACAGGGTCGAACTATCATCCTGGTGGACCTCAAGACCACCTTCGACACCAGCTCGGTCAGTGCGGGCAGGGAGGCTGCTGTGTCTCCGGCCAAATCCAACCCTAGATGGAGACCCTCTATGCCCATGATAGGTCACATAGGAAATCTCCTCACAGACCAGGCATCCTTTAAAATAATGGCTACACCCCCCTCACCCCCCCACCCCGGTCCCTCCAGCCACAGCTGATGCTGCACAGAGTACCCAGCTGGAACAAGGTCAACCAGTATAGGCCCTGATTCAGTGTCCAGCCAGGTCTCCTTGACACATGCAAGGTCGGCCGCGTAGTCCAGGATCAACTCCCGGACCACAGTTGACCTTGCATTTACCAACATCAAGCCAAGGCCAGGGGCCCTCTGAATCCCGATCACCTCACCACCTGCCTGGGGGAGGGGGAGTTGGTACCTGTGGAGGCCGGGCAGCACAGCTTCAGGCAAGAGCAGCGGTGGTAGATCTGGCAGTGGCAGTGTCGACAGCGGCACCGGGAGAGGCAGGCAGTGACACCCGATGACCCGTGGGGATGGTAGGCAGCTTCTCCCCCGGCCAGGCGGCAGACCACTTTTGGCCGTGCCAGGCCCAGAAGTCCTGGCCTTGCGCCCTGGGCCCGCCCCCTCCTCCAGATGGGGGAAGGGAGAGTTGGTGCCTGTGGGGACCGGGCAGTACGGCTCCGAGAAGCACAGCTTCTCATGAAGTTAAGAAGTCTCAAGGGCTCATACTAACTAATTTATGGGGGCGAAGGAGGCCTTGCATGATAGAAGGCGCATCAGTGAGCAATCTGTGGGGGTTGCCTATGTAGATTCTGTCTCCACCCAAATTTAAATCTTGTCTTTATTTTATTTTATAAAATCTTAGTCTGTAGGATCATGATTCCCAGAGACTTGACTTCAAAGTTTAGGTTACATTTCGCAAGATTTTTGAGAAACGTAGAAAGCATCAGTTTTACAGTCTGCCAGCCCATGAGACATATGCTGCTGGATTTTAGTCACCTTTTTACATCATGAAAAGCAAGAGGTTCATTTTGTACAATAGCCCCAATGTAGGGACTGTCTCTGGATGCCCTGATTGTGACGAGCTGTTCCTGGGCTTGCAGCTCCCACAGAAGAAGCCCCGTGGTCTGTGGGCGGCTGTCAAAGGCACTAGCCATTAGGTGGCCATTGAGTAGTCATAGGGCGGGGCCTTGGGGGTTATACATGTTTCTTCTTTTTTGTATGCCAGTAACTTTGTTCTGTTTATTGTGTGTTGATTAAAGTTGTTTTAAATTGTTTTAAGATGGATTAGCATGCAGGGGAGGATATGGGCAGGGGCAAGGTTGGGAGGGGGTTGGGTTTTGTTATAATACTCCTGCGAAAGGGGAGATTGTGGGTAGGGTGAGATGGGGATGGGAAAGCGTGCCTTGGGGGGGAGAGGTACAGGCATGGAGGACAGGGTCGTGGGGGAGTGCCCTGACCCCCCTCTGAAAGGGGTGTGTGGGCATGGAAGATGAGGTAGGAGGGAGAGCCCTGGCCTCCCCGTGAGAAGGTGGTGGGTATGGGCATGAGGGACGAGGATGTAAAGGAGTACCATGGCCCCCCGTGAGAGGGGGTGGGACAGGCATGGGCGGGAAGGAGGAGAGGGAGTGCCCTGGGGACCCGCTGTGAGGGGGGGATATGGGCATGGGGGATGGTGGGGGCATTCTTCCCCGCCTGCTGTCTTTGTCATGCTGACTTTTTGTTGTTGTTTTTTTTAAATTGTAAAATAGAAATTGATTGTGTAGCCATGGCTATTACAATATAGACAGCAACGGAACAAAACAATACAGTACAATACAAATACACTGGAAGCAATGCAAACAAGGCAACAAATGCAAACAATATAAACATGTAAAATTTGGCCAACCCAGGACAGCACAGCCATGCTTGTTACAGCACTGAAATTCTATTTTCTGGCTTAATCCTGTCATGCTGACTCTGGGAATGATGGGCTCGGGAGACTGTCTCCAGCTACCTGCCTCCCTGGGTTCTTGTGGGCCCTTTTGGGAGGCGGGTATTGGGAATCAAGTGCTGGAGTGGGGAATCTGTTTAGAGGGGGCTGGGAGGGGAACAGCTGTTGGGATTGTGTTGGGCATGGGGAGGTATGGCGGGAGGGGAGGAGGGAGATAGATTATTGGGACTTCAGGAGAGGCACTTGAAGTCTGTCCTTGTGTCCCACTCCTCCTCCCCCCCCCCCCGTCACGGAATATTTGGGGGGGTAAGGCTGGTAGGTCACCTGATCTGGTATTGATGCTGCTTAATACGAGGTCGGTGGCTAATAAAACATCAACCATCCATGATCTTATTCAGGATGAGGTGACCGACCTCATCTGCATTACAGAGACATGGCTGGATGAGGTGTCTGAACCTATTTTGTCCCAGGTGGTGCTAGCCGGGTAGTCGGTGCAGCATCAGCATAGGGTCAGGGGCTCTGAGGGTGGGGAGCAGCGTGAGGGTGGGGAGCAGAGTGGCGGTGATCTGTAAAGACACCTTAAACTTTAGTACGTATCTGGTGCCTGACTCTTCCAATATGGAGTGTGTCCACCTCATGTTAGATTTGACAGGGGATAGATTGGGGATCCTGTTGGTATACAATCCACCCTGCTGCAGAGCAGCGGATGCCCTCGCTGCTCTAGCCAGGTTGATCTCAAAGGTTGTGTTAAGATCACCCAGACTTATTGTCTTGGGTAATTTCAATATGTTCGCTGATTGGGGCGGAGCAGGAGTTCATGGCCGCCATGATAACCACGAGCGTATCCCAGGTAATATCTGGCCTGACACACGAGGACACACGTTGGATTTGATGTTCTGGACCAGCCTGGAAACAGGGGTTCCGATTACTGAGGGTGTTGTAACAACAACATTGTCATTGTCAGACCATTACCTTTTGAAGGCTTGGATCCCTGCCTTTCTATGCCCTTGTCAGGGTGGTGGACCCATTAAGATGGTGCACCCTTGGAGACTTACAGATCCACTTGTTTTTCAGAATTCTCTGGGGGGTTTATCTACCAACCTTGTTGGCTACTCTGTTGACAACCTGTTTGCTTTATGGAATGACATCTTGACCATAGCCATTGACACGGCTGCACCCAGGTGTCCGCTCTCACCACTGTGGCAGCACAGGTTCCCCTGGTATGCAGAGGACTTGAGGCACGTGAAGTGGGAGTGTAGGTGGTTAGAGCGCAGCTGGCGCTCGACTCGCACTGAAGTGGACCATTTGCAAGGACTATGCCATGACTGTGACGGCAGCAAACAAAGTTTTCTTTTCCGCTGTCATAGCGTCTGCAAAGTCTCGTTCAACTGTCAGGGCACGCTCCGCCCGCTTAAGTCAGTAGCAAGATTTCCCGCTGCTTGGGAGCGGCGGGGGGACGGAGCGTTCAGGAACGTTCAGGAACGCCGGTGAGATTAGTGCTGGGAGGGACGGAGCTACTCCACGCACTAGCGTGGCTCTGGACTCCGCCCCCAATGTCCAGAGAGCGGCGCATGGCTCCGTGATGGGTTGGGGCCCTGCCCGGAGTACACCGGCTCCTAATAATCCCCTACCCTTTTTTTTGTCTAAGCCCTGTTTAATATTTATATGAAATATATGTTGGTTTTATTGAATTTTAATGTATTTTATTGTTTTAATTATTTTATGTTGTGAGCCGCCCCGGGCTGCTTTGCAGGAGGGGCGGGATATAAATGTGTTGAAATAAATAAATAAAATAAAATAATAAGGCATAGACCTATAAATAGTACCGGCAGGGCTCAGAGCCACCGCCGGTAATCATTTATGAGAGACTGGCCCCTAGCTACCTGGATAGTCCTGTCTGATCTTGAAAGAGTTAGTGTGAGTGATTCTTCCGTCTCCCCCTTCCCCACCCCCCCGTTGGAGTGTATTTGAGAGCAAGTAAGTGTTGTGTCTTTACTGTCTTTGTGTGTGGGCGTACGGTGGAACCCCGGTGTAAGGGATTACCTGTTCCTCCTTCCCTGAATCCCTCTTTCCTTTGTGAGCTGTGTTGCAAGTCCTTCCCTTTGAGTGAGAGTCCTATCCATCACCCGGTTGTGAGTTCCCTTGCCCCTTCCCGTACTCCTCCTCCCCTTTTCCCTGGAATTCCTTCCCCTTTCCCCTTTTTCCTTCACCTCCCCCTATACACGGTGTCCTGGGTCCTGAGAAGATCCCCGAGTGTCTGTTCTCACGTTCTTGTATAGTTCTTATCCTTGGGGCTAACAGCCTCCTCTCTCCTCATCCCAATGATGATAAGGGTTGCTCTCTAAGTAAGGGAGAAAGCCCACATTCTACCCTGAGGGACATTTTACCCTTTAAGGGAAAATCCAAGCTGAGAGGAGGTTGCCCTGGGCTTTTGTTATTGTGTTTGTGGTTTAGGGTGCTGTTTGTGTTCCCTTTCTTATCCTGCCCCCTCATACCCTCCCTTTTACCCCTCATACCCTCCCTTTTACCCCCTACTCCCTGGGTGGTGAAGGGCTTGGTTGGTCCGGTCTGCCTCCACCTGGAAATGGAGTCATCGACCTGGCTACCTCCATTTGCCAGTTAATCTTTTTTTGGCTGAAACTGATTTATTTGTTCCCTACTTCATTATCTGCTCTTTGTTCCTGTGAAAAACTATCTAACCCAAACAGGGATAGGTACTCTTGGTTGGGACGCCTGGAGAACAATGTTAGATTACTGGGCTTCTCCTTAGACGCTTTGGCTTCTCGACCCGTTAAGGTGGCTAAACATCTGGTGAAGCAACATATTATGGAGATAGAGCCACAGCTCTCTCGTGCTTATGCTGCTGGTTCTAGGGTTGCCCCCCTATATAAATATTTGTTGCCCAGCTATCCCGGTCCTCCTCAATACTTGACATTTTTTTCCACTCCAATTCGGAGGAGAGCCTTTACAGGCTAGAGACTCCAGACAGTTGAGACCATGGTAATTCAAGGCTGATATTGGGGGATCCCTTATGTTGATAGGAAGTGTATTTGTGGTGAGAAGGCGGTAGAGGATGTTATGCATTATTTGTTACATGGTTCCTTGTATGATCAACCTCGCCAGCGTTCATTTAAAATTGTTAATTTAAATGTAGATAGGCTAGCCAGGCAATTAATGATCATTTTATTGAATGATACCAATAAGTTTGTCGACTGCCAAAATCTGAGCACAGAGGTTTAAGATTTTACAAAGTCAGAGCGATGTTTCAAAAAGCTAAATCCTTTCTGTTTAGGTGTTGCTTTTGCTTTTTTAGTGGCCTTTCTGATTGGAGTTTGGTCAACAACACTGAGTTTGGCTAATAGTTAGATTAAGCCAGAGTTTAATTTGGCATTTTTATGTTGTTCTACAGTTATATTCAATTAGTAGTATTGGTTTTATAGGTTCTCAGTTAATGATACTGAGATGGGTTGTGGGTAATATACTTTACTTTGTTGTACTGATTCATTTATTTTGGATACATTGTATATATGTTTTTGTAGTTTTGTCATGATCTGATGGTTGGCACAATAAATTTACTTACTTACTTAACTACTTTGCAGACAAAATCGCTCATATGCACCATGACTTGGGTGCTGCTACTTTTTCTGCAGAATCAGAGTTTGGGGTTATGGAAGCGCAGTCTTTTCCTGGTTATTTGGATCAGTTTCAATTGGTTTCAGTTGCCTCGCTGCAATCTGAATTCCTAGAAGGAGACAGTAAATATAACACTGCGTATTTTTAGACATGCGCCTCTCCACCCATTACCGATCGATCACCCACCCATCATGCATGTTGTAGGGCCACATTGGTGCCCTAGGCAGCCCTGCCACATGCATAATGGTTGGGTTATGGGTGGGGAGGTGCTTGTCTAAAAACACCCACTGTAAAAAACAGAGTTCTTTAGATCCTGTTTTAAATGTTTTCCCAAAGAAGTACTGAGTTTCATCAGTCTGAGTCAATAAAACACCATGAAGTCCTTAATTTATAGGAAACTTGACATGAGGCTCATTTCCTGGATATCATCTGCTTTGAAGAAAAACTAATCTTGGTGTTTTTGACGTGTAACTGAAGCATGCACCTTGAGGAGTTCAAAGAGAGTTGGATGCTATGATGTTATTTCTCTACACAAACATTTGTCTTATACTCTGAGGCTGAGGGGTTTCTCACCTATCACCTACAGTAGTGACGTCTCTGGTCTCAGATCGCTCAAGAATCCATGAATTACATATGTAGTGTACTTAATAAAAAAGGGATAAACCTACACACTGCAGAAGATGTTTAGGAAAGAGAATCTTTGTAGCTCTAGAGAAATCCCAAATATATAGAAACCTCAGGATTTTTAAAAAAAAAACTGCCATGGAAGTACATTTTCCCATGTTTAACTACAATTAATTTTACATAGTTTAAATATTTGGTAGTCCAATTCAAGTTCAAGTTTATTATTAAGCAGTCAGCTTTCGCCATAGCCATCATGAAATTTTGTACATAATTCTATAAACAAAAATAAAACATATATACAACATACAACAATTCATTCTGTCCATGGTCAGCATGTTTAGTAATGGCAACAATATCTAAAATATGCAAACTTCAGGTACTCAAAACAGGATAAAGCTTAAAATTATTCTAATGACTACCTCCACAATAAGCTCAGGACAATCTAAACTAAACTAAACTGCCTAACTGAGTGAGACCAGTGGTCTTAGCCCAGTATCGTCACAACCTGACACAGCAGCAGAGGTTTCAAATTCAGGTCCAAATCTGGCTCTTCCAGGGTCTCCAGCAAAGGCCATCCCGGTGTGCTACCTGAGACCCCAGAAGAGGCCTCCCCCAGGCGTGCTACCAGGAATCCTGAGGTGGAGATGCTGGGGATTGAACCTGGGACCTTATACATGCAAAGCATGTGCTCTTACCACTTGAGCTATGCCCCCCCCCGGCATGTGTCAATATTTACAGCTTCAATTATATTACATATTCAGACACTTGTAATACCCAGCGGAGAAAAATACAAATCTGTCTTGTCATAACTTCTCCTTAAGGAGTGCCTCCCTCTTACTACTTGTCAAAAGAAAGAATAATGCCACTGCTTTCATAGTTGCTAAATTAGTTGTAGTTAGCAAATAGGACATTTTCTCATAGTCTGTAGAGTATACCTCCTTCTCCAGCAGGGGACCAATCAAAGCTAATCTCAAGTTTTCATAGTATGGACTGTGTAGCAGCACATGGGAAAGAGATTCAGTTTCCTCTTAGAAGCAGGTACACAGTCTGTCACAGTATTTGTGCCCTTGGTATCTTCCTCTGACCACCTCAGAGTCAAACAGTTGGAAACGGGCTAAAGTCAACCTTCTCTGTAGTTTAAATTCAAGAAGATGAACCAAATATGGTTCCAAAGGAAAAGTTACATTAGCCGCAGAATACCAAGGTGCTATGTTCATTGTCTTAAGGGTTGATAACTCGCTTTGTACAGAAATATCAAAAAGCCACTGCTTTATTTCAGAAATGTTGAAGGATTTGGATATCCCATGTGCTTCTACAGGAAAACCTGCTTGGGTTAATATTTTAAGAACCCCGGCCCACCACCAAAATTTCCTGCTCCCAGCATGAGAGTTCTGCTCTAGCCAACACTTATATGGCAAGTGTGCAGCCTCCATCCTTGAGATTTTCTCCCAGTATAAAACAGCTCTAATCATCACCAGCACAGATATAGGGAAAAGACCCGTTTCAGTCCGGAGCATGGTAAGTGGTGTAGACACCGGGGCACCCAATACTTATTTGAACTTATTTTGGACACCCTCCATTCCCCGATGATAACAAGAATAACAGACTTCTGTGCCATAGAGAAGTTGCGTCAGGACTTTAGCTTTAAATACTTCAATGGCCTGTACTACATTCACTAGTTGAGAAGCCCTGTATATTCTAAGAATCCCTGCAGTTGAACTCTATGCCTTACTCGTCAAAGAGTCCCTATGGGCTACCCATGATGTTGATGCAGAGAAGGTTACTCCCAAATAAACATACTTTGACACTTGGGCTAGCTGATAATTGCCCAAGGACCATTTATATTGGGTCATTTTCTCTGCAATAAACAGCTAGTTGGTCCAAACATTGCTGAAGACCTAATTTAGTTTGCGACAAAAATAAAATGTCATCTGCATATAGAAGACTGCTTAGTGGATGATCAATAATTTTGTGGGACGTAGAATTGGCCTTTTCAATAGACTTAACCAAGTCATTTATGAAAAGGTTAAAAAGCATTGGTGTCAATAGTCCACTTTATATTCCCTAGGTGCCTGCATCTCTGTTCCAGGACATCATCTTTTGACTTACATAGCAGCCTCCACCCCCACCCCCACACACTCAGGGTGCTTTGCAAAACAATTCAATAAAATACAATAGAATAACCCATTTTAAAACACTGTTAAAAAGGAAGGGTAAAAGGGAAATAAATTCCAGCAGTGGATCCCCTAAAAGCACTTGGAGAATAAAAAAAAAAAGTCAAGTGCTTTTTAAAGGTGAGGAGGGAGGACCTAAGACTTAAGGATGTTGAGGATGTTGGGGAGATACCCATGCCAGACTGAGTCTTTCTAGGTGAAGAATCTGAAGAACTGTCCCAAATAAGGCCCTTTTTACACAGATGCTCTAACACCCATAAAATGGGTGTTACATTTTATTATACATGTTGCAGGGCACCACTGCAGCCAATCACCATGGGCCCTGTGCACCCACATGATGCCTCCACCCAGTTCCTCTGGTTGGAGATGGGTGTTGGCCGGTGGGTGGGGAGCATTTCCCTGGGTGGAGATGGGTGGGGGCGTCTGTGTAAACGCCACTTTCAGTGGGTGTTGGTGAGTGTTTGCTCCCAGCCAACACCCATCTCCACCCACACCCACCCACGGAGCAACGGACACCACTGGAGGAGGTTCTAGAGCAAATTGACAAACTAAATAGTAACAAATCACCAGGACCAGATGGTATTCATCCCAGAGTTCTGAAGGAACTCAAATATGAAGATGCAGACCTACTATTGGTAATTTGTGACCTATTGCTAAAATCTGCCACTGTACCAGAGGATTTGAGGGTAGCAAATGTAACACCAATATTTAAAAAGGGCTTCAGAGGCAATCCTGGAAGCTACAGACCAGTGAGCCTGTCATAGGTGCCAGGCAAACTGGTGGAAATGGTATAGAATTATTGAGCATATTGATGAACATGACTTAATGCGAAAGAGTCAGCATGGATTTAGGAAAAGGAAGTCATACCTCACTAATCTATTGGAATTTTTGAGGATGTAAATAAACATGTGGATAACAGTGAACCGGTTGATATAGTATATCTGGACTTTCAGAAGGCATTTGATAAGGTCCCTCATGAGAGACTCTTGAGGAAATTAAAGAGTCATGGAAACCATTCTGGCTAAGATCACCAACGATCTTCTTGTGGCTCCAACCGCCTTTACTCTATTCTCGTCCTCCTTGATCTCTCTGCTGCCTTTAACACTGTTGACCACTCGTTCCTCCCACTCCCTGGGATTCCGGGACTCTGTCCTCGACTGGTTCTCCTACCTTTCTAATTGCTCCTTCAACGTATCTCTTCCTAACTCCTCTCCCTCCTCCTCCCTACCCCTCTCGGTCGGAGTTCCCCAAAGCATCGTCCTTGGCCCTCTCCTCTTCTCTATCTACACCCAATCCCTAGGCAAACTCATTGCCTCCCACGGTTTCCAATACCACCTGTACGCTGACGACACTCAACTCTATCTCTCCACTCCTTCCCTCTCACCCTCTGTTCAAGCACATCTCACCAACTGTCTCTCTGATATCTCCACCTGGATGTCTCAAGCCCAACTCAAACTGAACATGGCAAAAACTGAACTCCTGATCTTCCCTCCCAATCCTTCCTCTCTCTCTTCCCTGTCAATTACCATTGACAGGGTCTCCATCCTCCCTGTCTCCCAAACTCGCAGCTTAGGCTTCATCTTCGACTCGCACCTTACCGTCAAATCCTATATTGACTCCGTGGCCAAATCCTGCCGCTTCTCCCTCTACAACATTACCAATATCCCCCCCCCCTTTTCTGTCCGTCTCCTCTGCCAAAGCTTTCATCCACGCTCTAGTCATCTCACGCCTTGACTATTGTAACCTCCTCCTCGCTGGCCTTCCCCGCGCCAATCTTTCTTCCCTCATCTCTGTTCAAAACTCTGCTGGCAGGATCATCCTCCTATCTCATCACTTTGACCACGTGCAACCTCTCCTCTCCTCTCTCCACTGGCTCCCTCTTCCGGAGCGTATTTTGCACAAGCTCCTCATCTTCACCTACAAAGCCCTTCACAACCTCGCTCCCCCTTACCTCTCTGCCCTGATCTCCCTCCGAACCCCTGCTCGAGCCCTTCGCTTCCCTTCCATTCCCTCCATCCCCCTCCCCTGCTCCCCCAACCGCCTTCGTCCCTTCTCCCTTGCTACCCCACACGCCTGGAACTCCCTCCCTGCCCTCGTCCACCTTGCCTCCACCCTCCACACCTTCAAGTCCCTCCTCAAAACCCACCTCTTCCACTCCACCCTTCCTAACTCCTGCTGAGCATCACCACCGAGGTTTATCCCCCACCTGTTATCTGCAAACTCCCAATTTACTGAAACCAAGCCAAGAACGTGTACCTGAGCTCTCGCATCCTCATGAATGTCACATCCCTTGTCTCTCCCTCTGTTCCCCCTTCCGTGTCTCCCCTCCCCCTGTCTTTAGATTGTAAACCCTCGGGCAGGGACCGTGTCCATCTTATTCTTTGTAAAGCGCTGGGTACATCGCTGGTGCTGTATAAATGCTTATAATAATAATAATTAATTAATAAATAAGTAGTCCCAGAGGTAGCTTAGCCCTTAGTAGAGTTCTGTGTGTGGGTCTCATTTATGATAGAAGTTTGAACTACATAGAGATCTGCTTAAATGTCACATTTATGTAAACTAATCTCTAGAAGGTTACTGCAGGTTGCTGAGGGTCATATTTATCCCTAATGAGATTTCAGTGAAGTGAATGGAATTAAAAAAATAAGTCCCATCCTTATATTTCATATATTCTTTTCTTGAACACTTTTGTTGAATTTCCTTTAAAAGCCTGTCTTACAAGCTATTACCGTGTCTATTTGGTCTCTGTTAGGAAATTTTGAGAAAAATTAATAGAGACACCAAATTGAATGTATGTAAATTGTGATAGCTTTAGTATTTTTATTAATGTTAACAAGAGTTCACATCTTTTATAGAATCCTGCAGGAGTCAGTATTATGTACAATCTTCCAGCACAGAAGTTTCAGATAGAGAACCTCTGATTTTAATGAGAGTTTGAAACTGACACAGTTGGAGGGAAATGTAGATTATTTTTAAAGTAGTTTTCTTGTCACTTTAGTTGTGAAAACAAGAAAAAAGCAGCCTTACAAAAATACCAACAAAACAAGCTTTTGTGATAACTCCGTATCTTTTCTTCCTCCCCAGCTGCCTGCATTTCAAACAATCCACTGTCAGCATCAGAGTTGTCTGACTAAAAGCTGCCAAGTGAAAAGCAGCAACAGACTCTGGACTTCTAGCGGAGTCTGTAATCTGCAATGTATTTATACTTAGCTAAAACTAACTGAAAAATATTCCTCCCCCCCCCCCCCATATTGCATGTTATTTTATGTGAAGATAGGGTTACGTTGTGCACTGTGCTCCCTGTAAGCAATGCACCAGCCTGGCAGCCATTCTGCCGAGTTTTTAGTCTGCCATTCTGATGGGATCAATGTACCATTTTCCATTAAGGTTGTGGCAAAGATTCATCCATCTGAACAACCTTTCCTTCCCCATTTCTTCATACTGTTGAAGTGTAACTAATAAATGTAACTAATAAATGATTAGGATCAAGATTGTCATAAAACACCACTCCAATGTGGTACAAAACAAAAGTTTATTGAAACAGCACACCTTGGTTTTCTATTCTTGGCAGGATTATATTACAGACACAGCATTATACAAATAGTTCCCAGGTAAAGATATCTTACGTGTCCTGTGACTGGCCAAATCCTTGAAACACGCAGGCTGATTCAGGGAAAAGGCTGAGAGAGGACTCTTTGATGCTGGAGAGTAGAGCTGCTGGCGAGCAAGGATAAATTGTGATCCTTGTGTGCAAGGTCTGGAAGGGAGTGAAGCCACATGATTCACCAAATTGGTGACCACAAGCCCCCACCCAAAGCCATGTTGCATGACCAGGTCCTTTATACAGTTCTGAGGTACCGGTCAGTAATAGCAAGATGCCATGTTATGGTGACATCACACAGTTCTTTAGCATATCAGAAGAGGGTCTTCCTGGGAGGAAGGGCTCTGAGCATGTTAGCATCTTTATCTTTTAAAGATGGTTCTTTTCCTGACCTGGAAATGAGTAGCAGAGTTGCAAACGTCCCACTTGTCTGTGCACAATGGGCTTCATTTGTCAACTCCAGGTGTTCAGCAGGATGCTTGTTAAGCACGTGTGGCGGTGCCAGCAGCAGGCACTTAAGTGTCTGGCTATGTCTTTTGTCCCTTTGTCAGTATGCTGATGGTGCCTTATCTACGTGTTGAGTTTCTTCAACTTGAATTCCATCACAATCTCAGGCCTGTTGCCTGTTCTGGACCCTCTCTCCTCTTTGCCTTCGCTTAACCAAAGTTAGGTCTGGCTTCCTTTATCCAGACCAGGAGGACATAAGGTATCAATAAAACTATATTCTATCGCTACAGAAGGAGGGACAGGGAGAAACTGTTGGGTTTTCCATTCCTGTTTTATTTGTCTTGTTTTTGCCCTATGGACCAGTGTAGGATCCCATTTTGACAACTACAATCCTATGCTAAACCACCACCACCACCCAGCAAA
The DNA here is from genome assembly GCA_003113815.1 of Sphenodon punctatus. NCBI lineage: Eukaryota > Metazoa > Chordata > Lepidosauria > Sphenodontia > Sphenodontidae > Sphenodon > Sphenodon punctatus. Next base: position 2,307,791 of record QEPC01000373.1, read on the forward strand.
AAGTCAAGCAAAGTATATCAAGTATCAGTTTGGATCATGACTGCATTTGTAGATGGCGCAAGACCACTTTTAATCATGACTCTGTATGAGAACGTTTCATTTAGAGAAAAAAGAAAAACTAGGGTTATTTCTTCCAGTCTCCAGGAGGGAAATGGACCCCAATGTTTTCTGTAGCAATTCCTGTAAAGAGAAAGCTCTTTATACTTCGATGCTTCATGATTACATTCATTGGTATCATTTTTGTGCTCTGACTACTGATTGTTCTTCACACACACACAAAATAGAGGGAACATTGGCTGCCACTAGGGGTGTGCTTCATTTTCATTATTATGATAACGAAAACAAAAATTGTGATTTCAAAAGGATTGGATAAAGGATACCAATTCTAGAAGCAATTGAATGTTGTCATTTTAAGAAAAGCTCCATACACATTCCTGGCTACACCTTTTTTTATCTTCCATCCAATTTGCGTGAAACCTGGCAAAATTATGTCCCTCCACTAGTGTACCAATCCTGCCAAATTTCAGAAAGATTGGATAAGGTGTCCTGATGTTATAAGCTATTAACTTGAAAATACAGTTCTGGCTCTAACATTTTTATATTCCATCCTGTTTACAAGTAATTTGGCAGACATTTATCACGCAACTTCCCTGTCATCTCTGCCAAACTGCAGGTCAATTTGAAAAAGGGATCCAATTTTATAAGCAATTGGAGTTGTCCCCTTGAAGACCATTATTCAGATAAATAGCAGCACATGCAGTGCCAGTCAGAAGCAGGCACCTGGCATGGCAGGGGGAGGGAGGCTGTAGGAAAGAGAATTGAGAGCAACCCAACAGACTGACAGACACATTCACTGGCCAATTACTGCATGCTTCCAGCTTTACAGGATCAATCGGTGGTAGCTTCGAGGTGGGCATAGGGGGCAGCCCTGAGGCGGGCATAGAAGGGACATAACTGGGACTTCGGGGATAGCATCCCAGCAATCAGGAGACATAGTTTACACATCCAGGCTGGCCAATTATCATCACAATCACATCCTGCAGCACTGTGACAGAGGACATAAGAGAGTCTCTATTGGCTCTTTCCTAAACAGATAGATACCTCCGACTTCCCAGTAACAAGTGGGGGAGAGAAGTTGGGCTGGTCGCAGCACAGAATGAGGATATTTTGTTGACATTTCTGCTGGCCAATTGGCATCACAAAGGTCTTATACACTCTGACATGTAACAGAATCCCTGGCATAGGCTCCTTCTCTGTATATGCTGTACAAGCATATCAAATTGGAACCTTTTATCACATCTTTCTGATATTTGGCAGAGATGATTCTGAAAGTGTAATATACAACCCTGCCAAATTCCATGTACACTGGTTGGACTACAAAGTTGTTACAGTCAGACATACATTTATGAGGTAATTGCTTTATACCACCAGGACCCTTTATCCAATCCTTCTGAAAGTTGGCATAGATATTCAACATGGGGAGGGGTATAAACTTGCCAGGGTTAGATGCCACATTAGATGGGAGACAAAGAAGTTAAAGCAGGAATGTATATGCAGATCTTTGCAAAATAGCATAATTAAGCTGCTTATAAAATGTGATTCCTTTATCCAATCTTTCTGGAATTTGTTACACTTAATGCCTTCCATTTGAGGTAGAAGCTCCCCCCACACCCCAATCTAATCCAAATATAATGAAAATTTAAAAAGTTACAGCCGGAAATGTGGTTTCCATTGAAACCAATGGAAAGCGAAAGCAAAAACAAAATTTTGATATTTTTGAAAACGAAAACGACAGATTTAAATAACGAAAATCCACACTTCTAGCTGTCACTAGTGATATTGTATCACTTAAAATTGTTTTTTCGCTTTCTTAAAAAGTTGCTGTTCTGGGGTATAATATTGTTAAATATTAGCGGGTAGCGGATCATACTTTCTTGCTGGGCCTTTGTTGTTGAATGCTGAGAAGTTGGAAGTGCTAGTGCATGGGTCTGTTTTGCATTTAAAGGTGCCACGCTTGCTGGTTTGGCAGTGGATATGGTAAGTAGCTCTAGTGTAAGTCTACCATTGGAGATTAGTGAGAGAAAATATCTGCATAATTATCTACTTCCCCACACAATAGTCAAAGTTGATGTTCAACCAGTGTTAAAGGATCGCAATTCTCTTTATGAATTTATTCATCCCAATGTTAGCTTGCACTTGGGTAATCTGAGAGATGATTACACATTGCAAAAACTTAACCAGCACAACACATGAGGACCAATGAAAAAAACACCAAAGTGCTTCAAAATTCAAATTCAAACTTTATTGACGTGACCAAAGCCATAGCCATAACACACAAACACTTGAACCACACACAATTACAACAAGAAAACTGAGGGTAATAATACCCTGGACATCTTAAAAGGGAACCTTAGGGGTCCAAAACAGCAATTGAAGCAATATAAACAGTCAATACAATTGGTGTACCCATCCAACATCTAAAGCAAATTAAACCTCCAAAACAGCTTCCTCCTAACAAATGCCTGGGTTAAAAATAAGATAACTTGACTAGTATTCTCATCCTTCCCATTAGCCAATGCCAACTCGGCTAAAGCATTCTGAGTCCAGTCTGGAAATTAGGAAAAAAAATTCCCCAGAAATTTACGCCTCAGGTCATCATATAATCTACAAGAACACAAGATATGGGCAGTCGTTTCAGCCTCCAAGAGATCGAATGGACATAGCCTATCAGAAAAGGGGGTGGAATTAAATCTCCCTTCCAAAACCTTGGAAGGGAGAGCATTAAACCGGACAGACATAAAAAGTCATTTGGCACTAACCGAAGCAGGTAAACTAAAGTACGAGGTCATGGCATCCATAGAGGGTGCCCAATTCAAATAACTGTTTACATGCAGGGATTGGGCATTTGGGCAACACTGTTCCGATTCTCCTGGTAATCTACATCTCGCCATCTAAGTAAGATCTCACGCGAAGCCACCTGGTAGTTTTTGGCACAAAGATGTTCTCGTGACAGACCCAGGGTCATTAGATGGTCTTCCACTTTCACAGCCCACCTACTATAAAAGGGGTTGTCCCTTAAAAAGGGGAACAAACCCCTCGCCCCATGGCACATGACCCCGAGCCATGACTTATGTGTGTCCTGCCAGGCTTTAAAGTACCAGCTGCACTGGCCCAGCTCTAGCCGAAGGGCTGCATTTGGAGTGCCTTACGGGGCTCTAGTTAGGGTACGCAGGAACTTCGTTTGAATCCGATCCAGGGGCTGTGCACTAAGTGGAGCCCAAAGCTCCACACAGAACAGAAACTGTGTGCCAAGTTTGGCATTAAAAACCTCCAAGGCCAATTTAATCTCCAGCCCCCCAGAATAAACAAAAAACTTTTGGATTGCCAAAGCCACCCTTTTGGCCAAACACTTGGCACCCCTGAAGTGATGATGCCACGACCCAGTACTACTGAAAAGAAGACCTAAATACTTAAAAGAATTCACCTGCTCCAGCTGCCTACCCCCCAGTCTCCACACATGGGAGTTAGTACGCTGGGACTTGGCAAAGACCATGATTTTGGATTTCTGGTAGTTCAATTCAATTTTATTGGCGGGCACTAGCTTTCGCCATGGCCCCACAATTAATAGACAAAACAAATACATAAATAACAAATATACAATAAATAATCACATAAAAAAAGCAAAATAAAACATTCTCAACAGAATCATGTTCCTAAATCAATCGCTTGCCCCCTACATAACCGTTGGAGGGACTAATGTCGAGTTCTAATCCATTCTTAAAAAAGACTATCTGGCAGAGCACTCTTCCTATATGCACATAGCATACCGTTTGAGCCTCTTTGTTTAATCTCCACTTACAATAAGGGGGCCAAAATACATCCTAATTCTATCATGCCTCCTCTGCTCTGACTTTCAGAGCAAGGTGCACAAAGGTAGCAACGGCCATAAGATCCTCTGCCCTAGACAGGTTCAGCATATATTTTATCCTATACGCCATATCCCAATACCCTTTCCCCTGCATCAATGGCAAAATCCAAACTTGCCTTAAGTTTTTATACAGTGAGCACTCAAAGAAAATATGGTCTATCGTTTCCATTTTACCCAGGCTGCAGATGCACTTACGTCTATCCCTTGATAGTGCATTATACCGGGCATGAGTCACTGCTGTCTCAATAAGCTGGAACCGAAGCCTAGTATAGGCTTCTAGATTTCTGGTAGTTAATTTCCATGCTATTTTCATCGCAATACTGGGCAAAAGTCTGCAATTGCCTATTTAATCTGACTCTCGTTTGGGAAAGCAATACGAGGTCGTCTTCAAAAAGCAGGCTACCTATATAACGGGAGGCCAAACTTGGAGGGAAAAAACACAGTTGTGCCATTTGCGGCACAACATCATTAAAGAAGAGATGAAAGAGGGTCGGGGCAAGGACACATCCTTGCCTTACCCCTCTATAGACAGGCACCTCCTGAGACACATGACCAGCCGGGGTGAGCTTAACCACCAACTTGGAATTAGTATAAAGCTGCTGGATCAAAAATAAAAGTCGTCTATCCATCTGAGTTTTAGCAAGCTTAGCCCATAACAAAGGCCTATTCACACGGAGGTCCAAAAAGGCCGCATACAAGCGACCATTCTTTCCCTGATATTTCTGGGCCAGATGAAACACTATCAGATACTGGTCGACCACCGACCTGCTTCTCTGGAAGCCTGTCTGCTCGGGGTGAAGAATATTAACTACCCCCAGCCATGTCTCGAGCTTCAAAGCCAAATATTTGGCATACAGTTTACTAATAGCCGGTAAAAGGCTAATCGGCCTGTAATTCGCTGGGATTGCTCTATCCCCTTTTTAAAAAATAGGGACAACAACAGCTTGATTCCACTGGGATGGCATTAATTCCGTTTGGTTAAGTTCTGTAAATAATACAGCCAACATTGGGACCCACCAATCTTTATAGCTCTTAACCAAGTCAATCGGAATTGCATCCCTTCCTGCAGCCTTATGACTTTTACAAGTCTTCAGAAGGTCCAATACTTCCTCCTCAGACATGGGGGGCCAGGATGGTAAAGTGCCCAACTCCACTCCATCCTCATCTTGTGATATACAAGCCAAGTAAAGGGTACTAAAATGAGCAACCCAATCAGAGGATGTAGCAGACATCGCTAACCTGGACATCCTACTATTGGTTCTGGTCTTAATCCAAGACCAGAAACACCTTGAATCACTGATCCTAGCCGCCTCCAAGGCCTTTGTCCATCGGGACAGATAATACAGCTGCTTTTTGGTCCTAATAAGCTTTTTATAGTCTCGTTTGGCCTGGAAGTACTGCTCAGGTAAGCTAAGTAAACTGCCTTGTCGATATTGCTTGTAGATCAGACGGTAAGAACATTTGGTCTTATAACAATCCTCCTCAAACCAGGGCTGGGCTCTAGCTGCCTTCAGGCTATTTTTTATAGGAATGTGAGTATTAATCAAAGCCTGTACCTGTATGCACAAACAGTTGTAAGCAACTATAGCCTGTTCAGGACTAGTGGCATCCATTATGGCCCCACGGGAGTTCATTAACTCTCCATTCTGCCAGTCGGCAAATGGGAGGGATGAGATCTTGTCTCAATTTACTAAAGTAAGTCTTGCAAGAGCTTCCTCCTCCTCAAGTCCCCCCCTTATTCCATACCCCAGAGTAGATGGAACCCCAGACTTAGGAAAATCCCTCAAACAATCTCCAGCGGGAGATGGTCACTAACCAAAATGGACCCCACGCAGAAATCAGCAACATTTGGCAGTACATTGAATTATACCAACCCCAGGTCAATAATACTAGAACCCCTCCCACCAAGATACGTAAATTCTCCTGGAATATTGGCACCATATTGGCTGGATATCCACAAAATTCCAACATGGACAACAAGCCAACCAGTTTAATACCAGACTGATTAATACCCGAGTCTTTAAATAATCTTGGGGCCACAGCCAGATGATACCGTAGATTAATAAAGGGACAATAGGGGAGTAAATCATGATCCGAGCTGCCCATTCTTGCATTGAAGTTACCCAGAATTAAGAAAAAAGCACCCGGAAAAGTTAAAATCCGGTCCTCAATGCATGCCTCCAATTGACTCCATACTCCTGAATGATACGTCTTAGAGTTAGCTGGCAAAATGTATACATTCAGAAAGATCCAAATCTCAGCAGAACATTTTATAATCATACCCAACAGAAAGGGGGGGAGCTTAATCACCTGCTGGACCATAATACCCAACCCAGTATGCAAAAGGCACGCCAATCCCCCACTGGGCCTCCCACCCAAGGATGGTGTTGCTGGTACATCATTTACCGTGTACTGGGAGAGCTCGGTGGGAAGCTCAATGGGGGATGCATACCAGGTTTCCTGAAGCATAATAATATGAAAGCTTCGAAGAAAAGAAATTCATTGTTGCACAACTTGGACAACCACCCGGCTATGTTCCAATAACTTATCCTGCACAAACCCCCACTGGGTGACATAAATGACCCAGCCATGGGACTCAGCCCAGTCCTCACCCCAATTGGGATTGGCCTAAGTCCCCCATCTGGGAAACTAGAGACTGATTACTTTGGGAATTGACTTCCTCATTTCCCAAGGGTTGGGCGATGATTGGGACATATGGCAAGGCCTGCTGGATATCCATCAGCAATGAGCCCTCTGGGGCAAGGTGTCCTTCCACCAAGGGGGAAACTAACAGCGAATGGTCGGTACTCGTGGCTTCACCCCTTTGGTCCTGGGGACCAAACTACTGGGACATAACTACTGGGTTTTGCGCAAGGTTAATCAAATGGTTATCAAAGGTTAATCAAACAGTTATTCCCTCAGAGGGAACTTTGGGTTTCCTGCCCTGGGGTAAACGAAATACTGGGGGTCTCCCTAGATCCGAAAATTTGCTCTGACCCATGGACAGAGGCTGGGCCACACTTAACGGCTCCACTACGATAGTTCTAAGAACCTCCCCCACTCGAACCCCCAAGACGAAAATAGATCATACAACCCCAATATTTTGGATGCCACCCAAGCCTCCCGAAACTGGACAACCACCCGCTGTATGGAGTACCCAGAAGGCAAAGTCAGGAATAATCTTATGGCACTTAATGGAATATTCCCCATTATAAAAGATAAATGCCTATGTATCGCCAGTTTAGTATTCCACCTGGGAAATATACCATTGGGAAGTGGATGGATTATAAAAGCAACTGCTCCCTGGAGGATAGAGAACCCTGGGTCCCTTCCTCCATTAACTCTTTGATGAGGACCATGACCTATTTCATTAAGTGGAGAACCCCTGTCCAATTGGCACTGAAATGAAGGACCACACACTACTTCAGGCTTATTTGTTGGGCAGGCTCTAATAGCCTCTAATATGGCTGAATTTGCATTGGTTATTGTATCCAACATTGAGGCTGTTTGGGTCTGCTAGAATTGGGCCAATTGCACCAGTTGGTCAAGCCTGGCCAGCAGCTTCTTAACAAGGTCCCCTATCAAAGTACATTGGTCCCCCAAGAGTTCCGGATAGGCTGGTTGATTTACCACAGGCAAAACACCTGCAGAGGCTGGTGGCAAGTTTTCCCCTTGCCGAGTTGCTGCAATGAACAAGGTAGAGGATAAGCTAGGCAAAGAGGGAGGAGTCAAATCAGCTAGCTGCCCTTCCACAGATGCTGACGCTACTGGAGAGTCCGGAACTGGATCAGGGGACCTTGTTTCAGACTCATCCTCCAACGGGTCATGAAAAGTAACTATAAAATTGTCCAACCTCTGCTGCTTGGGTTACGATTGCCCAGGTAGAATAGCCCCTGGCTGACGGCACCGCTTCTTAGACATTGCTAAGACTCCGCAGGGAGGGAGGAGAAAACAGAGCAAAGCACCCCTCTGGCCCGCCGGCGCCTAAGGCCGTGCGCACAAGAGCGTGCCCTTGCGCATGCAGCCCATAGGCGCGCATGCCCACGGCGTGCACGCTGCCGACCGCCCAGTGCTTCTGGATCCCACTGTGCTCCTCCCCTCACTTCCAATCAATGCGCTCACGTCTCCAGGTCCGCAGGAATGGGCATAACACCAGACAGCTGAGCTCTCAAACTCCGTCAGCTCCCTTCTCTCTCTCGGTACTTGGGGGGGGGCAGCTGCTCGCCAGGGGACCCAGCCCTTGGCTTCACACTCCCTCGCACAATTCCTTGCGCACGCCTCCGACCGCCCGGTGCTTCTGGATCCCTCTGAGCTCCTCCTCTCACTCCCAACCAATGCACTCACGTCTCCAGGTGCCACAGGAATGGGCGTAACACCAGACAGCTGAGCTGTCAAACCCCGTCAGCTCCCTTCTCTCTCTCAGGACTCGGTGGGGGGGCAGCTGTTCGCCAGGGGACCCAGCCCTTGGCTTCACTCTCCCTCGCACAATTCCTCCCAAAGTGCTTCAGAATCAGACTTCACAGGACTTAGGCAGAGGTAAATCCTATGGTATATACTTACATTTTCTTCAGGATCCAGGCTATTGTTTCTGTGTCTATGTATTCTTTGGGACTTGCTTAGCACATTGGGCCCTTGAACATCTTCTCATTTATTATTAATTATGTATGCTACAGTAGTGAGTAGAAGCGACAACTGAAATCACGGCTGTAGAGAATTTAAAATATTGAATATAGAAAGGGTATGAGAGAAGCAGTATTTTTATCCCAGTTTTGCAGATGGAAAACCGAGGCACAGAACTATGGGCATTTTTACACACACCTTAAAGTTCTGGATTTTTCAATCTTCTGGGTTTACAAGTCCACAAGTAAGTTCCGGATGCATTTTTCACACACACACACTGCCCTGAGGCAGTTCCTGGATGCATTCTTCACACAAACACTGCCCTAAGGTAGCCTAAAGTAGCCGCAGCTGTAGACGGGACAGGCTGCCATGGAAACCAAGTGACCACAACTGCCTGGAGCAAAGCAGTTTACCAGGAAAACGTTTTACACACAAATGTTCTGGGAGAAGTTCTATGCAGAAGTTCAAAGAGTCGGATATTTAAGATCTGGGTGAGTGATTTAGACACACAGAAAGTTCAGGATGTAACAGCAAACATGCAAGAGAAATGTATGTGTAAAAACACCCAGTGTTTCCTAGCTACCGGATTAAAACCGGATTACCGGTGCCGGATTTTTTGCATTGATTTCAATGGGGAACTGTCCCCATTGAAAT
>QEPC01000373.1:2318122-2363278 GCA_003113815.1 Sphenodon punctatus
GAATATCGCAGCGGTAGCTATTTCCGGCGGAAACAGTGTTTCCGCAATTAGTGGAATGGCATGGCAGAGGCTTTCATTCCGCGGTTTCATTCCGCGGTTCCGCTTATTTAATTCCGCAACTTAGTGGAATCGTGGAAACATGACATTTTCGCTATTTCCACAATTCCGCCAGCGCCACAAAATAGCAGAATAGTGGTTTCCCGCAATTTCCGCAATTTTTCCGCAATTCCGCGATTTGCAGAATTCCGGCGGAATTAGCGGAATATCCGCAGAAAATTCGCGGTGTGGCGCGGGCAATTCCGAAATGGCAGAACGGAATCGCGGCGCGGTAAAAGCTGCTGCCGCATCAGCCCTACTCGGGGCAGCTCACAACATATTAAAAACATTAAAACAAACAATAGTAATTCAATTAAAAAACAATATAAAACCCCATCCCCCCTACCCTACCCCAACCCAACCGATCCACCCATCTCCCTCGGGAAAGGCCTGGCAGAACAGCCACATCTTACATTGTCTGCGGAAAGAGGGGAGGCCGGCAGCCAAGCAGATCTCCGATGGGAGGGAGTTCCACAGTCACAGCGCAGCCACGGAGAATGCCCTCATAGTGGAAACCTGGGGGACCTTGAGGAGGGTGCCCCCAGCTCACCGCAGGGGCCGCTCCAGGACCCAGAGGGTGAGGCGATCCTGCAGATAGGTGGGGCCCAAGCCATTTATGGCTTTAAAGGTCAGCACCAACACCTTGAATTGGGCCCAGAAGCCTACTGGCAGCCAGTGCAGAAAGCGAAGCACCTGTGTGATATGCTCGCGTCGGCCTGTTCCCATCAAGAGACGGGCCACTGTATTCTGCACCAGCTTCAGCTTTCAAGCCAACACCAAGGGTAGTCCCACATAGAGCGCGTTGCAGTAATCCAGTCTCAAGGTAATAAAAGCATGGATGACTGTGGCCAGATCCAAGTCCAAGACATATGGCCTAAGCCGACGCACCAGGTGTAACTGGCGAAATGCCCCTTCGCCACAGCTGCCACCTGGGTATCCAGGCAGAGCTACAGGTCCAGGAGCACCCCCAGACTCCCGATCTGAGAAACCAGGGGAGGACCCTATCAATGATGGGGCCCACCATTCTCTTGGCCCTCCCCACAACCATCACCTCTGTCTTGTCAGGATTAAGCCTCAGGTGGCTCGCCCTTATCCAATCCCCCACAGCAGACAAACACTGGATCTAAGGACAGGCATGGATCTAAGCATCGAGACTGCCGGGCCTGAGTCGGAGGAAAATGAGAGATATAGCTGGGTGTCATCAGCATATTGATAAACAGCAACACCAACCATTGTTGGTGTTGCTGTTTGACTATTTTGCCCCTGATTTATACCCCAGTGTATATTTATCAGCATATTTATAATGATGACATATTCATATTGATGACATCTCACTCAATACTCCCTAACAACCTCTCCCAGAGGCTGCAGATACACATTGAACAAGAGAGGGGATAAGATGAAACCCTGCGGTATTCCACACATGAGGCCCCGGGGGGAAGATGAAAACTCCCTCAACACCACAGGCTGGGTTCTCCTGGACAGGAAAGAGCGGAACCATTCAGGAACAGTTCCACCAATCCCTGCCCGGTTTTGCAGCCGTCACCAACAAGTCATGATCAACGGTATCAAATGCAGCCGAGAGATCTAACCGGATCAGCAGGGTCGAATGACCCTGGTCTAACTCACGGGAGAGGTCGTCGGCCAAGGCCACAAGCGCAGTCTCCATGCCATAACATGAACAAAAGCCTGACTGTGAGGGATCGAGAAAATTAATCCGGTCCAGATGCCCCTGGAGCTGCTGAGCCACACACACACGCACCCATTCAATAACCTTCCCTAAAAAAGGAAGGTTGGAAACTGGTCGATAACTGACAAGGACGTCCACGTCCAAAGATGGCTTCTTGAGCAGGGGCTGCACCACCGCCTCCTTGAGACAGCTCGGCACCCTGACCTCGCCAAGGGAGGCATTGACTATCCCCGCCAGCAATGGCCCTAATGTCTCCCAGCTAGCCTTAACCAGCCAGGACAGGCATGGATCTAATTCAGAATTGGTGGCTCGAACACTCCCAAGAGCATCTCCCGCATCTGAGGGCGACACTGTCTGAAACTCATCCCACAAACCAGGACCAGACGGGGCTTCCACTGCCTCAGAACCGTTCTCTGCTAAAAAAGTTGCATCAAAACTGTGGTGAATTTGAGCAATTTTATCTGCAAAAAAGTCCGCAGACAAATTACAGTTAGCATTTAATGGTTCTACGTCCAGACGGAGGGAGATCGGACTGACCAGCCCCCTCACCACCTGGAACAGCTCAGCTGGGCGGGACTTAGTGGACGCAATGCGGGTAGCAAAGAAAACCTTCTTTGCTGTCCACACCACTATGGCATAGGTATGTAACCAGACTCTATGCCGCAACCGGTCCACTTCAGTACTGTCACTGGCTCTAAGGGAATGGGGTTTATGGTGGTGGGGTCAAGCCTCTGGGCAAGGAAACTACCACTTTCACACCAAGGAAAATAGGGCGGCTTGCTCTTACGAATATAGCCCTCTCCGGTAATAATGTCCCTCAGGTTGTAGGGTGGGCTTTCCCTCGTTAATGGAAGGCAACCCTTTTCATCATAGGGACTCTCTGAGCAAGCCAATTGCCCCAAAGGGAGGGGAAAGGGTACACACTGGAATCGCTCACTCGGGGAATTACTCGGGTCCAGGATAGTGCTCACAAGTGTAGGGAATGGAAGGGTCCAAGGGAAGGGGTGCCAGATCCAGGGACTGGGGTTAGTTAGGGAGGAGGGAGAAAGGGCTTGCACTCCACTGGGTAAGGGGCAAGGAACACGGGGAATTCTAAGGGGCACACTACCCGGGTGGAGGGTCTCACCAAGGATTTACACCGCTCACCACTATGCACTCCAGGGAAATCAGGATAAGCCACACCCACTCACCTCACTCACCACACTCACCCAGCACCAAGGTTAGGACTTACTCTCTCACTCGCTCGCTTCCACTCTCTCAGGCTCCAATTCTTTGCAAAAGGGTTTAGGGGAAAACCAGGGGCCAGCTTCTCGAAGACTCGATTACCGGCGGGGAGGCCAGGCCCCGCCGGCACTATTTATGCCTCCCCACCCTCTCCGAGTCAGTGTGAGGCAGGTAAGCCACGCCCCCCTGCAGGGCGTGCCGGGCGTGCCTGACAGTGTGCGTAAAGGGGCGGGGCTCCACCCCCGTCGCACGCCGCGCTTTGCTCCACCCCCTCCAGCCCTTCGAGCGGCCCCAGGCCGCCGCCGCAGCGATCCTGCCGGGCCGCCTCCTTACAAGTACTTGAGTGACGCCACCGTCGCTCTAATCGCCACCCTTCCTGCTTCATCTGCCGCAGCTCAGCCGTATATCATGGGAAGCTGCAATGTCGGTATTTCGGGAGCGGACGCTTGGGAGCCACACAGTCGATGGCCTCCGTCAGCCTGACATTCCACCTAGACACGAGGTCATCGAGTGACCAGCCATCAAGGTCAGAGGAAACATCCCTAGAGCTATCTGGAATTTTTCAGGTTCCATAAGCCTTCGGGGGCGAACCAACCTAACTGGTTCTACACCCTCCCGAGGGTCAACATGTGCCAGAATATCTGCCCGGAGGAGATAATGATGCGTCCATGACAAGGACACCACCAGCGGATCCCCCGCCTCAAGGCCTGTGCAAAATACCATGTCCAGGGTATGTCCTCCAACGTGTGGGGCCCACTACTCTCTGAGACAGGCCCATGGTTGCCATGGCGATCATGAACTCACACTCCACCCCTCCAAGACTGGCATCGGCATGAATATTGAAGTCCCCCAGGACTATCGTCCTGGGGGACCGCAAGATCACCTCTGACACCAGCTGAGTCAGCGCATATAGGAAGGCTGCCGTGCAGGTGGGTGCACGGTATAACAGCAGTATCCCTACCCTGTCTCTGGCCAAATCCAAATTCAGATGGAGACCCTCTATACCCATGATAGATTGCACAGGAAATCTCCTCATGGACTAGGCATCCTTAAAAATAATGGCTACACCACCACCCTGTCCTTCCAGCCGTGGCTGATGCTGCACAGAGTACCCGGCTGGAACTAGATCAGCCAGTATAGGCCCCGATTCATTGTCCAGCCAGGTCTCCATGATACATGCGAGGTCGGCTGCCTGGTCCAGGATCAACTTCCGGACCGCAGTTGACTTATTAGCTACCGACCTCGCATTTATCAGCATCAAGCTGAGGCTAGGGGTCCTCTGATCCCTAATCACCTCACTACCTGCCTGGCAGCCAGTGAGCAGGACAGAAACACACCATCTATCCCATCTCACAGATCGAACCTGCCTCCCAGAAGAACCATAATTCCCCCGGCCCAGAATGACCTCTATGGCTGCAGACACCACCACCCCCGATCCGCTCCACCAACCCCCCCCCCCCGGAGGCTTTCCTGCCAGCTCCCTGAGAGAGATTCCCACCCCCCAAAACACCCCCATCTTCTTCTGCCACCAGAGAATCCCTCCCTCTCAGAGGGATGCACCGCTCCCTCACACCGAGAGGGTCAGCCCTCCCCTCCCAAACCCAGTTCCCTTGTCCCCCTCCCCCATAAAAGAAATACCCCATTCCTCCTCAGGTGCACTGCCTACAGCATGCGCCTGTGGCAGTGCCGGGTGGCCAGCTTCTTCTGGCTGCGCCGGGACCCAGAAGTCCTGGATCCCGGCCCCACCCTGAGTTGATACCTGTGGGGCTGGGCAGCACAGCTTCGGGAAGCGGCAACCAGTCCAGGCTGCATCAGCGGCATCAGCGCTGGCAGCAGAAGTTTCCAGAGCGACAGCAGTGGCACCTGGTTAGCTGGTGAATAACTGTCACAGTCCATGGAGCTGATGAAACATATTTGTCCACCACCGTCACTCTAGTCTGCAAACGGCCTGCCAACGGGCTAATGCCCTTTGGCCACAACCCAGAGGCCGCCGCCCCCTGGGCAGCAGCCCTTTTTGTGATGGTTACCTGGGGGGAGGGACAGACGAAGAGTCACAGGTGGGAGGGGATTCCAGCGCCTCAGCCAACACCCCTTTCCAGGCCAGCCACATCCCCTGGGTAGCATCCCCTTTTGTGATGGTTAGCTGGTATGAAGCCTGGACCTTTTGAACCCCCAGTGCAAAGCTCTGTCAGTTGAGCTCTAGGAGTAACTGTAGGAATGTTTTTGATTCAGCTGCTAGAAAAGTAGTTAACACACCTCCCCCTGTGGTTTACATAGCAGTTGGGTAGAGGACTGTAACAAAGTTAATAGTATGATTGGGTAGGCAGGTTTGTGGTTCACCATGCTGGTGTCCTATGTTCTATTTTTCACCATTACCTTGTATATTCTTTTTGTTATTTTACTGTAGAAAATTAGGTAGGTAGCGGGTCATAATTTCTTGCTGGGTCTTGGTTGTTGAATGCTGAGGAGTTGGAAGTGCTAGTGCATGGGTCTGTTCTGAATTTAAAGGTGCCACACTTGCTGGTTCAGCAGTGGATATGGTGAGTAGCTCTTGTCTCTCCCTCTGTTTCCCTTCCTTCATCTCCCCCTCCCCCCCGGTCTCTCAGATTGTAAGCCCTAAGGCAGGGACCGTGTCTATTCAATTACTTTGTAAAGCGCCAGGTACATTGCTGGTGCTGTATAAATGTTTGATACTGTCAGAGAGCAGGAGAGCGACTTCGTGCGGCAGGTCTCGCTCAGGGCCATTGCCCATGTACTGTTTCGTTTGGTGCTTGCCAGCTCGAGTAGACGCGAGTAGGATCCCCCGGGGCGCGGCCAGAGTGGGAGGTGGCGTTATTGAGCGATTTAGTGGACTGCACGAGAATACCCCCCATGTCACTTCCGCCCGGGACATTTAAAGCTGCTGCGGGGCCTGGAGCTCTGTGTAGGTGGGACTGTCAGACAGCGGGAGAGCGACTTCATGCGGCAGGACTCACCCGGGGCCGTTGCCCGTGTACTGTTTTGTTTGGTGTTTGCCAGCTTGAGCAGACGGGAGTAGGATCCCCTGGGGCCCAGCCAGAGTGGGAGACGGCGTTATCGAGCGATTCTGTGGACTGCACGAGGATACCCCCACGTCACTTCCGCCCAGGACATTTAAAGCTGCTGTGGGGCCTACGGCCGCGCCGTCGGTGCACGCCCAAGGACGTCGCACCTAAGGGCTGCGCGCAAAAGGGCGCACCCTTGTGCGTGCGGTCCTAGATGCCGGCGTGGAGTCGGGGCAGTATCCTGGTCCTCGCCCGCCTCGCAACTCCCTAGGAGGATTTTTTGCGGCTTTGGTGGCAGACGGATTGGACTCTGTGGCTTTTGTGTGCAGGTAGAACTTACTTGCTATCCATGTAACATATAGACATTGGAGCCCTGGCTGGACTGGGGAGGCGATACCGATGGGCTTAATGGTCTGACGGGCACCCTTTTTTGCTTTTGATCAGGTTGGCTTGGGCTTTCGTGGGTTGTGCTCGCTGAGAACCCTGTATTATTTCTTAGAGCTGAGCATTATTTTTTGTATCTGTAATAGCTTATTTTATTGAACAGACGAGGTTTTTTGGTTTGGGGAATTTTACCCTATAATTCAAGTGTATTTAGGGTGTCCCCGGTCCTGATATAGTACACATTAGTGCCTTACAATAGAGATGACTAGGAAGAGAAGGCGACAGGGAGGGACCACTGCTGTTGATCAGTCCCATCCAAAACAATTGAAATTAGATTCATTTATAAGTTCACAGTTGGGTAATGGTCCCAAGGAGGGAGGGTCACCTGCTCCCCCTGTGCCTGAGACAGGCGATTTATTGTTGTCTGACTCTCTTCTGAATTTAGACGATCCTGGAGAAGGTAAAACTCTCCTGGAGTCAGCATTGCCCCCCCTTTTAGATCCTCTCATCCATGGGGTGGGGGGAGGGAGTCCGTTGCTGAGGATACCTCACAGTCTTCCCTTGGATCGGAACTCAGTCCCTATGAACTACTGAGTAATAAGTGCTTTGTGATTGGTGACCTGATTAAAAAGCTGATAGTGCAATTAAGAGACATAACTTCACTATTACAAAATCAGAAGGCCCAGATGGCTAATGTAACTGATTTTATCACAGAATACAGAGCAGGGCTTCTGGGCAAGGAAGCTCAGAAGTTGCTTATGGCAGCATCAGCCCTTCCCTTGGACAGGATAACTCCTGAGGGACCTCAGGAGGCAGGGAGCATCCCCCAGATTAGGGCGTCTGCCTCTAGTATTCCCAATACTCATAATGGACAGAGGGGGCATAGTACCTATATCCATTCCCGGCAACTACAGATTAATGAAAGGGCAGTCTCCTTCAGGGTCCACCCACTATGTGATGGCCGGTTTCCGTCATGGAATTCTAAGGTGGCTGATCAACATAATTTATCCTTCATTTTGTCCTTAGGTATCCCCTTATGGGATATAAGATATTTTCAGATTCTACCAGCACCTAGGAACCTGCAAAAATTATTGTCCATTTTTGCTCTGTCTCATTGGTTGCAAAGACTTTAGCTCAATTCAATCTCTTTTACTCCGGGGGATTTCTGTTGGGGAGGTATATGCAGATCCTATCAAGAGCCCTCTGATCCTGGGTGAGGCAAAAAAGCACCCAATTCCTCCTGCAGGGCTTGCCACGATACTGGGACTGTTAAACCAACCAGTCGGAGTTTTTCTAGGCCACGGAGGCATCCAAACACTGTACCTGTTAATACTAGACTTATTAATATACCAATGGAGGGGGGATTGAGGGATATCTCCCTTCCTAGAGATCTCAGGGAGCCCATTTTGGACAACATGGATCCCCCCCTACAGGTTGACATGCTGGAGGATGCAGGTGTCACACTAACAGAGTCTCCTATCATCTCTATGGATGAAGGGCTTCAGGCAATTGGCCCCCTGGTTACTCTGGATAACCCTAAATTAAGTTCTACCTGTCGCACCCAGATTGAATCGCTTTTGGCAGTGAGGCCCGCTGTTGACGATGCATGAACGCCCATGCAGACATCTATAGAGGGGCTACCCTCTGGGAGGGAGGAGGGTGATATGGATTACTGAGTGCTAGCATGTCATGACTTGCACATGTCTGCTCATGGAACATTGCTGGGTGGTTCTCTTGTCTCAGGGATCCTGAATTTGTTATTTATATTTCCCAGTTTCAGATAATATTGGTACAAGAGACTTGGGCCAAGGTTCCATTAGAACTGGAAGGGTACACCTCCTTTGAGCTTTTGACCTCTGCATCCAATACCAAAGGCCGACCTTGGGGGGGGGGGGGGGTTTAGGCTCTTTGATTAAGGGGGATTTCAGGTGGATTCTTCAGGAGGAGTTAAGGTTTCCCCCCTGGGCTATTGGGGTGGTTCTTAGAATAAATTGCGCTGTATTTACTTTTCTGAATGTCTGTTCAACCCAGCAATTCCAACCATTTTGACCCCTCGGTTTGGGACAAATTATCTACAGCTATTGAGGGAATTCTTGATAGATTCCCTAGCTGCTTTTTCGTCCTAGTGGGCGAATCCTTGAGTCCCCATTGTGAAATTCCAGACAGGAATTATCTTTCGCAACTGCACCCTAGGCAATCTAAGGACACCAAAGTGACAGCGTCTGGCATAAATTTCTTTAATCTCCTCACAGCCCATAATCTTCATTTACTGAATGGGATTTGTTGTCAAGATAGGAAGGGCGAATTGACCTTTTTAGGTCCCACTAGATCCAGTACAATGTATTTTGTTGCAGTTTCTGCAAATGTCTTGGATCAGCTCAGGGATTTTTCTGTTGGGGGGGGGGCGCAGCTCAGTGATCACTTACCTCATATTTTCGTTCGATGGTCTGAACCTTGAGCCCCTGCATCAATCCCTGGGTGCAATTGCGGAGGGAACTTTTCACGGGAGATACTGCCCGACAAAGTGGGGCAGAATTACCCCGGAATCCCTGAATATTTTACTGTCTGATGGGCAGGTAAGGAAGTGCAAGGATAGCATTATGGCTAATCTCTCTGAGTCGGAATCTATCCTGTCCTTTGATCAATTGACCAACTATATGCAGTGCCATTTTCTGGCACTGGCAGCACTTCTTGCGCCTGTCTCTGCTCCTTCGGGCAGAAACCAACCTTGGTTTGATAGGGAGTGCCGCAAGGCTAAGGCTAGATTCCAGGCAGTGTATAGAGCCTACCGCCAAGGTCAGTTTCCTTGCTTGCCGGCCATGTTTCATCAGCTCAAAAGGAGTATAAAGATCTGATTAAGGATAAAAAGAGACTCTTTTATGGACAAAAGTGGGAGCAGTTTCTTGAGGCAGCTAATTCCAATGATTCAAGGAAATTTTGGAAATTGTTAAATAGCTCTTTAAGTAGTAACAAGGTCACCTCACAGGTAACACTTCCCGATTTGGTGTGGAAAAATTACTATTGGTAACTGTGTACTGGTATACGGCAAGGGCGCAAGACTTGGATAGCAAGAATGAGTTGATCCTTCCTGAGTGGCCTCAAATTATGGATTTCGAGGTGTCATCTCGACACCTTTAAAAATAACAAGGCGCCAGGGATGGATTGCATCCCAATTGAATTCATCAAGAGCTATAAAGATTGGTGGATTCCCTTGCTTTCTTCCCTTTTCACAGCCATCAACAAATCGGGACTTGTTCCTCTTTCCTGGAAAAGGGCAGTTGTAGTTCCTATTTATAAAAAAGGCTCCCGTCAGGATCCCGAGAATTACCGACCAATTAGCCTACTCAGTGTCATAGGCAAGCTATATGCCAAATTACTTCTTACACATCTGCAGAGTTGGATAGATGTCAGTAAGATAATACACCCAGAACAAGCAGGTTTTTTGAAGGCGCGCTCAGTGGTAGAACGTTGTTTGATCTTAGATCATCTTGCGGGGAAGTATGTGAAATTGAATGGGCATTTGTTTGTGGCTTTCTTGGACCTCAAGTCAGCCTTTGACTCGGTCGACAGGACTTTATTGTGGTCCAAGCTAGCTAAAACTTCAATTGATGGGAGATTTTGTCATCTTATCCAGAGTCTTTATTGGAACCATACATTAGTTATGAAAACCTGCAGGGTGGGGTGGGTTACGGAAGAAACTGATGTTTCGATTGGAGTCAGACAGGGATGTGTTCTGGCCCCTACCCTCTTTAATCTTTTTATTAATGATGCTATCCCGCTTATGGCAGATTTAAGGTTCCCCCTCCCAGGTTAGCAGAGCGCTATATATGCTGTGTTTATTGTATGCCGACGATTTGGTTCTCCTGTCGCAAACACATATTGGGCTTTCTAGACAGCTCAAGGGTTTTCTGGAGTATTGTAATTCAAATCAATTGACGATCAATTATAAGAAGTCCAAAATGATGATGTTTTCAAGGAAGAGGAAATTATACAGCTGGATGTTGGATGGACAGCTTATCGAGCAGGTTAGAACTTTCAAGTATTTGGGTATATGTTTCCAGGTGTCAGGGAGTTGGAAAGAACATTGGGTGATTTCAGATGTTACGAGATCACAGTGAACCACGGTGAATACCCACCTGTGGTCACTGTGCCTCGAACGTCTGTTTGGCGGTCGCCAGATGTTCACCACGGTCAATACCCACACGGGGTCATTTTCAAGCACGCATCCCAGGCGAGCCGTGGGAATTTCCCGGGCAGCGTGGTGAAAGTGATCCCCGATGGGGGCAAAAAAAATCACGTCTGGTCGGGCACCACGGCCCGGGATCACCGGCGGGATCACGGGCTGTGGCGAGTTTGGCTAGATGCAGCGGCCGCATTGGCCCCGCCGCCCGCCCGTCTCCCCAGAGGGTGGGCGGCGGGGAGCGTGGAGGGGGCGGGGCCGTGCAGCCGCACATTGTGCCGTGCGGCCCCGCCCCCTCCCTGATTCCCCGCCAGGATCCCCCGACACGTCTGATACGGCGTGACGGGGTCATCCCGGCAGGGGATGATTTGGTTGTTTTCGGTACGGGGCCAAGCAGCCCCGTAACGTCTGAAAACACCCGTTATAACAGGGCCCTACTGGCAGCAAAGGGTATTTTGGCTGTGCCGCTGAGACTCTTTGATAACATGGGGCAGAATGTGATCAAGACAGCCCTGGAAGTTTTCAACTGTAAAGTCAGAGCCAAATATTTGTATGGGGCAGAATTATGGGCTCCCTTGACTACCTTTAATTTGGACCTACTGCAGTCAAGGTTCATCCAAGTGCTAGTTAAAGCTCCTAGTGGGACACCTCTTGCTGCTATTAGATTGGAAATGGGGCAAAGAAGCTGGTCCTATAAGGTTTGTGTTTTATCCCTTAAGTTGTGGCATAAAATAACTAATTCATTGGTCTCGTGCCTAACTAATCTTATGCTTAAGGACAGTCATGGGAACCAGTGGTGCATGGGAATTGAATCAAAACTGATAAGGATGGAATTTTCCCTGGAGTACTTATCTAGTAGGGACCCCACCCAGGTGTGATCAGAAGTACTTTTGCGCTGGGATGATCTCGATCAGCAGTGTGAATTGGCTAAAATTAGGGAGTCCCCCCACATGAGGAGTTACTTTACTTTGATTCCAAATAGGGGGGTTATGACCGACTATTTAAACTCCAAGCTCCCTCTTAGAGGGAAAAGATTGTTTCTCAGAGCCCGTTTTAATGCTCTTCCCACCTGACATTTGGAAGGTCGGGTGGGGGGAATTCCGTTCCCAGAAAGATTGTGCCCTTTTGACCACCTGGAGGTGGAATCGTCGGATCATCTTTTCCTAAGGTGTCATCTGTATGACAACCTCATGGAAACCCTTCCAAGTCCTTTCCTGAAGAAGCTGCCTGGCAGGTCAAATTATTTTCTCCTGGAGCTGGCCTTGAAGGATGATGACCCAGAATTGACTGCCATAGTAACTAATTTTTTATGCTCGGCAATAAGTCGGAGATGGGATTTTTTGGCGTTTAAATTATCTTTGGGCGATGTGTGTGAAGAGTCATGACACGTTAAGCACTGAGTTAAGTACTGTTTTAGGATGCTGTTTGTGCAGTGACAGTTTGTCTTCTGTCATCAGTGGTACTGGTGGTTCTTTCTTGTAGATTGATCTTTATTGACCAAGCTTTATCATCTTCAGTGTGTGTCTCAGTTTAAGAAATGACCTATGGTCAGGCTGGTATTATAAATTTATGTAGATTTTTGCCTTTGTTCTTTTGAAATTGGACCAAGATGATGTTGTTGTTGTTGTGTTCACGTTTTTTGTTTTAGTAATGCTGCTTTTCATCTGGCTTTCATCTGGTTTTATTGTATTTTGTGCAATTTTTGTGTTTTGTTTCTGTTTGTTCGTAAGCAATGACCTTTGGTCACCCTGTATTATTGTTGTTATTATTATTAGTGTACGTATACTATTTGGAGATTAGTGAGAGAAATAACTGTGAGCTCAGTTGTAACAAATCCCTGAAAGTTTAAAAAAACTAGCATTTTAAATTTTGATTCTGCAATTAATGGGAAACAATTGGAGTTGTTTCACTTTACGTAGAAGGGCAGCAGGCACCAGCATTCTGCACCTCTGGAGACCTCGAATGTACAAAGACCATAAATGGGTATTGAATTGATATAGGTAAAGAAAGAGGAGATGAAATAGGTTTCTTGGATAAGGTGTTGGAGTTGAACCTGGAAGACCATGGTTCAATCCTGTTTTAACCATGAGCTCACTAAGTGGCCTGAACAGGGCACTATCTCTCAGCCACAGTTCCCCATCCCGAAAATGGGAATAA
This sequence comes from Sphenodon punctatus, assembly GCA_003113815.1. NCBI lineage: Eukaryota > Metazoa > Chordata > Lepidosauria > Sphenodontia > Sphenodontidae > Sphenodon > Sphenodon punctatus. Next base: position 2,330,877 of record QEPC01000373.1, read on the forward strand.
TAATGACCTACTTCACAAGGCAGTTGTGAGGATGAACTAGATATGGATATTAAAAAACTTTGAACACTGGCAGTGCTGTATAAATGATAAATAATAATAATGAATATTTCAGCAAAAGCTGACACAGTTGTCCACAAAGGTTGTGCCTGATAAGGGTACTTGCAAAGATGAAAGGTATAAGTAGAGTAGGTTTATATTACGGTAAAGGTTTATATTAAGTTTGAGGACAGTTTAAGATTGAAAAATTTGAAAGATATGGAGTTGTCTCCAAAAGATGAGTTATCTTTTGCTCAAAAGTAGAACTTTGAATGTGAAGCAAACTTGGAATGAACACAAATGTTTACCGTGACGCTATCTGTAATAGGGAGCAGCCTGATGGTGCTGCTGCTCCTTTAAGAGAGCTGGGAAGACCAGCCTGAGGGCTGGGTATGGTCATGGCTGAACCAGCCCCGCAGAGCGTGTGTCAGCCAGCCCAGTAGAACTGAAAAGCCTGAGCTGGAAACTAAGTTGAATGTGGAGTAAAGAGTGGGAAAGGGTTGTAGTCATTTAAGAGCCAGGGATAGGAAAGCTAGCTCCACTCACTCTGGGCATATAAGAGCAGCCCCAGCCAGAAGAGAGACAGTCTGAGACCGGCTACAGATCAGAGAGGAGCTTTTCAGAGAGCTAGGCTCAGCAGAAGCCTTATCCAGGGTTCTTAACTGTTGGTGTTTGACTGAAGGCCAAGAAGGAGCTTTGCCTGAGAACTGACTCAGCAGGAGTCCAGTCCAGGGTGCTGAACCCCGGCAGAACAGCTTGGAGAAGCCTGGGCCCTGGGCTGGCTTGGACGTGGGCTTGAGAAAAGGGCTTTAGCACTCTTCATAAGACAAGGTCAGTGAGACCTGAGATGGCCAGGAGAACTCACCTGGACTTTGAGTATGTGGCAAGAAACTGCTGGGCTCAAAGGGAACTGTGTTTGGCCCAAGGGCCCTGAGCCTGTGAGTAGCAGCTAGAGGACTGTGGCCTAACTGGGTGGTTATTTATTATTTATTTTATTTTTATTTATAGTCTTATACCCTGCCATTCCATGCTCCTGCAGCTCGGGGCAGCTTACAACATAAATAAACATCCATAAAAACCATATTTTAAACAATTTAAAACAAGGAATACAGTAAAAGCCATACAGTCCAAAGTGTGCATAAAAGAGAATAAAAATACAAAAAACCCATCTTTACGCAGAACCACCCTTTAACCCTCCAACCCCACCAGATGCCTGGCGGAAGAGCCACGTCTTTGGTGTTGAAATGTGAGGAGATTTAGACTGAGGCGGATCCCCACTGGGAGCAAGTTCCACAGCGCTGGAGTAGCGGCCAAGAACACCCGCCTGTCAGTCCCCACCCACTTATAGTGGGGAACCCCCAGAAGGGTGCCCCCTGACAACCGCTGGAGCCGCCCAGGGGTCCAGGAAGTGAGACAGTCCTTCAGATAGCCAGGGCCCATGCCGTTTAAGGCTTTATAGGTCAAAACAAATACCTTGATTCGGGCCTGGAAGACTATAGGCAGCCAGTGATGTAATGTGCTCCCAGAGAACCATCTCAATAAGGAGCTGGGCCACGCATTCTGCACCAGCGGCAGCTTCCGGACGTCACCATGGGCAGCCCCACATAGAGCACATTACAGTAATCCAGCCTCGAGGTGACAAATGCATGGATGACCAGTTCAGTTGGTTTGACTTATGGAACCGGAGAGGTTCCAGAATGCTCTTGGGGAATTACCCTCCAGTCTCAACAACCGTTCACTCCATGACCTTGTGACTTTTTGGAACACCTTTCTGACTGAGGCTATCAACCAAATGGCTCCTAGGTGTCTGCTCCCTGAGCATCGGCAATACAGGTCCCTGTGGTTCACAGAGGACCTGCACCGGCTGAAGCTAGAAGGGCAGCGGTTAGAGTGACGGTGGTGTTGTACTCATGCTGAAGCCGACAGATTGTGGCATAGAGCTAATTTGAAAACCTATGCAGTGGCTGTGCAAGCAGCAAAGAAGGGGTTCTTGCTGCTCTCATAGCATCCGCTAAGTTGCGTCCAGCTGAGCTTTTCCGGCTGGTCGGTCCAGCCTCCCTCCGCCTGGAACTGAAATTTTCCAGTGCTCACTGCGACATATTTGTTCACTATTTCACAGATAAAATCACGTACATTCACCACGACTTCAACGCTGCTTTTAATAGAGTAGGAGAACCAGAGGTTATGGTCTTGTCCAGTTTTGTGGGATCAGTTTCAGAGGGTGTCGCCCGTGATGCTCATTGGGGCAGTTTGAGCTACCTCTTGTGAACTGTACCCATGCTTGTTGTGGCTGGTTAAAGTCAGCCAGGAGCCATTGGAGCCATTGCTGGCTGGGGTAGTCAGTGCCTCCCTTAGGGAGCACAGAGTTCCGGGATGCCTCAGGGAGGCTATGGTACATGCTCTGCTCAAGAAGCCACCGCTTAACATTGACTCCCTTGCCCGCTATCGGCCAGTCTCTAACCTTCCCAACTGCGAGGGCTCTAGAAAGTGATACAGTCTAGATGCACCTGCAACTGATGGGTCACTACCCATTCAATAACCTTCCCTAAAAAGCGGAGATTAGAGACAGGCTGATAGCTCGCTGGGGAGTCAACATCCAAAAATGGTTTCTTGAGAAGGGGTTGGGCCACCGCCCCCTTAAGGGACTCCAGAAACCTACCCTCCCCCCCCAAAAGGCACTGACCACCCCCACCAGCCCCAATGTCTCACTGCTGGTCTTACCAGCCAGGATGGGCATGGGTCCAGTTCACACGCTGTGGCCCTAACAGAGCCAAGCACATCCCCCGTCTCAACAGGCATCACCAATTGGTTAGGGACAAGGTTGCCAGAGGGCTTTTTCCCAGCGTTAGTGGCAGACTGTGGGGAACTGAGTATGAACCTGCCAAGAGACTATATAATTGAGAACTGTGTATGCCCAACCAGGGTGTACGGTGGATGAGCTAGCCTGGAGAATAGATATGGTGGGAAACTGTATATGTGACTGTGAGTAATTCCCTGAAGAAACTGTGCAGATAGAATAAAAGACTAAAGCTAATTCTCAGAAGGCAAGTGACTTATGCTAATTCCCTAAAGACAGCGGCTGCTGGCCGGGGTCTGATTCTGCATTTAGTTTTTCATGAAAAGCAGAGATGGATTCATTCATGGTACTAAACAATACTGTCACTGTCTTCTATCAAGAGTGGAAAACCAAGTTTGAAGGCAGTAATGACATTAAAATTCTCAAAAAGAGAATCGCCATTCTGAAAATATTCTTTGAAGGGGCTATCCATTCTGCAGTGTGAAGGCATTATGGATGGATTCAAGGGAGCAAAATGATCTCACAAATAGGCCACCCCTGCTAGCATTTTGAAGTCTTTGAAGAAATACCCATTGTGATGGTATGGTGGGTTTGAAGTAAGTCACCCCTAGCAGTGTGATGTCTCTTAAATGATGGAAATCATACATTAATAATTATAGGAAGGTTTTCATTTAATTTAAACCTTATTAGTTTAATAAGTCTCTCATCTATCTGGAGTCAGGATTTATAAGAAAGGTCTGGATCATTTATGATTTCTGTAAATCATTGAGCAAAACCTATACAAATAATTGTCACTAAAATGTAAGCTAGAGTAATCATGTACATAGGTATTTAACATTATTAAAAATATGTAAAATCATCTGCCGTGAAGAGATAGAAAGTAGGTATTGTATCAGACTAAAACACTTCCTGGATATCACAGATGCTGGAAACCTTCACAGAAAATAAGAGTTGAGTTTTTCTTTCAGTGATGTGACACAAAAACATTTTAACATTCAGCAGCATTGCAGAAATCTTCAAAAATCTTTATTGTATCAATATGAAAACTTAGATGCAATAAAAGTATCTATCTACCTCTCCTATCTTCCTTTCTCACACACATTATCTTCAAAACACATTTCCGCTTGCAAATGAAAGTTTCAGATGTATAGATGATTATTTTAAACACCTTGGGTTTAAAATAATCTGGCGTGGCCACCCATGGTGGTGTCATGTGTGCTCCCACCACCAGATGGTACCACGGGCGGGAGCAGAGTTTTTCAGGACCGTGGCAGGATTAACTCCAGGTTTTGCGCTGGGCTCCCTGCCAACGCACAACCTGGAGTAAGCCCTGCCATGGTCTGGGGAAGCCATCCCCAGACCGGAGTAGAGCGGGCTGTCGTATATAATGGCCTGCTCTATCTAACTCTGTCTAAGCTTTTCCAGCCAGGCGTGGTGGCCTCATAGGCTGCCGCACCCGCCCGTCAGGGAGGACATGGCAGCATGAAGGGCGGGGCCTTGTGGACCATGGCCACATGTCGCCCCCACCCTCTCTCCGTCCCCTCCACAACCCCAGCCACCAGTAAGTCTGCTCGATGGCAGGCCCAGATCCTGCCTAGGGCGAGAGCCCTCACCCTGGGCAGGTTCAAAGCGTGGCGGCACCAAATACCCTTTGTTTTAAAAGTATCGATTTCCAGAAAATGTCATCTTGAATCTTTGTTAGAAGAAACACCATATAATGATTAAATACCCCATAATAGTTAAAGCACCAGCACACGTTAGGGAAGAAACTTGTAGGACTAGTAAAAGTATGCTTAAACAACCAATTTAAATCCCAGACACTATTAAATATATACACAATATCATGACTAAGTTCAGTTGATTCCAATGAAACTTACTCACGGGCAAGTGTAGTTAGAATTGGGTCCTGGGACAGCAAAATGAAGAGATGAGGGGAAACCCAAATTCATAATTATAATTTATTTATTTATTTATTTATTTATATAAAATTTGTATCCCGCCCACAGGGCAGCGAACAACAACTATAAAAACAATAAAACATTTTAAACAATTAAAAATTCCATATTATGCAGGGGGGGAAGGAAACCAAACACTCTCTCCCCCCCCAACCCACCCACCCCAACCCCTTATCGTCGAAATGACAGGAGAGTGGGGACCAACCGAGCCTCCTCCAGGAGCGAATTCCACAGCACAGGGGCAACTACCGAAATTGAGCATCTTATGATATGGGTTGTTTTAGTACAAAAAGTTTGTGTTTTTTGTTTAGTACAGCAAAGTTTAAGGCTGCTTTCACACCTGTTCAAACAGGTTTTTAGAAGGTCAGGAGAGGGGAATCTGCATGCAAATCAGGTGCATCTTTGTTCAGGTGTTGCCTTGAGGCGTGCGATTGAAGCCTTTATGCATGTCTACAAGGGCGATTGGCAGAGCTGGATTTTGCAGCTCAGTCAATTGCCTATTTAAACATGCATAAAAGCTTCAATCACATGTCTCAGGGCATTCACACCTGATTAAAGATGTGCCTCATTTGCATGTGTGTCACCTCTCCCAACCTTCTAACAACCTGTTTGTGAAGGTGTGAAAGTGGCCTCAGTTATGAAAATGACTTACACTCTTGTCGTTATAGGCTGTGATCCCAAAGGCTGCAGAGCCCCTGCACAGGATTGCATGCAGTGACCAGGTGACACACACGCAAACAGCGCCCAAACCACATTCATGTTGTGTTTCAGGCACTGGTTGCACTTACACATTCAGGGATCCGTGCAATTCCTATACTGTTTCCTCTGTCCTTTGTGGCACACAGAGCCCTCGCTGCATGTGGGAGTTTGGGATTGTGCCCATTGTCTATAATGCAAGAATCTTTAGCACAGTGTTTATGAATTGAATATAATAATTTGCTCTCCTATTTGGGTCTTTATTCTACACTACATAATGTTGGGACTTGATTTCAATGAGATTACTTTGGTTTAAGTGATTTGAGGTTCACAGCTCAAAGTGAGGACAAAGGGTTACAAAATCCTGGCGTTACCTATAGAGAAATTTTAGACATTGTATAAATGCCCTGCATTTGTTCTTTCAAACAAAATTAGTTCACATGGAATTGAAAGTCTGAAATGCATGTCTGAAGACAGTTCATAAAAATCTGGAAATGAGGTAACTGTGTAGAACTCATGGAGTACAAATAATAGTGCAAGTTTCATTCTTCTATGCTAGTCTGCATTTTCAGCAGCCAGACTGTACCATGTGCCTTTGATCTACAAGCTCAGATGCAATCAAGACACTACTGTCTGCTCCTGATTCTATCAGTTGATGCAGGCAGCATTTGGATGACTGGTCCCCAGAGCAGTCCTCCCATCATCCTTCAAACCCTTTTCTCGGAAGGAGAGACTGGGTGGGTGGGATTGCTCATCTGACTTGTAACTGAGGCTATAGTGCATTCCCACATGTGCTAATTCCTGTAATAATAGAGCCGTGATTGAATTTATGGAAGTTTCCCTGCCTCCTTTGTAACATATTAAAGTGGCCTAACTCAACATCTTCCTCTTTCACACTGAAGTCTGCTTTTCTTGCTTCTTCCATTCTGTCAAATCCATTTTAATTTTTCCTTCTCTCCTCTGCCAGTGTTGTCATTAACGTATTTCCTCAATCATTCTGTTAAATTTGCCATCAATTTTTAGAAAGAAAAGATGTCTGATAGATGGAGACTTTATATCTTTTAAAAACTGTATACAACTTCTGACTTTTAAATGCATTTTAAAAAAGCTTTTATATTTATGTTTGTTTGCATCTAAATCTGTATCAGACAGGTAGATATATTGTAAAATGTCATATAGCCATATAAGTTAGGAGAGAATGACAAAGTTTTCTTAAATAAACTTTGCTTGTTACATTGTTTTGGTTATATCATAAAGTACAGCCCTGGTTGATCTTGCAAGAAGAAAGTACGAAAAGGGAGGAATGAGTATACTGTATATATTTTGTTAAATTGCATATCTCATGTTCTTAAAAGCTTTGCTAGCAGAGCAGATTTATAGTCCTAAGGAGGCTCATTTCACATAATGCACATTTAGCCTTGTAGAGCAATGTAGCTATTGAAATATTTATCAACAAATCCTGCTCCCTCTTCCAATCTTCTGGGCCTTACTAGAACCAGGTTTGTTCTAGGACCTATTCCGGTTGCAAATCTGTGCTTTGCACGGAGCTGGGGTTTGGATAGACACCAGTGCAAATCAGGGAACTATTGTGTAAGGTGCTGCATGTAGACATTGCTTTCCCCAGCCTATCCTTGATTGTAAAGCATTTGATTTTATAATATTGGGCCTAGTCTATCCAGAAATGAACAGATATACAGTTTGTGTGTTTTAATGCTGGTTAAATTTAATTCCTTTTGTATGTTGGAACCCAGTTCTGTAATGGGTAAATTCACCCTGTACACTGACTTGTCTCTGATGCTGCTGCCTTTAAAAATAAATAAATAAATGTAATACTTTTTAAAAAAATTCAAACCTTTATCATCCTATTACTTTTGCTATGTGAGTCTTGTTGACTTACTCTTTATATTTTGTATCTACAAACTATTTATTTTAGAGTTATCTTTCTTATTTTTTATTTGTTGTAATTCATCCTCCCCCCCCCCCAAAAAGAAATATTGACTGGCGGACTCTTTCCTTGAACTCATCCATCCTATGCGCTGTATGAAGACCCCCCCCCCCCCCCCAGTTTACAAATGCATTATTATATAGCTACAGCACAGTTATGACATTCCTTTGCAAACTGTATCAATTTGTCAGATAAAGGTAAAAATTAGATACACTTTCTTCCTGTTAAAGTCACACCCTAGCTTATTTAAAGGCAGCTTTGACTTAGAGTTGCAAGCCTGAGGATATTGATTTGAATTATGCATGAGTGTCTGGTGTGTGGTTCCATTAGCCTGCTGGATGGATAATGTAAACATGTTCTGAATTTTAAGTATACTATATGAGTGGCAGATTAAAAATAGAGCTAATAAGAGAGTGCATATTTGGAAAATGTGACTCCTACAGAATAGAAAGAAGAGGTTGACTTCTGGTGTAGCTTGTAATAACTGTTGTTTTTATTCTTCAGCTTCAACAAATACTACTAGCTATGTGCAATACCACCTAATCAAATAAAAGGGTTATTATTATTTATCGCAACTAGTTGACAGTTCCAGTCTAGAAGGGTCAAGCAAGTGTGTAACCTTTTTGGAGACAAAAGGCCCAATTCTGCTGTCAGTTACAGCATTTAACAGTAGAGCAGCACTTTTCCAGATTTATGTAGATTTGTTGGAGTACTGCTGTATGTTTATCCTTATTATAGTGGAGTGGTTGCAAGACCTTAGTTAAAGGTATGGTTTTTTCTCAGTTAAAGTGGAAAAGGTTGGCTTACATCTCCAGAGCCATATAAGGCAGTGAGAACAAAACACAAACAAATAAAAAACCCAACAACAACAACAAAACTACATTTAAAACTTTGCAAGGATTTGAATTGTTATGAAAGTGTATTTTCAGACGTGATGTGGCCGATCGGCCCCGGCACGGAAACAACCCTTTGATTCCCTGCTGGGGCCACCACGTCACGGGCTAACAGACGCGGTGGCCGATCCCGGCGGGGAATCCGGGGAGGAGTCAGGGGACAGACATTACTGTCCCCTTCATCACCGGGGGGGGGGGGGAATCTCATTCACCACGCGAACAGGGATGGTTCGGCCAGGACCTCCGATCGCGTGGTGAATCTGATCCCCCCCATGATTCACGGGGGTGAACATCTGGGTGGGGGAACTTCCGTTCCCGGAAAACTGAGGGGTGAGGGTGCCACAGCCCTTATTCTGTCTCTGGCAACAGAATAAGCTGATCGAGGAAAAAAAGGGGGGCATGTATTCAATCATACATGACTTTTACTATCAGTACTGAACATTGATAACTGGATCATACAAATCAATTGTTCCCCCCATCAGACGTTACGGGATCACTTTCACCCTGTGCAGATTCACTGTGGTTGACTGTAATCTCGTAACGTCTGAAAATACCCAAAGTTGTTTGCAGACACAAATGTCTAGTTTCCAAGTTTTAGTTAGAAAAATGGCAGTTGAAATTTGTTTGACTACATGAGGGTGAGTAGGACTGCATTTTCTACCCAAGATGTGAGATAGATTACCAAAAGGAGTCCTGTGCCCAAAATTTCCATTGACAGTTGATGCAGTCCTAGAAAATAGATACAGTCCTGTTTATTTGGTGGGGGGGGGAGGAAGCAGTCAAATTCCATTTGGTAGTTATGGAATTTTTTTCATACTAAAGTTAAACTAGCATGTTAACTCCTTGTAACATAAACATTGATATCACTTTTACAACTGGAGAACAAGAAAATGTATACGTGCGTGCTCAGGAGAACTCTGGAAATAGGCATATTAACATTTGGATTGACATAAGAATGTGTGAATGTAAATCAGTATTAACATTGACACAGTAAGAGACAACATGCAGCCATGGAAGCAGCAGCTTGACTTGCAGCATTTTTAACTTGCTGACTTCTGGGTGAAAGGGGTGCTTTTTGAGTTATAGAATTGGTTAACTTAACTGTGACTACAGCACGCTTATTCCCAATTTATGAAATGCTAGCTCCTACTCACAAAAAATACAAGGAATAAGAATAATTTTTGTCAATCGTCGGTGTGGTGTAGTGTAGTGGTTAAGAGCACAGTACTGGGACCAGGACATAGGCAGAGAAAGACCCCTGGTTCAAGCCTTGCCATGGAATGAACTCACTGGGTGACCTTGGGCCTGTTGCTGATCTCTCAGCCTAACCTACCTCACAAGGTTGTTGTGAGGACTGCTTGTTTAGTTAAAAGTTAATTGTTAAAGTTAATAAATTGACATATGAACCCCTCTCAACCTAAGGAAAAAAGGGATGGGATACAAATTGAAATAAATAATTATAATGATGCAACTATTACAGAAGCATTGTAGAAATGTGGTGATGTTGTCTAAGAAGCAATATACACCTGACAACATTGTTTTATGGGAACTCTTTGCAGATTGAAGGAGAGGTTTGGAACAGAAGAACCGGGACAATAGGGACTAGAGTTCTATGCAGACTGGGCCAGTGGGAAAACCGACCTAGCCTTTGGACTGGATTCAGATAGACTCGTAGCTAAAGTTAACAGGCCAAGTCTGGTATTCTAGTGTATGAAATGAGCTATGTATGAACTGTGAGTGGCTGTGGCTGCTTCCCTCCCCCCTCCCACTTGCCCCCCCCCAGCCGCTTCAAAGGGAATGCGTCGGCGGCCGCGGGGCCAGAAGCCCCATTCACTTACCATCCTTGGCGGCGGCGGCAGAGCTATGGAGCGGGCTTGGGGGGATGGCCTCAATTGGAGATGACACCTGGGAGGAAAAGACGAACTGTGAGTGGCTGTGGCTGCTTCCCTTCCCCCCTCCCACTTGGACACCCCCCCTCCCAGCCGCTTCAAAGGGAATGCGCGAGACGAAGGGCCGCGGCCAAAGGGTGCGGCCCTTTGGGGCCCTTCGGGGTACGGAGGGGGGAGGGGGTAATCCCCTGTGATGCGGTATAGATTGTGTGGGTTTGATGCAGAGATGGTGGCGAGTTCTACCCTAGTGAGAGAGGGGTGGAGCTGGCCAGGCGTTCCCTGGTGGCAGCAGGGGACAGGAAAGATTGTTGTGGGACCTATCCCGTTGTGAGGGAGGTGTGGAGTGGAGCATCAGTGGGGCAATAAATTTGTATTGAAATGTATATTAGTATATTATGTTAATTGTATATGTATTGAGCTGGGCCCCCTGTGTGGGAATATACCCAGTAAATGTATTTTTTTCACTTGTTGTAAGCCGCCTCGAGTCGCTTGAGAGAGTGCGGGATATAAATTAAAATGGAAATGGAAAATGTTTACCTGGAACTGACTTTTTACTGTAACCAGGTGTAGACAATAGGACTGCGTGGGCTAGGTTGGCTGTAGTGCTGTATAACACTCAGGAGAGGTCATGTTTGTGCTAATGTCACAAAATGTATTTTGAGCTGGGTGGTTTTTCCTTTTTCTCAGCAGGTTCCTATCAGGACAGCCTTGAAAATTCAGGTCCTTGCAGGGTTCTAGTAGGGACTACTGTGTGAACACCATATGTTCACATTCACTGCACTTTCTGCAGCCATTCACACGAGTCTAAAATGAAGTGTATGGTATTGGGTACCATAGATTATGCACAGTTTATCAATGTTGATTACAATGTTGATTACAACACAGAGAAATTAACACACATGGGCAGCATCAGTCAGGGTCTTTTCCCGCTTGTCCCTGTTTCTGAAACTGAGAAGCAGGTTCCTAGTTTCCTCTGCCAAAAAATTGGAAGTTCTCTGAAAAACCCCCTAAAGCAGAATTAAAATCTCCAAAACTTGCATTTTTCGGCCATTAAAATTAGAAAGTGTTTATTGCAAATTATTTTTTCTGACAATTTGATGCACTGGTTGCCACTGCCACTTAAACAGCAAAATAAAACAATATCCTGCACCAGCCAACCCTGGCATGAAGCCTGGGTTTTTCCCTCTGCAGGTATGTGTATGGGGGGTACTGCTCCAAGCCCCTCCTCCCCACCAGCTCCAGCATGGACCCCAACGTACCTCTGCCTTGACAAAAGCCAGACGTGACTGTGTCTCTCACCAAATCTCTTCTCTTGAACATAGGCGCACACTGGAATCTCCACAGGGTTTCCACCTCCTTTAAATTTCCACTGCCACCAGTGAGTTTTTGTAGGTGGAAATTTCCCAGAAAAAGCTGCAATTCTCTGTTTTTCTCTGATAAAAGAGGAATTATGTGTTTTTCTCAGATTTTTCATGCTAAACAGAAAACTAGGAACCCTGCTGATAAGACTAGGGGAAAGGAATCCCTGTCCCCTTACACTCATCTTGCTTCACTGGGTCGTCCCTCCCTCCTTCACATGCCACACACATTCTAAATTTAAATTCAATAATCCTTATCTTCAGCTTCAAGGTCCTTGCAGAAAAGATCAGTTCACATAATTATTTCATCTGTTTCTTTTACTTTGCATGAATCTGAAACTATCTGAAAAAAATGTTTAATTCTGTGGATGTAGATTACAAAAACATGACTCCTGCCCCAATGTGTAGTGGTCTTCTGCTCAATCTGGATCCCTGTGTAATGTTCGCATTAGGTGAAAACAAACATGACTATGCCGCAGCAGCAACCTGCCCTGGGTTGAGTCAGAAAGCCACCGCAGACATGGTTGGAACTGTGTTGGGCCGTGGAACAAACATTCATGTGGTTGGGGTCTGGCGGTGGGGGGGAGTTGGGGACACACACACATGTGCAGGTGGCTGGCTCTGCCAAAGCACAGCACCCCACTGTAACACACCCATGATGACCACCATGGCGGACCCAATCCAGGCCATCAGGAACAGACATGTTGACATGCTCTGGCCTGCTTTGCCCCAGTCGGTCAGACCTTAGTCCAGGCTATGATCCCAGAAGTCTCTGGGATCACAATCTGGGCTAGCTGCCAACACAGCCCAGGGCAATCCTGGGCCAACATCTGATTGTACCTGCAGTGCACACATGTGCAGGCCAGGCCCAATCCAAAGCATAATGGAGCAGGCCAAAGCAGCCTGCCGTCACTTCTGTTAACACCCATTGTTGCGTATGGTGACGGCTGAGAGATGTAATTATTTTTGTCAGGACCCTGGCATTGAACTGGCATCCTTGGAGCCCTGAGCCCAGGGGCTGGTGCCTCTGCACCATTAGGGTTCTCTGACTGGGACCCAGAGCTAGTAATGATGGCTTTACAGCACCTCAGTCAGGCCCCACATGCCCCTCAGCCTTACTCCACACCTCCAGCTTCCTGGTTGACTGCTGACCTGTACATAAGGCCAGTCAGCAGCTACAGGAGGCTGGGCAGATCATCAGGCATTTCCTGGTCCCTGTAGTATCTCCCTGTGCTATCTGTTTGTGTCTATGCCTCCTATTTCCACAAAACCTGGACCAGCCCTGCACCTCCGCATTGGACCAAGTGTATCCTTATGGGCTAGCGGGAGGCTGTCCCGTCTTCCTTTGTAATCTGGTCCTTCAAACCAAGCCTTGTCCTGTCTCGTCTAGCCCAGCCTTGCGTTGTTTGTTCAGCTCGGCTTCTGCCTGTTCTGATCTGAATCGGTTAGTCTGTTCTGATGTGAGTCTGCCTGTCAGTTTGATCTGAATCTGCTCATCTGTCCTGAGCTTGGTCTGTTAAGTTTGTTTGTCTGTTTCATCCATTCATTGATTCTGTCTTGGTCTGCCCTATCCTTTTGGTCTGTGTGCTTGTGTTCCCTACCATGATGGTTCCTGGACCCTGTTTTATATCAACACACCCTAGCACCATTATCTGGACTCTTGGGACACCTTCTGCACTGCTTGCTGAAACTCTACTCATCTGGCACCTCACAATTTTCTTGAAGAACTTTTGCCATAGTGCTGACGTTCCAGTTTTTCAGACCCAAGAAACATCTTGAGCACCTTCCATTTCATACTGGTAAGAGGTGAAAGCCATAATGCACAAGGATATTGAGTTTAAATAGACATGTAGTCTGGTTAGATTGGTGCAGTGACTAAAGAGGGGAAAGGGTAGGTTTAAGACAAGGAATGATAAAAGACAAAGGGATCTCAGATAAGAAAAGGAACTTTCAGGATAGATGAAAAAGGTTTTAAAATGTGGACTGAAAAGAAGTGAAGCATAGAAAATGGAGCTGGTAGAAAATAAAATAGAAGAGTACAGAGATACCTAAAAAAGGAGATAAGTGAGAAAATCATGAAAAAAAAGGGAATTGGAAAAAAATACAGGTAATGATGGAGGAAGGAAAAGAGAATTAGATGGAAAATAAGCATCAAACCACCTTCAAAAGAACACAGAAAGTGGGAAAATAAAGTGCAAGGTTGAGACATTTCATTAATTATTATATCTGTTACAAGGTTAAGAGTAGAGTTTTATTTAGAACTATTGTACTCTGAAATTTAATTTAAATTCACACTGATGTGCCATACTTTGGTGTATGTTCTTTGTAAAATCATTACTGTTCCTTTTATTGTTAAATAATGAAAAGCTGCAGCTGTTGCAAGAGAGCAGGTGATGTTCTGCCATAGCCTGGAGCTGTTGCAGTGGTGGAAAAACATGGGAAGCTAGTAAAAATACTTCTTTTTTTTTATCCCAAGACTACTTCACATATTTATGTAGAAGCCTTTTAAAAAGAAAATTCAAAATTTACATTGTAGAGCAGGAGGGCTGACTCTAAGAGAGATGGATGCTCCATCCATTTCCCACATAAAAATCATTCTTTGTGGAATTTTTTTAAAATGCTCAGCGTTTGCCTGGCATTCTTCAAAATCCTGATGTAAATGAATAAGCAACATGTTAGTTGAAAAACATAAAGTTCTAATCATGTACAGAAGAAATGTTTTTCATCCAAATCATGATCTTTCTAAACTTTAAACAGTTTGGGGCATGGGGCATGTTTTCCTGTCTCAGTGAAGGGTATTATTATTATTATAATAGTGCCAGCTGAACAGTCACTATTAGAGACAAGTTCCTGCCCTGAAGGGCTTACTATCTAGAATGGGCAAGGGCAGGGGAGATATGTGCAGGGACACATAAGGAGAGACAGGGATACATTCATGAAGATGAGAAGTTACAGATGCACATGCTTAGCTTAGCTCCAAGAGGGTGGGGGAATCCTTTCTGAAGGATGAGACAGTAGAATGTGAAGCAATCTATGGAGGTGAGCTGTCAGGTAGGGGATTCCTGAAGAAGAGGTATGTTTTTTAGGAGGGACTTGAAGGTTGGGAGGGAGGGAGCATATGCTTGGAGAATCCAGGTGTAGGGGACAGCATGGATGAAGGAATGAAGACAGTTTAGGAAGCAAGTGACACTTTGAGGGGTGAAGGTGGTGGCAGAGTAAGATCTTTTTAAAATGAGCACAGCTGGGGGTCCGTGTCCACTGAGTGGAACAGCCACGGAGCCACTCAGGTGGAGTGCATGCAGAGAGAGTCTATTGGGCAGCACCTTGGGAGACTACCGCACACTCCCCCTGCCACAGACCATGAGGAAGGGGGAAGCACGCTGGGCTGGCCTTTGAAATTGACATGTCCACCGGGTGCTGGGGAACTTGGGTTCCTCAGTGCTCATGCACAGCAGTTCCTGTGACTTGCAAAGGCTGCTTCCCCACCCACAGTGCCTCTGAACAGTGGACCACTCAGCTGACATGGCTTGCTGCCATCGTTCATACAGGCTGGAGATGCGTGGGTGTCAGTTCCCATGCACTTTTTTGGATGTCCCCACATGGCGCATTCTGACTTTTTCACCAGTGCTCCATGAGTGGTCAAGAGTGGGTGCTGCATGGGTCACAGGAGCACGCATCCACCCACACCACCTTCACATGGGTGTCCGGGTGGCTAGTTATGGTTGTCACCTTTGGTTGTTTTTTCCTGATACTTCCATTTTGGCCTATAGGAGTGTCAGGCAAAAAACCCCACTACCGGTGGCAACCCTATGAGTGGTTGATGGGTGGTTGCGTCTTGTTTAAAAACAGTCTAAGAGTGAGGTTCCCGAGTGGGAACAGAATGGGAAACGAGGGCAGAAAGATAGGCAGGAGCAAGGCCATAATGAGCCTTGTAGACGAGGAAAAGTTTGTGCTGGATGCAGAGAGGGAGTCGGTTGGAGGAGGAGAGGAACGGTTGAACACAATCAAAGTGACAAGGTGGATGACGTTGGCTGTGGAGTGTTGAACAGAAATGAGAGGGTCAAGATGAGAGTGGGAAAGGACAGTAAGGAAGAGGTTGCAGTAGCCAAGGCAAGAGATGACAGGGCATGGACTGGAGCAGAGGTGGATGTTGTCCAAAAACCCTAGCCTGAACATCTTCTGGAGGCCTATATGTTTGGCCGGACATTCAACAGGCAGGGTTAGACTTTGGAGATTTTTTTTATGGATGTTTTATGAGTATTTTATAAAATACCAATAGTTTGTATAAAGGTTGGGAGGGAGAGGGGTTTGGAGTGGGTAAGGACTTTTTAGGATGTTTAAAAAAAATTATATTATTTTATATTTCTACTATTTTGTGTTCTGCTTTTGTAAAGTAGAAGTCACTATTTTGCCATCTAGTAATCCAGAGGATTTTTGAGGACCTTGTAAGCATATATTTTCCGGTTAGGACACTACCATGAGCCTGGTTCTAAAATCTGGACTTTTCTCAAATAATGAATCCTTCCTTTGAACCACTCTCCAGCTCTTTTCCTGGTGGCTATCACGCCAGAGAAAATCAACATCCATACTGTTTTTCATAGGGACATGGTAGTCTTGAGACCACATCTCAAGTTTCTCCAAAGGTAGTCTCATAATTTCATCTTAATCAAGACATCATTCTACATATTTCCCCCTAGTCTTTATACTAGTACAGTACAGGTAGCTTTACACACTCTAAATGCAAGAAGGGCACTGCTGTTCTATCTTGATAAAACCAAGCCATTTAAAAAAAGATCTAGGGCCCTTTGTAGCTTATGGAGGGGTCCCCCAAGGAAAATCAGTTTCCTATCAAACAATAATCAAATGGATTATCATCTGCGTTACTAAGGTGTATAATTTAGTCAATCACGAGGTTCTCAATAGCTTTCGGGGGTCATTCCATCACAACTTCCTCAGTGTCCTTTTTTTACCACAGTCCTACTTTAGACTTCTATAAAGCAGTCTGTCTGTACCTTCAGGAAGCCATATATTCTAAATATCAGTGCTAGGTTAGACACTGGTTTTAGAAGAGTAGTGCTTCAAGTAGTTCACATAGGCCGTTTTTACATGGACGCCACCCACCCACGAACACCCATGAACACCCATCGGATGGGTGGGAGAGCGTCTGTGTGAATGTCAATGGGTGGGCATGCACGCTCCCGCGACCCACCCATCAACATCCATGTAGCAGCCAGGAAGGAGCTGACATGCTCTGTGGGTAGAGATGGCTGGAGATGGGTGTTCGACACCCACCTGTCTGTGTAAACGTCAAAACACGCACACCCACGGGGAGGAGTGCCATAACCAGAGGGCTCCTGACCGTGAGTCTGGGCGGCCCTCTGGGTGCATTCCGCCTCCCTGTGCGCTCCCTTGGGCTCTGCCACGGCGGCGATGGCTGGGA
The DNA here is from genome assembly GCA_003113815.1 of Sphenodon punctatus. Taxonomy (NCBI): domain Eukaryota; kingdom Metazoa; phylum Chordata; class Lepidosauria; order Sphenodontia; family Sphenodontidae; genus Sphenodon; species Sphenodon punctatus. The sequence continues at coordinate 2,347,886 of QEPC01000373.1, forward strand.
AGGCCCAGTGGGAATGATTGGGCTGTTGTGTGCTTTCAGGTGTTGACCAGGGTGCTCTTCCCTGTCGTTGCTGGCTCCCTGTCCCTATCTCCCACTTCCTCTTCCCTTCTAGCTGTTGTGATTGTGTTCTTGACAGTGCTGTGGCTGGGGGAGAAGGCCAGTCAGCTCCAGCGGGTGGCTGCTGAGCTTTGTGCTGGGGCCTGGGTCTACTAGGAAATCTGTGAGTTACCCCTGTGTGTGTTTCTGTCCCTCTCCCCCCGCCATATGTGTGTGCTCCCTGGATGTTGTTGCCTTGGCCTGCCCTACTGGTATGTTCCCTCTCCTTCTCTCCTTTAGTGCAGACGATGATTAATGAGAGAACCAGGGAGCAGGAGGAGGTGGTGCAGCTGCTCCTGCATGTGCTGCAGTGGGTACATCTCTTGGACTGTGCCCAGGTGGATCGCTGGATCCAGTTCCAGGGTCGTAGGCCCTACTGAGGGCTCGGATCTGCCCCACCTTGTAGTCACACAATGTTGATGTTTGTTGTGTGATGTGAGCCTGTTGCTCTAGTTTGTTTCTGAATAAAGTTTGGTTTGCTTGGTTCCCCTGGTGTCTGTGTTCTCCTTCCCTCTGTTGTACCCCTCTGTGCGGGCTGTGTCTGGTTGGTGTGGAGTGTGGCAGGGCATGGGTCCTTTGCTCTGTGTCCCCCCCCAACCCCCCCATGGTTGCGCTTTGTATCTGTGGGTCCTCTTTGGCTTGGCCCCTTGGTACCCTGTCATCTGGGTCGTACCCCCTCCGCTGTTTGTGTGGGTTCCCGTGTCCCTCAGCCCAGCTGCCCTGTTCCTGACATGTTACGGAGTTTGGGGGGTTATGTGGGCAGTGGTCCTTGCCGGGGGGTGGGTGGGTTGGTGTGGTCNGAGAACCAGGGAGCAGGAGGAGGTGGTGCAGCTGCTCCTGCATGTGCTGCAGTGGGTACATCTCTTGGACTGTGCCCAGGTGGATCGCTGGATCCTCTTTGGCTTGGCCCCTTGGTACCCTGTCATCTGGGTCGTACCCCCTCCGCTGTTTGTGTGGGTTCCCGCCCCCCCTTCCCTGCCGTGGTGCGGTGCTCATCCTGAGCCCTGTGCATCCCTGCCCCGTGCTTGTTCGATTGCTGCTGTGTTGCAGCTGGCTTGTGTTTTTTGGGAAGCACCTGTCCGCTTTGTGCCCTCCGATCCTGGCTCCGGCTTATGCTTTGGTGCCTGCTGCCCTCAGCCCAGCTGCCCTGTTCCTGACATGTTACGGAGTTTGGGGGGTTATGTGGGCAGTGGTCCTTGCCGGGGGGTGGGTGGGTTGGTGTGGTCCCCACCCATTTTGGGGCTTGCCTTTTCTTCGCGGTGACTGTGCTCGCTCCCGCCCCCCCTCCACCGGTTGGGGTCCCCTTTCTCCCTCATCCTGCTGGGTTTCCCTGTGTGCTTGTATGCACTTTGGTGTGTGTGTGTGTGTGTGTGGTCTGGGTTCCGAGGGGTCTGTGGCGCCCGGCTGTCTGGCTTGACTGGGGCACTGCTTTGTATCTCTTGACATTCCGACTCCCTACTCCCATGCTTGCTCAGAGTCTGGCAGTGTAGGGGTGGTGCTGTGTACCGCCCCTTCATTTGCCCTCGCTCGGCCATGTTGTAACATCACTGTGCTGGGCATGGTTTTCCCTCCGTTCGGTGTACAGCCAGTCCGTGTAAACATCATGGGAATTGCTCAGTGTGGCCCTGGGTGGGTGTGTGCTGGTCCCTCCCCTTCTTTCTCACAACATAAAGAGAGTCACTGATAGATGGAGCTTACAATCTAATCAAGACGCAAAGACATGGACAACTACAAATAAGATTCTTCCTATGAATAGTGGACTACAGGATGCAGGATATAGAGGAGTCTGAGGAGTATAACCTACACATCATCTGTGAATGTGTCCCAGTGAGTCTGCAACTACATTCCTGAGCTGAGAGGCCACTCAGATGAACAGCAGAATCAAATTTATTCCACTACTTGCATCTCCCATTGAACACCTTTTATAACACTGTCTCAGAATTTATTGTTCATGTTGGCTTACATTTATATCCTTCAACAACAAATTTTAACTCTCTTTAAAAAAAGTATTACATTCCAAGTAGGAAACAGCTTGTTGGTATGTTTCATTAAAGATGTAAGTAAATATGGTTTATTCTTATTGCTGAAAAACATGAGAAGTGCTACCAAGAGATTAGAAATTCATCCTGTATAGATGGCTCAGATTCCGACTGTTTCAGTTTTCTGATGTTTGATAAGACACACAAAGCAGTTGTGGGAGAAAAGCATGTCACTGGTATCCATGGAAACTCCAAAGATACTTTAGAACTCAGAAGGATAGAGTAAGGCACAGCAATAGGTCTCATTATAAGGGCAAAATACATAAAAGGTTCAGGCATATGCTTTTAATTAGTTGCCAAAAATAGCTAGGACGAGAGAAGATGCAATGAAACAATATTTCTCACTGTTAGAAAGGGCCAATATCTGAAATCTAAAGATGTGCTCAACTGATAGCTTTGTGTCATACCCTCTTAAGGATATGTAGACTGTGAACACTAATAAATTTGTTGTGGTTTCTTAATCATGCTTAAGACATAAGCGAGCACACTTATAAAGCTAGCCTGTCTCTTAAGACTACAACTTTGTTCCAGAAGTTGCATATCAATGTTAATTCCCAAAGCTGTGGTGCAGCTTCTTATGAATATCATCTGAAAAATTCCCTTTTGTGTTTTACAAATGTACCACTGGAAAGGTGTGTTTAATATGTGTCTCTGCAGGAATAATGCAAGAAAGGTGACTGAAAATGCAGATCAACCTAGGGTTAATAATTCCATGATTTTTAGGAGGTTGTTCTTGGGCAGGGTAGAGAAAATGTAATGGGAAATTTAAACGAATGGGTAGAATGCAGCGTCCAGGGGGAAAAACAACCAATAAAATATGTTTCCAGGCCCATTCAAGGGCAAGAATGATAATTTAGGGGAAATATTTCAATAAAACCAATTCTTTAAAGTATTATTTCTAAATAGCCCTGTTTGCAAGGAATTCATTTCCTTGTATTGCACTGCAATTTGTCACATTATTTCTTCTCAGTTGCTATAGAAACTAATTCTGGTGCAGCTGTGATCGCTTATCAAAAATCTAACATTACAATACACATTTCTTATGTGGACTTATTAAAATGCTGTGTCTTATTTTGAGCTAAGCTATACATTTCTTCATTCATGAATTGTTGACTGGTCGCAATGTTGTTACAGTTTTTTTGCATTTGTTTATTTTTGCAAGCTAAACTATCATACTTATCATGGTAGTTTTGATTTACAAGCAAATGAAAGCTTTTGTTAAGTTACTAAGTTACAAAGGTCTATAATTGCTAACTGACACCAACATGGCTTAATAGTTCATAAATCCCATCTTGCCTGTTAGCACATCATAAACCCACAATTGTTCCAAATGCTGAGATTTATTTATGAGAAATGTTATGTGGGGACTTCTACATATATAAATCTATAGGTTTATTAAATTCATTATTTGAAACCAGCATTGTTTGGGGTTTTTTCTTCTTCATTTGAACAATATATACATTCAAAATGATACTTCAGAATTAGCTACAGAAATTGCTGTAAAAACATTCTTATCTGGCCCTCTCTAATCTCAATTCTTTCTTATGCTGATCAGGTCTTATGTCCCCTGCAGCTCTCAAACATACTGTATTCTGGTCACACTAGAAACCCACCTTTATCCAGATACCTCTCTAATCTGGACAAAAAACATGTCCCCTGAGGTTCTGATAAGTGGGTTTCTATTCTAGCTGTCACAAAAGGTTGTTGGAGTAGCATATGATCTTATGGCTGAGTTAAAATCCTGACAGAGTTACTTGGGTCTTTTTTAACCTTCCTGTTTCTCCTGTGGAAGCCTAGCAACGGTCAGTAGAATAAAATACAACCAGCAGACTGCAAACTCCCAATTTACTGTAACCAAGCCAAGCACGTGTACCTGAGCTCTCGCATCCTCATGAATGTCACATCCCTTGTCTCTCCCTCTGTTTTCCCCTACCCTGTCTCCCCTCCCCCTGCCTTTAGATTGTAAGCTCTTGAGCAGGGACCATGTCTATCTTATTCTTTGTAAGCGCCAGGTACATCGCTGGTGCTATATAAATGCTTAATAATAATAATAAGTCCGGTTGAGGAATAGAACGAAAGGACTATTACATCTCACTACTCAGCTGCATTGGTTATATTTGTGGGAAACTGTGTTTATCGTAACCATTTTAAAACGACCTTAAGCTACATGGTATTGTACAGAAATTTGAAATAACATGGTCCCTGACATGAATTGTTTACTGTATATGTAAGTAACATTGTTTTTTAAGCCTTTTTATGATTGAGGTAATTAGGCTTTCTCCACGCTGGGTTTGGTAACCGCCTTAATACTCTTCAAAGAGAAAGTATGTTTAAATATGGTATGATCTGAGCTCTAGTGTTGTTATGATACAAATGCCCTATCTACACAGCCAGAATGACAGTGTTAGGAAACTTAGTTCTATCTACGCAGATCAGATCTAAAGTGATATTATTTTCTACGCCTTGTAACAAAGTACTGAAGTATTTCTCCGGATAGTCATTTAGCTTCTGAATGGATGTACATTAATTTTATGTGGAGTGCAATAAACCATTTTCAATTTTGAAATTATCATACAAACATTTTGCAGCTGTAGCTGTCAGACTTTGATTACTAATTAGCTGTTTGTGCACCACCTTCAAATCGCCTATTTAACAAGCTGTGCCAAACAGTAATTTCAAATTAGGTATTTCACATTTTTCTAAGCCAAGACATCTTCATCAGGACACACTTTTTATGCATGCACATGCATTTGGTCTGTCATACAATCAAATAAGTGTAAATTTGTAAATATATCAGCTAGAAAAATCTGCTGTGCCTTTTCATTTTGTGTGTTAAAGTGGTGAAGCAAAACTGGGATATCTAGTTATTAAGGGTGGATTCTTATTTTAAGATTGTGAACAAGGCTGAGGCAATTTCCTCCTTCCTTTGTGCCTAATGCACTTTCCTGCTAATCTTTTTTTCTTCTGCTGCTTTTCACCAGTGCAGTGCTGATAAAATGTGGAAAGTCTTGTCAGGGCAAGTATCTTAATAAGCATTAAGCAGGGACTATTGGAACTCCAGGGCCCCCATGGTCCTATAGCTTGACATGCTCTTTGAGGAATTTGAGCTTTTTCCCCCCCTTGGAAAGCAGGAGAACAAAGCAGAGAAAAATCACCATGAAGGCTGCACTAATTTGTGTCCTGTTTTAGTGCCTATTAGGAACCATGGTAGAGCAGTGAAATCACTGAACACAGATACACACACTCTTCTGGTCCACTGTCATTTTTGCTCTTTCTGGCCCAAGCCATGCTTCTTATTTATTTATTTCCATGAGCGCTGCAGCCCAGAACACTGTTTTCCTTTGCCTGGCCAGGCAGCAGGGAGCACATTACAGCAGTGCTCCAAGCATTGCACTGGCTGCCTATTGTCTTCCGGGCCTGATTCAAGGTGCTGGTCTTAACCTTTAAAGACCTAAACGGTGTGGACCCTGCTTACCTGAAGGATCACCTCACCCCCCTGGGCGGCCCCTGCGGTTGTCCCGGAGCACCCCTGAATGGACAGGCGGGTGTTCTTGGCGGCCGTACCATTGCTTTGGAATGTCCTCCCGGCTGAGGTCCACCACAGCCCAAATCTCCTCACCTTCCAATGAAGCTGAAAGACCTGGTTCTTCTGTCAGGCATTTGGCAGTGGGGAGGGGGAGGATGATTAGCGGGTGGGTTAGGGGATGGGGGAGGGGTTGCACTGATCACTTTGAATACTTTTTAATGTTCTTTTTATGATTCTGTATTTATGTATTTTATATTGTTGTTGGGTTTTTAATTTTGTTGTAAACTGCCCCAAGCTGCCTTTGGGCGAGAGGGGTGGGGCAAAAATGTTTTAAATAAATAAATAAATAACATATAAATCTATGGTAAGAAGGGCAACAAAAATGATCAAGGGTATGGAACGGCTTCTGCATGAGGACTGACTTGATTTCTTAGGGCTCTTCAGCTTGAAGTAGAGATGACTAATAGGGGATATAATCAAAGTTTATACAATCAATGGAGTGGAACAAGTAAATAGAGAGCTGTTATTTTCCTCCTCAAATAACACCAGAACCAGGGGACACTCTATGAAACTGGCAGCATATTTAAAATGAACAAAAGGAAGTGCTTTTCCACATAGTACACAGTTAACTTGTGGAACTTGTTGCTGGAGGATGTTGTGAAAGCCAGTAGCATAGCTAGGTTCAGACAAATAAATTCTTGTAGGATAGGTCTAGAAAGGGCTGCTATTCAAGTAGATCGGGGGACACAACTTCTTGACTGTCAGGCACTGGGAGTGAATAGCACGGAATGGATCACCTTATTGTGACCTGTTGTGTACTTCTGGGAAGTGATCAAAGATGGCCATTGTCAGAGACAGGATGCTGAGCTCAGTGGAGCATTGGTATGACCTAGTATGGAACTTCTTATGTTCTTGTTGCCCTCCTTTGTCAGCTTACTCTTTAAAATGAGGTTCCCCACACTGTACAAAATACTCCAGGTGAGGTCTGACCCATGCTGAACAGACTGAAATTATTACCTCTGCTGACTTAGGGCATTTTTAGATGAGAAAAAACTCCCACGAGCAGGCAATTAAAACTGCAATTAAAACTCATGCCTCCTCACATGTGAACACTACTCGCTTGTGTTATGTGCAAACGTTCGCACCTTAATCCAGTTTCTGGAACCCCCACCATTGAGGGTTCCATGTCCATTCCCAAACTCTTGCACTAAAGATGCAGTTTAACTTGTAAATGCAACTCACATGCGATCACGTTTGTTCCAATTTTGAAAGCATACAGAGGCGGCTGGAGAAGTGCTCCACCCTGTACACTGTGTTTAGGGTCTGTCAAATATTGCTGTTTCACTCCGGGACACTCAGCAATAAGGAAAGGGGAAATGCATCTTTACAAGTGCCACATATTTTTTTCCCCCACACTCAGTGGGGGCGGACATCTAAACAGCAGTTGCACAGAGGCTGAGTTGTCTTTGTGATCAAGGGAGATTGCTGCAACCTGCAAATTTCATGAACATCTAAAAACGTCCTTAGAGACCATGCTTCTTTTAATGCAGCCAAAAATGACATGAGTCTTTTCTGCAGCTGCATCACATTGCTGACTCATGTTCAGTTTTTTATGATCAACTACAATCCTTAGATCCTTTTCATATGTGCTGCTGCATCTTATCCTTGTGCATTTAGTTTTCCTCCCCTAAATGCAGCTTACAATACCTCATTGACTGGAAGGGGTTTGGACTGGCAGAACGCACTTCGGAACTGGTATCGCACATTTCTGCCCCTCTCTTATTCCGTTCCATCGCCACTGCCCCTGGAAATCTGGACCTCACCCCTGGGCTGTATGGGGTTCTCGATGGGGGGGGGGGGGTAGTGTCAGAGATCAGGGGCAGGGCCGCTTCCGCCGGCACTGTGCTCAGAGACTGCTCCCGCAGCTCCCCCTTGCCAGGGCAGAGAGGGGGACATCAAGGAACTCCCCCCAGGAGACGGCAGGGGAGCCGAGAACTTCCCAGGAGACTGGGAATGCCCAAGGACTCCAAGAAACCACGCGGAAGAGCGCTGCAATCTGAAGAGGTTGCCAGGTAAACCCCCTGACAACACTACTGCCCCTGGGACATCCCGGGGATGGGGCCTTGAGCACGCAGCAACAAGCCTGGAGCCACTTAGGCGATCAGCACGGCTCCAGGCCAAGCAGGGAGGTGGGGCTGGAGACAATACAAGCCAGCACCAGCTGGGTGCTGATTATCGGAGATTGGCTCCTGCGAGCAAAGCTATGGCCCTTTTCGCTCTAACACCCATAAAATGGGTATTACATTTTATTATACATGTTGCAGGGCACCACTGAAGCCAATCACCATGGACCCTGTGCACACATGATGCCGCCACCCAGTTCCTCTGGATGGAGATGGGTGTTAACCGGTGGGTGGGGAGCATTTCCCTGGATGGAGATGGGTGGGGGCGTCTGTGTAAACACCACTTTCGGTGGGTGTTGGTGAGTGTTTGCTCCTGGCCAACACTCAACTCCACCCACGGAGCAATGCAGGATCCGGGTCTATGATTAAACTGTTAACAATACACAGAAGTGTGTTAGCAACACACAAGCATGTTGAAGAACAACAATACAGAAGAACAACAACACAGAAGTGTGTTAACACTGTTAACAACACACAGAAGTACCATTCACAAAAGAATTTTTGCATGCTGATACACTTTTGGACTGCAGAATCATAGGGCTGTAAGAGACCTTGAAGATTAGTATGTCTGAAGCCCCTGCACTAAGGTAAAAATGAATAGGGCTAAACCATCCCTGTCAAGCCTCCCCACAACAACATGTTCCATTGCCCAACTGCTCTTACGGTTAGGAATTTCTTTCTAATGTGTAACCCATAAACGCTTTTCAGCAATTTAAACCCACTTTCCTTTGCCCTTTTTCTTCTTGTCCATTGTTATCCATGTTCTTTAGAGCAGCCTTTTAAATGTTTGAAAACAGTTATAGCTCCCCTTAATCTCCGTCTCTCTAGGCAACGCATATCCAGCTCTTTCAGTTTTTCTTCCTGTTGTTTTCATACCACACCCTTTCTCCATACCGCCTAACATTGCAGGCAGCTAACAAGGGACAAATCCTGCCCCCTTAGTTAATAAGCTCCACCCTCACTGAATAAGCTCTGCTCCTGACACACTTACATGGGCACACACACACACACACCTCAATAGTCTAAATGCATAGAGACAGACACTCACTGGCATCTCATTCTGCTTAGTTTCTTGTCATTCCATCATCTCCCAATTGTCCTCACATGTGTTTTTCTAGGAAGGCAACTAAAGAGGGACAAGTCTTTTTGACTTTCACCTGAAAGAAGGGCTTGGACTCCTGAAAGAGGAACAGTGGGATCAGCACCCAAAGAAGGTCTGTCCTTCCAAAATAGGAACTGAAAGATACGTTTTTCTTCTTTGACCTTGTTTTCACAAGCACTTTTTTAGAGGTGCGTACCACCTAACTCACTTTTAACTCGCATAGTCCCATGAGTAGGGAGTTTAAAATGAGGATTAAACGGGGGTGGGGGTGCACTTATCTCTGCAAATAAGTGCACTTATCTCTGCAAATAAGTGGGCTAAAGTAGGGAAAGAGACTCCTACCCCAGGGAAGCTCATCTTCTCTGTGAGAGGGAGGAGATTCTCCTGCCTGATCCCAGGCTCCCTCCCTCCCTCCCTCCCCTGAGACCTCTGTAACCCCAGATGCCAGCACTTCCTGCTTTTGTATTACCCTCACAGGATCACTGACTTGATACACAGCTTGTTGATTGAGCTCCTCCTGCTGGCAGTTTCCAAGTCTGTAAGGAGAACAGAGGAAGATATTGATAATAATAATTAATAATTTTATATAGCACCCCCTGCCTTACATGGCACTCAGAGCACTTCACAAAGTATAAAACAATATAAAACGTATAAAACAATTTCAAACAATTCAAGAAAATTTTAAACAATAATAAAATACTTAAAAATTGGGGCAAGGAAAAAGGGAGGACAGAGTACAACTGAGGGAACCAGCGGTGGATTCTAAAAGCAAATAAATAAGTTTTCAGGTGCTTTTTAAAGGTAAGGAGGGAGGAACTGAGATGGACAGCCAGAGGGAGCAAGTTCCATACCGAGGGGCCTGCCGCACCATCACCCACTGACTTAAGGCACGATGGTGGAGCCCTCAAACAGCTGGTGGTTCCTGAGCTCAGATACCCATCGGTGTGAGACTCCAGAAGTAGATCTCTAATACAGCCAGGGCCTAAACCATTCAGGGCCCTAAAAACCAGCAGCGCAATCTTAGATTCAGTCCATCGCTCCACAGGCAGCCAATGCAGAGAATACACGGTGGGAGTAATATGATCAAGCCTCGTAGTGACCAGGGCATGGGTGACTGTGGCAAGGTCAGTCTGGGATGAGACTGGGTGATAATTGCCAAGCATGCCAACATTAAGAGATGGTTTCTTCAGGAGGAGGTGGACCTCCACACATTTGAGGGAGGCATTATCAATGCTTGTCAATAAAATGTACCACTGCCTCAGCGCTTGCCCTCAGCAACCAGACTGGGCACGGGTCGGAGGCACACATAGTGGGTCTCAACAATCCCAGAAGCGCACGGACTTCTTTGTCATCAGCTCGTCATTAAAGATATTACTTTATAACTTCATCATTAAAGATATTTAACCCTTGACTTCCCCTGCTGGTGGGAATGGAATTGGAGGTAGGTAGGTACCCTTGCTTATGAGAACAAGCCCTTTGTTGCAGTCCTCTAAATCCGATCTAGTTTCTTTGCATCCTTCTTATAACGTATTGGATGCTGTAGTCCAGCTGAGAATATCTGTGTGTGGTTTTTTGTAATAAAAGAAGATGGTTTCAAAATGTTCATATATATTCCATGTTTAACTAACATTTTCCATATATCTGCAATTCATAGGCAAGAGTTTCTTTTGTGGAAAGAATAGGATATCCAGAGAATGAGCTTCATTTGTAAAATAATGTTTCCCCACATTCACTGTTTTCATGTAATCTTTTCATTTTTAGAGGAAACAGAGCACCAAGTCTTCATTCACTATTTATATTTTATACTCGCCTTGTGAAGGTAGGGTTACGAGTCAGCTGAACCTTTCTACTATCCAAAATATTAAAACATGAAAATTCCATTTGGACTGTCTGAGCTGCATACCAAAAGTCTCTATGGGTATTTAATCATTCTGAATAAAAAATGTTCCTTTAATTTTTAAACATGTATTTCATTTTATGTTTTATTTAAATTGTTTAACATTTGCATAGAATCCCCTGAAGGATTAAAACTTCAAACTTGTGTTAGATTAAAAAATAAATATGAGGACTACTGGCTGTAGAAAAATTGAGGAGAAAAAAAAATAGATAATAAGTAATGTGTATGAAAACATTCATGATTGTGAAATATGACTTGCAGAAATCATGGATTTATAGGGGTTTTTTGGTTTTAAGAAAGGGAGGAAGGGGAACAGAGGGAGAGACAAGAAGTGTAACATTCACGAGGATGCGAGGTCCCAGGTGCACACGCTTGGCTTGGTTACATCAAGAATGATGGCTGGTTGGTCCATGTGGTGAGGATAGGAGTACACAGACCTTAGGTAACAGATTGTACTGGATGGAGGGTATCAGCAGGAGTTAGGTGAGGGGAGCAAGAAGTCAGGGAGGGCAGAGCGGAGGGATTTGAAGGTACGAAGGGAGGGGGCGAGGCAGATGTGGGTAGGGAGGAGTTCCAGGCATGGGGGGCAGCTAGGGAGAAGGGACAAAGGCGGTTAGGGGAGCAGGGGAGACGTGGGAGGGCAAGAGAGGGAACAGAGGAGGAGCGGAGTTCACAGACTGGAGTACGGAGGGAAATTAGCGCAGAGAGGTAGGGGGAAGCAAGGTTGTGAAGACCTTTATAGGTGAAGGCTAGGACCTTGTGCAGGATTCATTCAGGAAGGGGGACCCAGTGAAGAGAGGAGAGGAGGGGCTGCATGTGGTCGAAGCGACGGGCGAGGTGGATGACCCTGGCAGCAGAGTTTTGGACAGAGATAAGGGGAGAAAGGGGAGAGCGGGGGAGGTCAGTGAGAAGGAGGTTACAGTAATCGAGGTGAGAGATGACCAGGGCATGAACAAGGGTTTTGGCAGAGGAGACAGAGAGAAAAGGGCGAATCTTAGCAATGTTATGGAGGGAGAAGCGACAGAATTTGGCAACAGAGTCGATGTAGGGTTTAAAAGAAGGGTGAGTCAAAGATGAAGCCTAAGCTATGGGCTTGGGGGACGGGAAGGATGGTGACCCCATTGATGAGGATCGACAGGGAAGAGGGAAAGGAAGGATGGGGGGGAGATAAGGAGTTCAGTTTTAGCCATGTTGAGTTTGAGTTGACATTGAGACAGCTGCTGAGGCGAGCTTAAATAGATGGAGAGAGAGAGGGAGTAGAGAGATAGAGTTGAGTGTCATCAGTGTAGAGGTGATATTGGAAGCCATGGGAGGCAATGAGTTTGCCTAGGGACAGGGTGTAGATAGAGAAGAGGAGAGGGCCAAGGACAGAGCCTTGGGGAACTGAGAGTGGAAGGGAGGAGGAGGTCGAGTTGGCAAGAGACACATTGAAGGAGCAGTCAAAGAGGTAGGAGGAGAACCAGTCAAGGATGGAGCCACAGAAGCCAAGGGCATGAAGTGAATCCAGCAAGAGTGAGTGGTCAACAGTATCGAAGGCAGCAGAAAGGTCAAGGAGGACATGATCTTAGTGAGAGCAGTTTCAGTAGAGTGAAGGGGGTGGAAGTCAGATTGGAGGGGGACAAGGGAGGAGTTGGCAGAGAGGAAGTCAAGGCAGCAGGAGTAGACAACACGTTCAAGAAACTTGGAAGCAAAAGCAAGGAGTGAGACAGGATGGTAGCTAGAAGGGTCAGAGGGGTCAAGACTGGACTTTTTGAGGATAGGAGAGACAGTGGCGTACTTGAAGGCAAATGGGAAGAAGTCAGTAGAGAGGGAGATGATGTACAGGAGGGAAGGGGTGACAGTGGGAACAATGGAGGTCAAGGGGGCAAGTGGAAGGGTTGGAGGAGCAGAGCAGGGATGAGATTTCCTCAAGGGAGGTGGGAGAGAAGGAGGGAGAGGAGAGGGAGTAGGAAAAGGAGAGGAGTGGGAAGCGATGTCGAGGCGAATCTTGTCTATCTTGGAGATGAAGAAGGAAGCAAGATCCTGAGCAGAAAGGGAAGAGGGAGGAGGAGGATGGGGGCTTGAGGAGGGAGTCAAAAGTGAAGAACAGGTGGCAAGAGTCCCGAAAACAGCACTCAATGTGGGAGGCATAGTAATTCTGTCTAGCGAGGGAGACAGCAAAAGTAAGGGAGGAGAGACAGAATTTGAAGTGAAGGAAGTCAGCATGAGAGTGGGATTTGTGCCAAAGTAGTTCAGCAGCACGGGTGCAGGAGCAGAGGTGGCGGATACTGGGGGTGAGCCAAGGATGGGGGTTGTGGGAGCAGGCAGGGCGGGAGGACAGAGGGGCAAGGGAGTCAAGGGTGGTGGAGAGGCAGAATCAGGGGAGGATGAGGAGAAGACTGAGGGGGGAGAGAGAGGAGGCAAAGTCCAGGGGGTTAATGGCCTGCAGGTCACAGAAGGGGTGTTGAGAAGGGGAAGAGGAAGGGGGACAGTGGGAGACATCGAAAGAGGCAAGGAAGTGGTCAGAGATGGGATGAGGATCGAAGGAGAGATTAGAGACAGAGCAGTTCCTAGAGAAGACGAGGTCATGAGAATGGCCATTAGCGTGGGTGGGGGAGTTGGTCTAAAGGTGGAGGTTGAAGGAGGAGGCTAGTGAGAGGAAGCGAGAGATGGAAAGCTGGAAAGGGAAATCAACGTGAATGTTGAAGTCACTGAGGATGCGAGTGGGGGGTATCGTTGGAAAGGAAGAAAGTGAGCCAGGACTCCAATTCAGAGAGAAAGGAAGAGAGAGCCAGGGGGGCAGTAGATGACAGCTACATGGAGATGGAGAGGGGGGTAAAGGCGCACAGAGTGAGCCTCAAAGGAAGGGAAGGAGAGAGAGGGGGGAGGAGAAAGTCATTGGAATTGACAGGAGTTAGTGATAAGGAGGCCCACGCCACCACCATGGCCTTCGGGGCATGGCTGGTGAAAAAAGGAGAGGCCCCCAAAGGTGAGGGTAGCTGAGTTGGAGGGGGAGATCCAAGTTTCAGTAAGGGCAAGGAGCTGGAGGGAGTGGGAGAGGAAGAGATCATGGATCTAGGGTGCTTTATTGGCAGAGGAGCAACCGTTCCAAAGGGAGCAGGAGAATGGGAGCTGATCAAGGGGAAGGCAGGGAATGGGGATAAGATTGGGAGAAAGAGGGCAGCAGGCAGGTGAGAGATAGGGAGGGTGGGGGAGGAGCAGGAGGGGAAGGTAGCCAAGAGGGAGGAGGAAGTGTGAGGAGGTTGGAGAGAAGTGATGGGTTGGGAGGGAAGAAGGAGAAGGGGGAAAAGAAGTAGAGGAAGGAAGAGGTGGGGGGAAAGGGGAGAAGGAGGGAGAGGGAAGGTGAAAGATTAGGGCAGGCATGATGGTGGGGAGGATAGGTAATAGAGAAGAGACCTGCATTCCTTAGTGGAGGCCATCATTTCCTCAGCCCTTCGGAGCAGCGCAGCTTTCTGCTGCTCACATTGATTCTGAAACAAGTATGTCAAAGAAGTCTGGCTTGAAAAGGTACCTGGCCTGCTGGCCACTTTTGATTAGTGACCAGCATGAGAAGTCCATTGGCTGCCTGGGTGAAGTCCATACACCAGGGCTTTCAGGGCTTGTGATGCCTTTCCAGGGTGAGGAAAGACATGTTTTTGAGGCAAAAAGACATTCTCACGAGGAAGACCCTGCAAGATGGTGATACTGGCCCCTTAAGGCCAAAGCAGCCCGTGGGCATCAGCGGCACCTCACCATCAACAGGTCCATCTGGCACAAGGGAAATTCCACCTAGCATGGACATCAGCAAACCACCTATCTGCTAGGTGTAGGTACCAGCACTGGCTGTGGTCTCAAGTCACCACCACCACAGATCCCTCACACCTTGCTTCTCTGTCTGCAGAAAGAAGAGCACAACCTGGGCTGGCTGTGGGGAGGACCTCGGCCATTGGGGTTATGACAGGGCAGGGGAGTTATGGTCCTACAGTGGGGAGGTGCAAATTAGGAGATGGGACAGGTGTTTGGTGCCTGTTCCGATTACCACCTCCCAGGCAGTTGGTGTGGTGGATTGGGGGCCCCCAACCTGAAGCTGTTGCTGTTGAACACGGGGTCAGTTGTTAATAAATCAACAACTATTTGGGAGTTGATCTTGGATTATGCAGCCGACCTCATGTGCATTACAGAGACCTGACTGGACAATGAGTTGGGGCCTGTTTTGACTGACCTAGTTCTAGCTAGGTATTTTGTGTAGCAACAGCCATGGCCAGATGGACGGCGGGGCAGTGTAGCCATTATTTTTAGGGAAGCATGGTCCGTTAGACGATATCCAGTGCAGTTGGAATCGGGTTGTGAGGGACTCCATCTTGTGATTGATTTGGCAGGAGACAGATTTATTTATTTATTTATTTATTTATTTAAAACATTTGTAACCCGCCCATCCTGCCACAGGCAGCTCTGGCCGGCGCACAAAGTAAAACATTAACATTAAAATAACTCTTAAAATAGACAACAACAGGGAGGTATAAAAAATCCCCACCCACCCATTCCCCCCACCTTACCCAGCATTCCTACGG
>QEPC01000373.1:2370631-2388965 GCA_003113815.1 Sphenodon punctatus
GGCTGTGGAACTCCCTTCCGGAGGAAGCTCGCCTGGCCCCAAGCCTTTTAACATTTCGGCGGAACTGTAAGACCTGGCTGTTTGCCCAGGCCTTTGGGAGGGAGGGTGGGGAGGGATGTTTTTAGTCCCCCACCCATTTATTTATTTATTATTTTTCTAGCCCTGTTTTATAATGGTATATTTTATATTTAATATTTTTAAATGAATTTTAAATGTTTTATTATGATTGTTGGAAGCCGCCCCGAACTGCGTTGCAGGAGGGGGCGGGGTATAAATTTGCTAAATAAATAAAAAATAAAAATCTTAAGAATTCCCCTTTGGTTCTATCATTAATAAAAGTTCATTTAGCAGCATACATACAACCTATGGATGACAAGTCTTTGTTCTCTCACCCAGTAACACAGGCTTTCTGGAAAGGACTCGGAAACACTTTTATGCCAGTCACTCAATCTGTCCCTCAGTGGGATGTTAATTTAGTGCTTACCATGCTCATGTTTCACCCATTTGAACCCATGCCATAATGCACAATAGAGAATCTCACCTTGAAGACAGCCTTATTAGTAGCCCTTGCTTTGGCAAATCAAATTAGAGAATTGGCGACTCTTCATGCTTCTCCACCATACCTTGTCTTTTACAAAGACAAAGTGAACTTAAGAACAAATTCAACCTTTGTACCTAAGGTAGTCTCACCATTCCATGCCAACCAAACCATTTCCTTGCCTGTATTTTTTCCAAAACTCCATGCTTCTCCAGCTGAGGCAACATTTTATACATTAGATCTAAGAAGAGTCCTCTCCTTCTGTATTGATGACGTCAAATCGATATGAGCATTAAACTCACTCTTCATTTCATATGTTGGTCAATGTATGGGAGTGAGAGTATCCTCAGAGGATATCGAAGTGGATTTTACAATGCATACACACATGTTATTCAGCAGCAAATTGAGATCCTCCAGATGAGCTGAAAGCACACTTGACCAGAGCGGTGGCCACATAGTTAGCAAGTTTCCGCAGCGTTGCCATCATGGACATCTGTAAGGTGGTGACGTCTTCGCTATACACCTTTTTGAGGCACTTTTCTTTAGATTTGGCAGCATGTGCTGATTCTGTACTTGGACAGTAGTACTAAATTCACTTTTCTCCTGGGAAGCACTCCTCACCTCCCCCCATCCAGGAAGTGGCTAACTGCTTGTTGCTCTCCCAAGAGTGAGAATCATGGAGATCCTTGAAGAAGAAATGCGGGCTACTTACCAGTGACTCAGTTCTTTGAGAGAGCTCCACGTATTCTCACTACCTGCCCATCCTTCCCCTCTGACTCAGAGTCATCATCTTGGTTCTGCCTTCTAGAGTTTGGAAGGAACGGAGGTGGAGAGGGCTCCACCCCCTCCTTATATCCTCTCCCACTTCTCGCAGGACAAAAAGCCCACGCAGAAGGTGGAGGGAGTGCCAGGGTGGAGCCATTTACCATAGTCTAGATGATTCCAGGCAATCTGCCTGGAAATTGCTGAAGCAAAGATGAGGTTCTGGTATGTAGCAGAAAGGGATCCCCAAGAGTGAGAACATATGGCGCTCTCTCGAAGAACTGAGTTACCGGTAAGTAAACCTCATTTTCTGACATTAGTTTTCTAATGCCTTCTGATTTCTACCAGTAGTTGATTAATCTGCTTTCATTCATAGGTTATTTTACGTAAAGTCAGTCTATCCTCCATGTTTTTCACATTAATCATTTTTGCCATTCTAGAGAGGCTAATAGTAATGTATATTTTATTTTAAATTTTGATTCATTTACTATATAGTCATATAATCCCTGTTAATGATAACACAAGCTCACATCTACCTTTCTTGCTAATTCCCCAAATTCTTAGGGAAAATGTCCAACTATTGGGGGTCGGAATCACTTGGCCGTGAATTCAGTTTGAATTTAGTGTCCATCAGCAAGTAGATTGTTCTTGCAGAGTTCCTGTCTGTATTTTCATGTCTACAATGTTATATACGCATTGCTCATCATTTTGAAACAAATCATTGTTTGCCAAATTAGCATACAAGTGCATCTACCCTCACTAATACTAACTATTTGGGGAAAGGTGGGGAGCTCTGTGGCAGCATTTCATAAATGCTAGTTTGGAATAGTAGCTGCTATCCTTGTCATTCTTCTCCAAGTAGTATTCCAGTTTCCCTATATTACTTCTTCCTGTTTTACTGGAGAAAAAAGCATCTTAATTGTCTCACTGCAGTGACTGCTATTTGTATTTAAAGAAATACCTTATGTAATACTGAAGGAATAGAGGGGGGCTTACAGTAAAAAATAGTAACTAAATAGTAACAGACCACCAGGACCAAATGGTATTCACCCCAGAGTTCTGAAGGAACTCAAATATGAAATTTCAGACCCTGTATTGATAATATGAAATCTATCGTTAAAATCTGCCACTGTACCTGAGGATTGGAAGGTGGTGCACATAATGCCAATATTTTAAAAGGGCTCCAGATGCAATCCTGGAAGCTACAGACCAGTGAGCCTGATGTCAGTGCTGGGTAAGCTGGTGGAAACTGTCAACATGGGTCAACATGGATTTAGCAAAAGGAAGTCATGACTCACTAATCTTCGGAATTTTTTTTGAGGGTGTAAATAAGCATGTGGATAAGGTTGATAGAAGTGTATTTGAATTTTTGGAAAGCATTTGATAAGGTCTGTCATGAGAGACTCATGAGGAAAATAAATAGTCATGGGGTAGGAGGCAGCATCCTATCGTGGATCAGTAACTGGTTAAAGGATAGGACAAAATGGGTAGGACTAAATGGTCAGTTTTTGCAATGAAGAGAAGTAAATAGTGGAATTCCCCAGGGTGTATACTGGGGCCAGTGTTGTTTAATATAATCATTAATGACCTGGAAAAGGGAGTAAAAAGTGAAGTGATTAAATTTGCAGATGACACAAACTTATTCAAGGTATTTAAAACCCAAGCAAACTGTGAGGAATTTCAGGAGAATCTCGTGAGATTGGGTGACTGGGCAACTAAGGCCCTTTTCACACAGGCTGGCAGTAGGAGGAGGGATGGGTGGAGGCAGGGATGGGTGGAGGCCACGGCGGGTGGGTGGTGTGTGGGCAGCCCATCACACGGACGCCCACCCACCTTCACCCATTTCCATGCACGGAGCATCTGCCATTAGTGCCTGTTGCTCCGTGCATCGGCGATGAGTGGAGGTGGGTGGAGCGCAGGAGCGCACACATGCATTCCCCCCCCCATCCACCCACTGCAGCGATCGCATAGACACACACACACACCCACTCACCCACACATGTGGGCGATGGGGGGCGTCTATGCAAAAAGGGCCTAAATGGCAGATGAAGTTTAATGCTAATAATTGCAAAGTGATGCATATAGGGAAAAATAAACCAAACTGTATGTATGCAATGTGGGGTTGCAAATTAGGGGTTACCACTCAAGAAAAGGATCTTGAGGTCATTGTGGACAATACATTGAAATCCTCAGCTCAATGTGTGTCAGCAGTCAAAAAACCAAACAGAATGTCAGGAATTATTTTGAAAAGGATAGAAAATAAAACTGATATACCATAATGCCTCTATATAAATCTATGGTGTGAGCATGTCTTGAATATTGTGTGCAGTTCTGTCCGCACCATCTCAAAAAAAGTTCTAGTAGAACTAGAAAAGGTACAAAGAGCAACAAAAATTATAAAGTATATGGAACAGTTTCCGTACAAGGAGAGGCTTGATAAGCTAGGGCTTTTCCTCTTAGGGAAGAAACAATTGAGAGGGGATATGATAAAAGTTTATAAAATCGTACGTGGTGTGGAATGAGTAAATGGGGTGGTTGTTTATCCTCTCAAATAGTACCAGAATTAGGGGACACTCCATGAGACTAATAACTGGCAGCAGGTTTAAAATAAAAGAGAGTATTTTTTCACTCAACACATAATTAATATGCTTTGCATAATTTGTTGGAATTTGTTGCCAGAGGATGTGGTCAAGGCCAGTAGTATAGCTGGATTTTAAAAAGGATTGGATAAGTTCTTGGAGGGTAGGTCTTGGAGAGGGCGTTCTCGGTGGTTGGACCACGGTTGTGGAATTCCCTTCCGAAGGAAGCCCGCCTGGCCCCGTGTCTGCTCACCTTTCGGCGGGCATGCAAGACTTGGCTGTTTGCCCAGGCCTTTGGAGGGGAAGGGGGGAGGAAGGGGTAAATTGGGGAGATTGGTGGGGTGAGGAATTTGGGGAATTGGAGGTTGGGGTTAGGGTTGGGGGGGTTAAAATTTTTTTAAGTGATGTTGGTTTTAATGTATTTTATTGTTTTATCGTGTTGTTAGCCGCCCCGAGATGCCATGGGCATGAGGGAGCGGCATAAAAATGTCATGAAATCAATCAATAAATAAAATATTAGTCGGTACGGCACTTCTCATGTTCTTACTTCCTATTGTAGAAATGTAGAGAGCATTAGTCACATCTGGCTTACCTTTGCTAAAGCTAACTTTCTAAACAATTTGTCTATATGTATGTTTGAAGTCTCCTGAAGAAGTCTTTCAACCAGTAGACTCCAAGCATACAAATTAGTTGTGTATGTTGTATACACAGCTGTGTACCTACAGTTTGCAGTGGCTCGTTAGGGACGCCTGCACACAGTGTATACAAAGGACAGCCTTTTAGGGCTTCTGAGGGATGGTCCAAAGGTGCCTGCTAGATGTTTGTCCCATCCCGTGAGGGAGGAGAGTGCGGGCAGACTGCCAGCTGCTCTGACACATCTTTGGGAAAATCCCGAGGCTGCATCACAGAATAGCCTTACCCTAAATGGGGTAAGGCAGTGCAACTCATGTGGCAGGGCGTTCTTGCCCCACCACACTAGGAGCACAGCTGCAGGGTCATGAGCGACAAGCGGTAGTGCCCGTCATGCACGGCCATGTCACAGCCAGAGGCCAGCTCTCAGCTGGGCCAGGGGGAGGGGCAGGACTGGGTGGCTGCTCCTGTGGGTGGTGCCATGGCTCCGAGATGGGCCAAGCCACCCGGTTCCTCCACGCTCATGTGCCTGGCTCCCTGCACTGACCCCGCAGTGTGGCGAGGCCAATTGCCCGCCATGGGGCTGAACAAGGATTGGGCCCATGCAGCTCATCTGACTGCATCCCATGTGCCCAAAACTGCAGAGATCTATGAACACGGCCACAGGACACAAAGAGAGAAACAAAGCTAATGCGACGGAGTAGAGATGTTGCTCAGAATCTATGAAAATTCTGCCTTCAAACATAGATGCTCAGGCCAGTATTTTTAGTTACAGTATATGGTCAGATTCACTTTTCTTTCCAATTTCTAAAAGGGAGCAGCACTGCTAATTTGGATGCAAGGTAGATTAACATCACAATACAAAGACCACAGAAGAAAAGAGATTACTTTTTTGGCAGTACAATTTTAATATAAACGGTATAGCATTTTCTAAAAAAATAATTGACATTGAAAGCCATTTTCATTCTAAAATAATTCCTTTAAGAGTCTTGTTATCTCTTTAAGTTGATTTAAGGTCTGCTTTGATTTTGAAATGGTTTATGCCATTTAGACTGATTATACAAATGTGTACTTAGATTCTTAATCGACATTTAAAACTTTTTATAGTTTGCATAGTATTTCTCTTTGGTAAGTAAGCTTTCAAAAATAAATAGTTATAAAGACCTGCATTGATGCTTCTGTTTTTCTGACATTTATGAATCCCTCTAGCTGGTTAATAGGAATTTTCTCTTCTTCACTTCTGCTCCACCTACATTAAGAGCACCTTTCTGTCACACAATCCTTAGCAGTTTTCCCATAGGGACATATAATGGAGTTCATCAAAGTGAAAAAAGTGAGTCACAAAGTCATTTTATTTACTCATTCAAAACAATAATGATGCTGATAGCTACCCAGACACACTTTCATTTCTCTAAAATGTGCCAAAATTACTTGGGGGTGGCGATACTCCCCGTAGACTCTGGTATCTTAAAGATGAAATGGAGGCATATGTAGTTATCGTCTGCCATATAATGGTAGTTATTGTCCTTATTTCATGTTGTTATCAGCTTTGTGCTGCTACCAACAAAACTCTTAGATGTGGGATAGCATTACAGACATCACTTGCAAATCAAAAGCCTGTTTCATAGTATAGATAGTCAAGTGTTGCTGTAAAAGTATGTGTTTAGCTTTTAGAAAGCTCTATCTGCCCTGGTTACACGGACAACTGAAGTTCACTTTTACTGTCTTGCGAATGGAGCATTTACTCAGATCTTTCCACAATCCAAACTTTTCTGCTATGTCTCTAATGAGCCACCTACTATACAAGACAGGTTGAAATCTAGAGAACTATATTGCCTTGCAGTTTGTCCTCAGACAACCGATTCAAGATTTTTGGAACTAAAGCAGGAAGAATATTGTACACTCTGATTACATTGGGCCCTAATGCCCAACTGTCTGCATTTCTAGTGGATTTCTCCCAAAGATGCACCACATATGTCAGGAATAGGCCTAATTTTTTAAAATATGTAATTGTTTTGTCATATGTGCCCTAGCACTGTACACTATGCAGGCTGCATGAATTATCCTACACAGTAACTGGCTCTAAGAAGTAGATGAAGTTTTCTTTTCAGTTTATTACAGTTTATCTTCTTTAGTGGATGCAGTATCATTCAAAATGTAAATAAACATAGAAAATTGTAGCCACGAAATGCTGTGTCCAGAGGTTTGAGTTCAGTCAGTCTACAAAGAACAATTATATATCAGCGGGTAATCAAATGCCATATATCTTTTCCGTTCAGAATATTCTTGGTTTGAAAACCTGTAAGTAAAGAATTTTTACTTGTTCACAGCAAACTGTATTCAGAGAATGAGAAGAACACCTCCACTTGATGAACTCCAGCCACCGCCATATCAAGATGATAGTGGCTCTCCTCACCTGTCATGTACACCCTCTGAAGTTGGCGATAGCAAATGTGAATTTTCCCAGTGCAGCAACAGTCCAAGATGCTCCTATAAATGTCCGAGTGAAGAGAGCACTGGACATGAAGTAGAAAGCTTCCATAACAAAGGATACGAAGAGGATGTACCTAGTGACAGTACTGCTGTTCTTAGCCCAGAGGTGAGTAGAACACAGTCTGTCATTATTATTGAAGTCATCTGTGATGCAATAGCATTTTAGTTGTGATTCACAAACCACTTGGCTTTGATGGGATTACTCCAGAGTAAGTGGATTGCAGCCTTAATCTCTGCTCTTGTAGAGTTAGTAAATATCCTGTTGCTAGTTTACATCTTACACAATATGTATAGTAGAGAAAGAAAGGTTACCATGTTGGTCCAAAATATAGGCAATTGAAACAAAGGCCCTTTTTACACAAGACGCAACCACGTAGGTCCACTGTGTGGACCTGCGTTGGGTGAGTCTCATTTGTACAGTGGCGGTAGGTGGGGGAGTGTATGCGCCCACACGAAACACACATGCCCACCCACCTCCACCCATTGCCCACGCGTGGAGCAACCAGTGGAAAAGGTGGTTGCTCTGTGCATGGGTATGCGGGGGGGATGGGTGTGCACCCGTGTACACACACCCCCACCGGTGTGCACACTGACAGCCCCTCCCAGCCACAGCCCATTTAAAAAGGGCCAAAGTAGTACAGTGATAGTCTCCAGTTCTAATTCCTAACCTGCCTGATGAAGAACCCTGTAAGGTTCAAAAGGTTGCATACCTCTACCAACTGTAGTTGGCCCAATAAAAGTGTACTACAATATGTACAGTAGCTTCAAAGTGTAGCCCTAAAGAAGAAAAAATTATATTGAGAAGTAATATAGCAACATGTTAATCTGCCTTCTGTAATGATCTCCCATAGTAATTCATTTTTAAACAACCTCAGGTTGAAGTAAACTCTCTTTTTGAACCGAAAAAAAGGGGGGGGAGCTTAAGTAGGTATAGAAAGTTTGCTTCTTACAACAATTTTAATCTAACACCTTAGCAATAAGTAAATCAAAATAGTATTTCTTTAGTGCCTTACTTATTAAAATAAATCACTGATTGTGCCACAGTCCTCAATTAAGAATATTTATTGTTTTGAATAGAAAGAAATCCTTTTTAAAAGTCCCCTTCGCCGCTGCCATAGCAGCGACGGGGCAATTGTCCGGCCCCCTCCATGAGAGCGGGGGAGACTGGACTCTGAGATGGCCCCCGGGGGAGAAAGTGGTATGCTCCGCCCGGGGAGAGA
Organism: Sphenodon punctatus; assembly: GCA_003113815.1. Taxonomy (NCBI): domain Eukaryota; kingdom Metazoa; phylum Chordata; class Lepidosauria; order Sphenodontia; family Sphenodontidae; genus Sphenodon; species Sphenodon punctatus. Next base: position 2,378,854 of record QEPC01000373.1, read on the forward strand.
TACTGTTGCTGGGCAGATTATGAGATCGGGCGCGAAAGTACACCGTGCTCTGAATTGAACAGCCCCGCCCTTGTTAGGAAGGGCGGAACTGCCTTGGCTGCACGCTCCAGATCGAGCAGGGAGAGAGACAAGCAGCCCACCCACCACACCTCTAGCACTGGGGTAGTTACCGGTTGCCCTTAGGGAGCCGAAGGGGAATTTTAGCGACTAGCCTAATTTAAGGGTCGCCTGTTTTGCCCCTTCAACAGTGCAGAGTAGGCTAAATAGGCTTGATTGGCAATTTATAATTGGCTATAAACTAATGCTAATACAGTGGATTCGGAACCGATATTCAGACATACCAATTCGAGATTATACGTGCAGAAGGTTGTACGAACCTGACGAATCTGAATGATTGAATCATTCCCAAGAGGGGTATTATTTGTCGCACTCGGCGGGGGTCCAGTATGGTATAGTAGGTTAAATAGGATAGGAATTAATGAAAAGAGTCATCTCCTTAAGAGATGGGGAAGTGACACCCAGTGCCAAGGGCAGGTAGTGCGCACTGGGGTTATGCCCCTGGGAGGGGTACTGCAGTTCGGTCAGTAAGTACCTGCACGGTCTGCTGACTCAGCGGGTACTCACCTCCTTACTCAAGCCCACAGTTGGGACGCTCCCCCTTCGGCCAGAGCCAGGGTGCTGTCGAAGGGGAGCTTGTTTGGTTTGAACTGGCACGGGAAGGCACATCCCGGCCAGTATCAAGTTTATAAGAATTGATTAGCTAACCATACTGGACCCTTATTGCTTGTGCAATCACCCACCATCCTTGATTTGATTGAATAAAGAGTGCGGCCTGATTTAATCCAGCTCCTGGTCTCCGTGTCTTATTGGGGGGTGCGGCGACAATTATGACTAGCATAGTAGGTTTATGGTTACATTGATATCATTACCCAGACATCCCCCTTTATTTCCTCATAGTGCAATACTGCAAGGTACTAATCACCTTCCCTAAAGTGCTGAACAACTTCACTTTCTGTGGGCACAGTCCTCTGTTGTTAAAGTCAATGGAGGTTTAGGTGCAGGATTGCAGCCTGTGTGCTGCATTTATCACACTTCACAAACTAGCTCTCTCACTGGATGACGGCTAGTCCAGCCAAGCTAAGCTTTAATATACAGATCAAAATGTGCAAAGACACCCAATAGTATCAATTCTTTCAACAAAATGACACCATTTTTAGATAGAAAAATCTATGTTAGGTATGTTATGAAGTCCTTGTAACCACCTCACCATGGGCAAGTGCTTGCAGGATTAGGTCCCAAGAAGACAGTCACATGGGAATTAAGCATAAACATAATTTATTTACAAAGCACCAAGGCCAAGCACCAAGCCTCTGGCCAATCAATAGCACATTAGCTACACACAGTCCAGTTCAGCCATTCAGTCCTCTGACTGGTTAACAACACTCACTCCACTGTCAGGCTTCTTATTCAGGTGTAGGTCTAGGTCTAGGTCTAGGCCTCCTCCCTTCACGGTCCCTTCCAAGAGCCTTCTCCGGAGATGTTCACTCCTTCATGGTCAGGTGTACACTGACCCTATTCTTGGGGCTGGCTTCCTTTTATGCAGCTAGCCACGACCCCTACTTCCTGCTGGTGGCCATTTTATGATATCTTCATCATGGCAGGCACCATCTTATGGCCCAGCCCTCCCGCAGTCCTGTATTTACTACTACTGATAACTCACAGCTGTAGCCACGTGAAAGCACTGTGGCATTTATATTCAAGCTCACATGCTTGGAGTAAATCCTCTTTACTACGTGAGTAGTAGAATGATCTACAGGATACTAACCCTTTTCCCTGTGCCAACAACAGTTATCAAATTAGCTATGGCATATAGTTAGCTTTTGATTATTTTAGACGATTATTTCAGTCTGTGTGCTGAGATTAGGAACGTATAAAATGCAAGCATAAAAAAATAACTTTTTCCCAAGCAAAACCTATTCTGTAATAGAAATTCTTGACACATAGTGAAATAGCACAGTTAGTCAAATTTTGGACCAATGCACAATGCAAGGGCTGAAAGTTTCTTTTCATTTTATGTAGTTCTGGTGATAGATAAATGCAGGAACGTAAAGTGAGAAAATTCTCATCCCTACATCATGCCATATTACAAGAAACTCAACTGGATAAAAGCAGTGTACAGTAATAATTTAGAATGCTTAAGTTGATTTAATTAAACATTGTTATGGTTTAATAAATTATTTACAAATTATTCTTTGATCCTTGACATTCAAAAAAATTAACTGCTTTACAAATAAATTGTTTGTTCATGTAAATAGTGAAACCTATTCCACAGCGTAGGAAACATAATGTTTACGAAATATTTAATAAATTTAGATTTATTTTTTTACATTTAATTTTGGTGTTGAAATCTGACATTTACCTTGATGGAAGGTGTATTTTTGCATGGAAATACATTTGAAACTTCATCATTGCCTCTGATTAGAATAGATTTGCAAGTTAAGGCATGTTGCTAATGCTACATTACTAATAGCATTTAAACTGGACCGGCCCCTGTGGTTATCGGGGGATGTCCTCCTTGTGGTCCCCTGAGTTTTCTGGGGGGTCACGCAGGAGAGGACGTTCTCGGTAGCCGTGCCGAGGCTGTGGTACTCCCTTCCGGTGGGGGTGCGTCTGTCCCCGGACCTTCCTCCTTTCGTAAAAGCTCTAAGACCTGGTTGTTGGTGGGGGAGATGGGTAGGGGGTGGGGGGAGGAGAGGGATGGGGGTATAATAATATGTTTTATAGTTTTATGATTTTAATTGTCAATGTATATTGTTGTGAGCCGCCCCAAGCTGCCTGTGGCAGGAGGGGCGGGATACTAAATACTTTAATAAATAAAATAAATAAATAAATAAACATAGAAAACAAACATTAATCTACTTTTTACCGTGCTTAATCATAGCCTGTTTTCACACGGACGCCCCCCCACACACACACGTGCAGGTGGGGGGGCGCCCATTTGAATGCCATCAGGGGATGGGTGTGTGCCCGTGGGAGCTCCATGGGTGGGGGTGCATGTGTGCTCCCGCGCTCCACCCATCTCCACCCATCACTCATGCACGGAGCAACGAGCACCAATGCCCGATGCTCCATGCATGGAGGTGTGTGAGGTCCGTGGAATCGCACCCCCACGCGCTGCCCACTCACTGAAGCACCCACCCATGCCTCTGCACCACCAGCCTATTTGGAAAGGGCCATATTGAAGAAAAGTTATCTGTACAGACAAAACCTTTCATTCCGTTATTTCACTAACTTCTCAGACCACCTTTCAGGTATTAGTATGTGAAATATGTTTAATATTAAAAGTCATATTTTTACCTACATTGTACAAAATATCTTTCTACAGTCAGTTATTGGGATTGCACCTCAGGCTAAATGTTTCTTTTTCTGTTCTTATATGGAAGTGATCAAACAATGTGCCATGGATGTAATACCATTTTTGTCTAGCTTTCCCTCTTCTGATTGGCCCCTGGGTTTGCCTATTTTGGGCAGATGGAAGCATCTTTTAAATTTCTTGGCTGGCAGTCAGAGGGTTTTCCTCCTTTAAATGTTTAATTACCTTGTTTATGAAATGAACAAAAAGATCACAGTCATGGCATGCTGCTTAGAGAAAGCCATGCATTTCTATGATAGATTTAATAACAGAGTGCAAAAATACATAAATAAAACCTTTCCCCCCCAATTTTCTTTAGGATATGTCAGCTCGAGGATCGTCTTCTCAGTTTCCTAAACCTTTTGATCCTGAACCAGTAGCTAAATATGGCACACTGGATGTGACTTTTGACTATGACTCACAAGAACAGAAGCTTCTGGTAACCGTGACATCTGTCACAGACATCCCATCATTTAACAGGACAGGCGGAAACTCATGGCAAGTACACCTAGTTCTTCTTCCTATAAAGAAACAGAGAGCAAAAACCAGCATCCAGCGGGGACCATGCCCTGTCTTCACAGAGACATTCAAATTTAATCATATTGAGTCTGAGATGATTGGGAATTATGCAGTTCGCTTTCGACTGTACAGTGTACGTCGCATGAAAAGAGAGAGGATTGTAGGGGAAAAGATTTTTTACTTAACAAAATTGAATCTTCAAGGGAAGATGTCAGTGCCAGTGATATTGGAGCCTCCTTACAATGTTTCCGTGAGTATTAAACAAAGCAGAATAAGTATGCAATGATATAAATTATTCTGAATTTCTTAGGAATGGTACATATATTTATAATATCAACACATCCACTGACAATCATTTTCCCATAGTTGTGGCATGCTTCATGCAAAGTAATGGTGTTCTTAAAGCGTAAGAGATCCAATTAGCTACTGTAAAAGCATTTATTTCTCACCTGTAAAAGCTGTCCATGCTCTTTTCTTTTGATTGCTCTGGAATTTCCACTATATGAATGTTAGTGGTATGAAATTATGTCATTTTGAGATTAGTTCTATAACTTTATGATCATCACCTTGTTAACCATTATATTTTCATTTTAAAAACCTATATTTGCCAGTGATTTTAACCTATTGTTAAAAAAAATAAAATAGACTTGCAATAGAACATGAACTTTCCCACAGATAGATTAACAAAGGAAGTACGAAACCTGCATGCCAGAAGATTTATTCAATATATTCAAAGGACTAAAATTCTGTTAATAGTCTATCTATGGAAAGTATTTGAAACAAACTTAAAACAACATAAAGTGACCATTTTTCAAGCTCTTAGTACTCTTGCAAAATTGTTCTCTCTTTTGCAACTATTTTTAGTATAAGTGAAAATCATGTTGAAGTAGGCTATTTTTCCCATTGTGTGAAGCAAGAGCATCTTGTGATGTAGTATTGAGTTTCAAACTGGGTTTCTTGGCTTTTGTCAGATGATTGAAAATCAGATGGCACTTCTTCAGAAACTTTGGTAATGGTGTCTTATTAAAAACCACTGAAAGTCGATGGAAGAACTTCCATTGGCTTTAATAAGAATTGGATCAAGACTTAGGGTATTTTCAGACATGACGGGGCCGATTGGCCCCGGCACGGAAACAACCCTTTGATTCCCCGCTGGGGCCACCGCGTCACGGGCTTACACACGTGGTGGCCGATCCCGGCGGGGAATCCAGGGAGGGGGCGGGACTGCGCGGCGCAATGTGCGGCCTCACAGCCCCGCCCCCCCACGCTGCGCCGGCCGGCCGCCCTCCAGGAGATGGGCGGGCGCCGCAGTTAATGCGGCCACAGTGCCCAGACGCCCCCTCCCCGGCATTGACCATGGCCCGGAATCCAGCCGCGGATTCCGGGCCGTGGTCAGGGGACAGACGTTACTGTTCCCTTCATCACGGGGGGGAATCTCATTCACCACGCGATCAGGGATGGTCCAGCCAGGACCTCCGATCGCATGGTGAATCTGATTCCCCGCCGCGATTGACCGTGGTAAACATCTGGGGGGGAACTTCTGGTTCCCCAACAGATGTTACGGGACCATTCCACACCACAGGGTATTGACTGTGGTTGAGCGTGATCTCGTAACGTCTGAAAATACCATTAGATGAACATAAGTTATATGCTCATCCAAAGTCATTCTGATTTGCTCTTTAAGGCTCCTGTGAGAAGCAGAATGGAAACAATATGTCCAAAGTTGTCAAAGATAAGGGCAAAATTTCCATCTATTAGTGATGGTGGAGGAAAGCAGTGTTCTCCTACTTTTCCCCTTGTGGACACCACCACATGGGGGAAAGTGGGGTCTCCTAGAAGAAGGCTAGAAGATTTTTCTCAGTGCTTATTGTTGTAATAGGAATTGCGTAGGAATGTTGGGCCTTCTGGGGCCATAAAACGTCTCAATACTTCAATCAAAACATATTCATTTGGACTTATGCAAACCTATCTCCAAAACCTCTGGGCAGTGTTGGTTGAAATTATTTATGGATTGCAGGTTCTGAAATATTTTCAGATCAAAGCAAGATGTTTCAGCATTTTTCAAATAAAAATATCAAAAAATGCTGAAGCAAGAGAAAACATTTTGAAATGTTGGCATTAAATAAATCATTTTGAGAGTCAAAATAAATTTATTTGGCCACATTTTGTTTTAACTTGGCAATCCTTCACCCCTCATTTCCCACACGCACTTTCTCCAGCTTCTCCTGTAGTGTTACTTTGTATTTCAATTTTGATATTTTTTTCCTTTTGAATTTTTGGATCATAACATTGAGAAAAATTGCCATTCATTTGCAAGTGTTGAGAGTCACATTTTTTCTTGAAGAATTGTTTTATCAATTTTTTCCAAACCAACTCTGGCTTGAACTTTGCTGCCTTCCTAAATATATATTTGAGTTATATTGTGGAGATTGGTTTCCGTAATATTTGATATGCCATTTTTCAGTGGAAAGACTTCTATGGCCGTTTTTACACAGACGCCCTTCCCACCACCACCCCCCCGGTGTTCAGGTGAGTGTGCGGTGGGGGGGGGCATCCGTGTATACGGCCAGTGGTGGGTGGAAGGACGGGTATCCGCTCAGTGTTTGCCCATGTGAACACTGAGCAGGATGGGTGGGAGTGCGTGTGTGCTCCCGCACAACACCCACCTCCACCCATCACCCACCCATCTCCACCCACCTCCACCCATAGTCCCTCCAGAAAACCGGACTAGGGTCTTTGGGTGGAGGTGGGTGTGTGTCCATGTAAACAGACACACACCCACCTCCACCCACCATGGCAAAATACCCATCCACCCACCCACCTCCATCCGTGTAAAAAGGCCCTAAATGGCGCACTCTAATGTGCAGTTATTTCAGAGTAACCTAAAGTTTTCATTATTTAATTGTATCATTGAATTATTGTGTCACTAAAACTTGCTACCCACCAAATGTGTGGGCAATAATCTCTTCTGTCAATGAATTAACCTTATTTGCTGCTATCTCTAGTAGCATTTGAATACATTTCTATTGGCTGGTCATTAGGATGAGTGTAGTCTACTCCCTGCGCAATTCTCTTCGGTATTGCTTTAACGATCCCTTTAAAAACATTGAGAAGGGACAACTGATTTGTTGAATTCAACTGATTAGTTGAATTGTGTCCTCGCTCCTGTGCCAGAAATAAACTAACTAGCAAGTATCTCTGGCAGCTCTCCTCAGTTGCTGGGTTACAGAAATGGGAACACACAAGTGCAGAGTTAAGTTCCCACTGGGGAAACTCTGCACAAGTGCAGAGTTAAGTTGGGATGCTCTTTAAGTGCATTCATTGCTGTGTTTTTTATAGCTGAGCAACATAGCTGACAACCTTCTCACATATATATTTATAATTATATATATTTATATAATTGTCACAATTATATATGCAATTTATCTTTATATATACATTTATATATAAAATGTATAATTATATATATTATTTATATATAATTTATATAAATTATAAATGATAATTTATAATTATAATGTATAATTATCACAATTATATATAAAATCTATCCCATATACACCTTGTAAACTACAGTGGATAATTTGCACCATCACCTGCATCCACAGCCTTCTCTCCAGCCATCTCCTCTCTGTTGCTCCTCTTATCATTTAAGGGATGTGTGCATGTATATATGTTAATATATGTACTGTGTTGTAGAGGATTCAACGTCAGTTTGCTGGTTTTCCAAGTAATCCACACTCTCAAATTGGCAAATCTAATCCCTTGAGATAGTGACTAAGAAGAGCGGGCACCCGTGGTGTGTGTCTTCTTAAGCATTTTTTAAAAGATGCTTAATTGGGCATCTGAAATTTTCCAAGAGACATTTGAGTTTGGGTTAGGGTTTTTTAATAAAATGTTCAGGTTTCTTCTTTTGGAAGTTCAGGCATTGATGTTTACTCCATTATATATTTCTTCGTGTGTCATATTGAAGATAGTTGTTTCTGTTGCATTTTACCTGCAGCACACATTATGTAGCATGAATTATTATAGTCTCAAGAAATATTTTTACAATAAAAACTAAACGTCTGAGCTTCATCATGGAGATGGGGTTCCATGGCCTTTGGCGACTGAGGCTGACCGGTTATGAAGCTTTTCTGGGAGCATAGGTAGGAGCTGACGGTTGGATCCTTAGAATTTTGGGGGGCTCTTAGAGTTGCTCAAAATCCAAAGGTGCTAGAGGGCAGAAAGAGTGAGTTATAGAAAGAGTGTTTAGTACCACCTGTCTTCACTGCGCACAACTGAAGCCAGTACTAGTGGGGTTCTTAACATAGTGCATTTGGTGGCTTCCATTCTGTTCCAACCTTGAGGGTCAACAGACGAAATGCCTGCCACCTTCTTAGGTGGCAGACTCACAACAGGTTGTTATATTTGTGCACAAGAGACTAGATTAGTGCAACGCGCTCATGTGGGGCTACCCTTGGTGACGGCCCGGAGGTTGCAGCTAGTGCAGAATGCGGCGCCCTATCTCCTGACTGGGACGGGACGGCGCGAGCACATAACACCTGTGCTCCATTCTCGCACTGACTGCCAGTGACTTATCGGACCCAATTCAAGGTGTTGGTGCTTACCTTTAAAGCCCTAAACGGCCTTGGCCTGACATACCTCAGAGACCGCCTCAACCCCCAGCTTCTGGATTGGCCCCTGCAGTCATAAGGGAGTGCCTTCCTGCAGGTCCCCCAAGGGTCTCGGCTGTTGAACATGCGGAGGGCGTTCTCGGTGGCCGCACCATGGCAGGAGAATGCCCTCCCCTCGGAGGTCTGTCTGTCTGCAGACCTCCCTTCTTTTTGTAGACAATGTAAGACCTGCCTGTTCCGCCTGGCCTATGGGGAGGGGAAAGGGAAGGGTGGGGTGGGTTGTTAGACAGGTTATTAGTGCTGCTTTTATGTATTACTGTTTAAAATTGTTTTTAGATCTTTTATGCGTTTTATTGTGGTATGCCACCCGGAGCTGCCTGTGACAGGAGTGGGCAGCATAAAAGCTGAATAAACCTGCTATGTGTTTGCCACTGGATTGTTCCTTGTTTACACCCACAACCAATGCAGATGTACTGGAGGAGCAATCCCATGGCAGGTAGCAGTTATTATCTCTGGTGATCTGATGCAGGAATCTAGAGCTCCACAAGATCCCTACCAGTCCCTGCTTCACCCCACCAGAGCCAAGGCTCTTGATGCCCACTCCACCACAATCTCAGAGAAGTAGGGTGAAGCACTGTGGAGCAGGGATCAAGAGCTCACCAGATGGAAATGCCCCCAGGAGCAGCTGAGTCCCTGGAAACTCTGCTGCTGCCTCCACTGCTGCTGGCAGCACACACATGACCGACACAGAGTAGCTATTGAGTAGCCACTCAGACAAGTTAGGTTTGAACAAAACCTTGGCAGCCATGCAACGCCAGCTACATGATGAACTGTGTCATAGCTGGTGTGATGTGTGTTGCTTGCCACCCAGTGACAGAACTAACTTGCAAGAAGCAAATGTGAATGACAGATAGAAAATACATTCCTTCTGTCACACTCCCTGACAAAAGGCCCTGATAAAAGTAAGAAGGGAAAATAGATGCAGTAGTTTTTAGAATTGGCATCCATGGTGACTTTTGTTCCACATTACTATATTAATGGGCCTGATTATAGCTTTCCCAGTATTGAGAAATACACATAAAACGTATGAATGGGACTTTCTTAGTAAGAAGGTACTCCAACTCCCCTCCCATTCTCAGCAGATTCTTACAGGCATATAGGCCTTATGAATTCAGTTAGGCTAGACATATTTTGAATTATATGAATATGATCCATACACTGGCCTACTCACTAATATAGGGGAGGGGGAGAGATGGATGGGAACCAATACTTCTGCTGCCCTCCCTGCCACCCCCTCCCCCCACCTCACCAGTTACAAGTCTTAAACCAGGGTTTGCAGTAAAGGTTGGGTGAAGCACTCTTGCTCCTAAACAGGAGGGCCCTGCTCCGCACACACAGTAGTCCTCAGCTTGGGATTTGCAATGTAGGCAGCAGAGTGCTGCTCTTGCTCCCCACCTGCCAGATGTTTGGACGCAGGCAGGACAGCCCTGCCTCCAGTGTGCATTCTAGTTCTGACGGAGACTTGCTCTCTCATTATTATTATTATAAACATTTATATAGCGCCA
>QEPC01000373.1:2398513-2442055 GCA_003113815.1 Sphenodon punctatus
GCCTCCCCTGCTCCCCTAACCGCCTTCGGCCCTTCTCCCTAGCTGCCCCCCATGCCTGTAACTCTCTCCCTGCCCACATCCACCTCACCCCCTCCCTTCGTACCTTCAAATTCCCTCATAAGACCCACTTCTTCCGCTCTGCCCTCCCCAACTCCTTGCTCCCCTCTCCTAACTCCTGCTGATACCCTCCATCTAATACAATCTGTTACCTGAGGTCTGTGTACTCATATCCTCACCACATGGACCAGTCAGGTATCATTCTCAATGTAACCAAGCCAAGCACATGCACCTGGGACCTTGCATCTTTGTGAATGTTACACCCCTTGTCTCTCCCTCTGTTCCCCTTCCTTCATCTCCCCCACCCCCCAATCTCTCAGATTGTAAGCCCTAGGACAGGGACTGTGTCTGTTCCATTACTTTGTAAAGTGCCAGGTACATTGCTGGTGCTATATAAATGCATGCTAATAAGATTATTTTTTTTACAAAAAAGTCCCATTGATTTACACTGAACATTTATCTTCACGGCCTTGTGGCTCCGTGTTTTTCTGCTTCTACTTCCTGCTACATTCCTATCTGGCAACCTAGCTTTTCCTCAGCTACCATCTTTCCCTTCTCTCCCCCCTCAGAATCTCCTGCTCCCTAAGCTGTCTTCAGCCCTTCCCCCATGCTGCCTCTATGCTCTGAACTCCTTCCCTGAACACATACCCTCTGCTCCCTCCCTCCTAAAACCAGATGTCTTTCATTACCTCTGTAGATTACTTGATGATATTCTCCTTATACTGTCTTATCCTTCAGGATCCCCCTCTTCCCTTTATACTAAGCTAAGCACATGATACTGCAACAAACATACCCCTGTCTTGTCTTCCCCCATGTGTACCTGCAATCAATCTATCCCTTTCTCTGTGTTCCTCTCCCCATTGTCTCCTCTCCTTTGTCCATCCATAAGTCCTTTGAAAGTTCAGCAGGCGCATTGCTGGCACTATATGAATAAATAACAATAATAATGATTGTCCCTCTTTAATAACTTTTGATCCCACAGGCTGATTTCAACCAAATTTGGTAGAGAGGAAAAGAAGGCGTAAGTAACATTTTAATATTTAGAGTCTGAAGTTTCAGCTGTTTAGTGTTGGTAGCAGCACTTAGCATCAGCCCAAATCCAACTGAATGTAATGGGTATCACACCGGTGCTAAGAGCTAGTACCAACACTGTGCATCCAGAGGATCATGCTACCTGACTGTGTCCACACTAGGTAAATGCATGAGCAGGAAAAGAGGCGAGTCCACAGCAGGAGAGGAACAGTTGCAGCAAGGTGTTCGTACTAGGACCAGCCTTATGGGGAAGGAGGAGGGTAAATTCATACTCCTCTACCTGTGTCTGGAGTTGAACTAGATGCAGCTTTAGTCAAAACCATATTGTGGTCGAATAAAATAAAATGTTTGCTCATTCTGTAGATAGTAACGTTTTGCTTCCTGTTATTTACTGCCTCAGCTTTGTTAAGAGACTTGTAAAAACTACCGTGCACTGAGCACAAATAGCACCATCTCATAAAATATGAAAAGTAGCCCAGGGATCTCCCTCTGAACTTGTTCAAAGTCTTTCAGGAAAATGGAATGCTGTTTTGCCAATCCTAAGAACATATCAATTCTATTTTGTTGTTTCATTTTGTGGTTAAATTATTCATAATAGCTTAAATTTGGGAACAAAACTAATCTTGAAATAATATTGTATTTCTGCATTAGCAAATATGCATAGGCAAATTAGTGTAGCAGCATTTAAAATTTTTAAAAAGGAATTTTTCTATAACAACTTTATAGACTGTGTGGTGATAAATTAAGACTGAACATAATAGTTTTTAGGGGTTTAGTCCCTTGACTATATTGAATGAGAGAATTATATTATTCATTTGATCTCGGTTTTCTCAGTGTTTTGCCCATGACAAAATGAGTTATTTTTAATAGTACATGCAGCAGTTTGTTCTCTTGAGAGCAGAAAACAAAACAAAGGCAAATGCCTTTGATGGGAAGTTATCATTATAATCACTTTTGAGACAATCTGATTATAACCACATTAATAATAACTTAATAGCCATCAAAACAATTCCACGTTTAATGTGAATAATGTTATTAATGCTAAATAGGCATAGAAATCTAGTTTGTGATTTCCAAAGGAAGAGGAACAGAAGCATATAAAGCTTTATATGTTACTCAAATATGAGATCCCCCACCCCCCCAAACTGAGATGATGCAATGACTAGAATAACACCAGAGTATCACTCTTGTGACTTAGTGGACTAAGAGCCTGACCCTGCAAACGCTTGAACGCATGGTTCAGTCCTACAGGCTTCTGAGAAAAGAAAACATTGATTGGCCTAAAGTTAAGCAGGTACACGCTTTTCTGGAATGGTATTGTTTCCTAACTCGACATATTGGGGCTTGTTCCCACAAGGTGCTGAGCCCCTTAGCCTGTGCAAGAGAAGCAACTAAGCATGTGCCTAGCTTGAAAGATGGCGTCTGAGTAGTCTTTCAGGGTAAATTCATGTGCTTTAAGTTAAGTATGCAATTAAATGTTTGCAGGGCAGAGTCCTTCATAAACATGGTAACTTCTATTAACATTCCTTGTTAGTGAAAAATAATTATTTGTACTCAAATGCCACAGAAATGCATTTTCTTTAACTTCTGAAGACTGCTATCCATAATCTTCAAAATGTAATTAGTAAATGTTGCAATCAATCGAAAAGTATTTTATGTCATTAATAGTTCAAAAGGGTTTTTTGTAAATAATGCCAGGAACCAGACATACTTGCTAATATATCTGCACAAAGGCCTAATTCAGTTTAGGTGGTGGTGTGCTGTAGCCTGTCTTATTCCCAAGTCTTGAGACATTTGCAATAGATACAGACTTCGCACTGGGAATCTGCCTGCTGACAATCTGAGATTGTCAGTGCATCTAGCTTGCCTACTCATCTAAATTTTGTCCTTCTTAACAAATACTCGTGCAGAGGGATGGGTGGACTTTGAATTTCAGAAGCTAGCACTCATCCTTGCCTTTTTCTATTGTGACTATGGCTCTCTAAGCTATTGTCACGTATTTTATTCTGTTAGTTGCTGGGAGAGTAGCAGTTTGGTGACTGTGCTCTGAGCTTTCACGCAGACATGTCTTAGGGGGTTGTCTTCCTCTGGCTTAGAAAATATTAATGACCATCTTACCCAAGATCGTAATGCTCTCTCAATGGAAACACCCTGGAGGACAAGCAAGTAAAGAGTCATATTTTTTGAAGTCTGAAAAATATTAAAATGGCATAAGGACCCAAGAATAAAAACTGTATATATTTACTGCATTTCGTCTTTATTCCTTCTTTACTTGGCATTTTCTGCACTAAAATGCTGAAGCTTATTATGCAAGATGGAGACAAAGTATTTTTATGATACCTTTTATTGGACCAACTTCTGCTGGTGAGAGTACGTAATTTTACAGGCTGCATGGTGGCAACCATTCTCTCTGAAGTTTATTATTTCATTCATATTTAGTACTAGGTTAAAAGCATCACTTAATGCCTTAGCTCTGTTGAATGTGTTCCCAATAAGCAGAATTTATGTTAATGCTGTTGCAGCTAAGTAGCAGCCAGTAGTACCATTCAGAATCATTAGTCAGACTGGCTTCCTGGCAGCTAAACCTATAAAGAAAGGCACAGTTAGAAGACATATATTGTATTAACTAGAGGAGTTCTTGAGCTAGGAAAAATATTATTTTTTGCACAAAAAAAAGTTAAAACTCCACTTCATGGACATATCAGTGAAAATGAACTTGATTTGACAGCTCGCATCAGAAAAGAACTTCCAATCTACACTATATACCTTTACTCCAGCTGAAACTGGTGCATCAAAAAGGTATTTGTAGGTTAAAGGCGGATTATATGGAGACGGAAGGTAGGTATAGCACTCTAGTGTGTCCTTATACTATCTCATTTTATATTCAAGTTATTTTAGTCATCAATTTCTAATGTAATTATTTTAAAGTTAGTGCTTGTTCACTGAGATTATAGTTATTTTATAGACAATAGAAGTTGCCAGTTAATCAAAAGGCTGGTGAAACAATATATTTCTTCCTTCATCCTTTCACTGAAAAGGCTTTAGGGCAGGGAGAGGTGGGGAAGGATTTGGTAATGTGTATACAGGACAAAAGCAAAGGAGGACTCGGACAAGAGCCTGGGGATCCTGTGATAGTTTTTCATTCTCCCGCTATAGAAAAGGCTGAGTCATACAACTCTCAGCAAACACACCAGCGCACATTGCTAAAAAGCCCTGATCAAGACACAAGGAATGAAGCCATTTAGGTTTGATTTTTCCAAAATCTCAACATTTTAGCTGGGCCAGGGAAAAGACTGGGGGGAAATGCCATAGAAGAGAAATCCCTCTGATATACACTTGCCATTACATTTATTTGTTTTTACTGCAATCAAACATTTCTGGGATGGTTTGTTCAGGTCTGTTTCTTATATTCACCTGCGATGCAGGATTCTTGGAAGAGCTCCCCCCCCCACCAACTTGAAGCTTTATTTATTTTTATTTATTTATTTATTTATTTATTTACAGCTACTAGCCAAACAAATCCTCAAAAAGGTAACGAGCACCTTTACAAATCATAATAATATAAAATATATAAAAAGAAGGAAAGCAGTTCCAGATTTACTATAGACGTTAACAAGTCACATGTAGAATACAGGATCTTTCCATAACTTATTATCACATCTTCTACATGCTATAACTAAGAAGCTTCTCAAAGCATGTAAAATCAATGAGGAATTATTATTTAAAAGCCATATTGCTTTCTCCACATCTGTCCAGTAAATAAATTTTGGAATTACAGGCTTAAGATAATAATTCTTATGTCTGTATAAAAAGGGTAATGCCAAAAGAAAATGAATTAAATCCTCAACATGCTGAAGATGGCAAGCACAACGCCTTTCCCAAAAGGGAACTTTAACTGATCTTCTTTTCAAAACTGCCATATTTATTTGGTTTGGGCAAAATTTTGTAATTAATTCCCTCTGCCTATAATTAACCACATTTCCAAATAAGGTTCTAGTATAAATTAAAATACCTTAAAAGGGGAGCAAATTTCGACCACCTCACCAGACTCAAATAATTCAGCACCTTCGGTCTCATTTCAGTTTGAATTTTGTCCGTTGGAAGGGGCAGTCTTTCCACACAATCCTACCTATCTTCATAGAGTTTGCCTTATTCCAGTGAACCAAGCAAAAGAAGTGTTCCCAGGAGCCCAGGTTTCTTGTAGGCATGCGCCGAGATATGGCCTGTGCTGAGATATGGATCGGGGTCGCTCGACCCTGCTGATCCTGTTAGATTTGTCGGCTGCATTTGATACCGTTGATCATGAGATGTTGGTGACGCACCTGTGGGACTGTATGGTAGTGGGCGGGACTGTTCTTGAATGGTTCCGCTCGTTCCTGACCAGAAGAATCCATCGGGTGGTTCTCGGGGATTGTTTTTCATTATACCGAGACCTCTCGTGTGGAGTTCCGCAGGGTTCTATTCCTGTCTCTTATACACATCTAGATGTGTATAAGAGACAGGTATAAACCAGGTTGAGGCTGTGGCAAGGAGTGCTTTCCTCCAGTTGCATCTGGTGCAATGGCTTTGGCCGTTTGCTTTGGACTCTGACCTGGCCACAGTCATCCATGCTTTCATCACCTCTCAACTAGACTACTGTAATGCGCTCTACGTAGGGCTACCCATGATTACGGCTCAGAAATTGCAGCTGGTGCAGAATGCGGCGGCCCTTCTCCTAGTGGGATTGGGCCGCCAGGAGCATATTACACCAGTGCTCCGCTCTCTGCGCTGACTGCCGGTGGTTTTCCGAGCCTGATTCAGGGTGTTGGTTTTAACCTATAAAGCCCTAAACGGTCTGGGCCCTGCCTATCTGCGAGACCACCTCACTCCCTGTGTCCGAGATCGGCCCCTGTGGTTGTCCGGGGATGCCCTGCTCGAGGTCACCCGAGTTTCTCGGGTGGCCACGCAGGAGAGGGCATTCTCAGTGGCTGTGCCACGCCTATGGAACTTGCAATCTTTTGGGAAACATTGCAAGACCTGGCTGTTCCGCCAGGTGTGTGGCGGAGGAGAGGGGTGATGAGTAGGAGGTAGAGGTTGGGGGCGTTGTTTTCTCTGCTTTTTCCTTTTATGATTGTTTTAAAAGTTTTAATTGTTTTTTATTGTTGTTGTAAGCTGCCCCGAGCTGCCTATGGCAGGAGGGGTGGGGTAATACATTTTAAAAATAAAATAAAATAGATAAATAAAATAGAATAAATTTTTTTTTAAAAATCTAGAAGGCAAAGGTGCTCTAATTTTTAGTCAAAAATTAATTACCCTTAACTGTGCCAAAGTTGCAACATTAAGGCATCCAGTTTCGGCTCTTGCCAAAGCTCCAGGAGTGCTTTTATGCACTGCTAGTAACTTCTCTAAATATGTATTCTGAACATTTGTTCTAATCACAATAGCTTTATTGTCCAAGCCCCAGATCTCAGCTCTGTATAATAAAATGGATTCAGCCTTTGTCTTACAAACTTTTAGCGCTGCACTGAGGGCTTTCCTTCAGTACTTATTATTATAAAAAGACATAATTCCATTAAATGATTGAGTTACTTTGGAGGCAGCCATACACACATGCATCTCCCATTTTAGATTTTTAGAAAAGGTAACCCCTAAATAACAAAAGTTATGTACCACCTCCAAAACATCTCTATTAACAAACTATTTATTGCACTTCTTTGATCCCAGTACTATAACTTTCAGATTTCTTAACATTGGGTGATTTCAGACGTTACGGGGCCCATTGGCCCCATACTGAAATCAACCCATTCATTCCCCGCCGGGGTCACCCCATCACGCCGCAACAGACATGCTGGGGGGATCCCGGCGGGGAATCTGGGAGGGGTCGGGGCCACGCGGCGCAACGTGCGGCCGCACGGCCCTGCCCCCTCCATGCTCCCGCCGCCCACCCTCCGGGGAGACGGGCGGGCGGTGGGGCCAATGCGGCCGCCACGTTGGGCCGGATTCGCCACGGCCCGGGATCCCGCCGGTGATCCTGGGCCGTGGCGCCCGGCCAGACGTTACTTTTTGTTGGTCCCCGCTGGGGATCTCTTTGACCACGCTTCCCGGGACATTCCCCCGGCTAGCCCGGGAAGCGTGGTTCAAATTGACTCCATGTGGGTATTGACCGTGGCGAACATCTGGCGGCCACCAAACAGACGTTCGAGGCACATTGACCACAGGTGGGTATTCACCGTGGTTCACTGTGATCTCGTAACGTCTGAAAATACCCATTGTTCTCCAAACAGTTATTAAAGCAATAAGTATTGAAAGCATCCAAAAGTTGTTGGAGCCCAACCTTAGAACAGGATAGCAAGGCAGTATCATCAGCATATAGCAAACAGGGAATCTCTTCAGCCAAAAGTCTGGGCAAATTAAAATGATCACTTATAAGTTAAGATTTTAAATACTCAAAAAATAAACTAAACAATATTAAGAACTTAAGTAGTGCCATGCTGGGTCAATCTGCCCGGCACCTGTCTCCAACAGTGGCCAATCTCGGTCACTTGAAAGAAGTACTCATTAGGTCACAATGGGGTGATCTATTCCCTGTTTTTCACTCCCAGCTCCTGACAGTAAGAGGTTCCGACATTCCCCAAACCTACCTGGCTAGTAGCTGCTAATGGATCTATCCTCCAGAAACTTGCCCAGTTCTTTCTTAAACCCAGCTATACTGCTGGCCTAGACCACATCCTCTGCCAACAAACTCCACAACTTAATAGTGTGTTGAGTGAAAAAATACTTTCTTTTATTTGTTTTAAATCTGCTACCTGTTAGTTTCATGGTGTGTCCCCTAGTCCTGATACTATTTTAGAGAGTAAATAACTGTTCCCTATTAACTTGTTCCACGCTACTCATGATTTTATAAACGTCTGTTGATGCCAATAGGCACCCTTAGCACACCTCTCTCATTGTGACAACAGAGTCAGTCAATTCTCCCATTACACCATATCTCACCCTGGCTGTAATCAAACATAATAAAGTAGGATCAATCTCCACGTTCACCAACTTTGTCCATAAAATCCCTCTCTTGAATCAAACACCTCTTTAAGGTCCATAAAAACAATATAAAATCATTTATTTTTCTTAGTATACTCTGGGTGATTTCAGACGTTACAGGCGCCCGATTCATCACAGTGGATTCCCAGCAGTGGCGAACTGGCTAACCACCCCCCGTGGGCAAGAGAGGCCCCAAACAGACGTGACGGGAGCAGGACCACGGCAGGGAATCAGGCCAGCAGACCACGGCCCGGGGCAGCACAACAGACATTACGCCGATCCCAGGCCATGGTCAAAGCACCCGGAAGGCGCCGGGGCAGCTCGTCCCGGCTGCTGCTGCTGCTGTCCCTCCACCGTCTCCATGTGCAGCACGACCACCACATCCTCCGCCTTCGCCTCCTCCTCCTCCTGCCTTGCTCTCTCGCCCTTCACTCTCCTCTCCCTTCCGCCTTGCTCCATCTCGCCCCGTCCCTCTGAAGCTTTGTACCCTTTAAATCTCCCTCCCTGGCCTGTGTTGTTGCTCGTTGCCTGGCAGCGACGCTGTGTGCTTTGTCCCCGGCTGGGAATCATGTTCCTTGATTCCAACCGGTGGTTGCCGTTCAGTCGTTACTTTTTTTTTTCCCCTGGTGGGAATCACTTTGACCACGCTTTCGGAGATGGTCTAGGCCGGAGCTCCAGAAGTGTGGTTATTTTTGACCCCTGGTGGGGATTGACTGTGGTGAACATCTGGCACCCACAAAACAGACGTTCAGGGCGCTTTGGCCCTGCTGCAGGATTGAGTGTGGTTCACTGTGGTTGACTGTGATCTCGTAACGTCTGAAAATACCCTTTGTCATTAAATAGGGGTGATTTCAGACATGACGGGGCGGCCTTCACCCCGTCATGGAATCACCGCAGGGATTCCCTACGGGGATCACTCTGGCACGTCCAACAGACATGCCGGCTGATCCCAGCAGGGAATCGGGGAGGGGGCGGGGCCGAGCAGCTTAACGTGCAGCCGCACGGCCACGCTCCCCCGCCACCCACTCCCTCGGGAGACGGGCGGGCGCCACGGCCAATGCAGCCGCAGCGCCTGCCCGAATTGACCACGGCCCAGAATCCCACGGGGGATTCCGGGTCGGGGTTGCCGTCCAGACGGGACCATCCCCTTCATCGCGGTGGGGAATCACATTCACCATGCAGTCGGCACCAGCCCCGCCGATTCCGCCGATCACGTGGTGAATGTGATTCCCCGCCGCGATTGACTGTGGTTAACATCTGGGGGGGAACTTCCGGTTCCCCAACAGACGTTACGAGGCCTTTCCCCACTACAGGGTATTGACTGTGGTTGAGCATGGTCTCGTAACGTCTGAAAATACCCTAATTTAGGATGAAACATGGGTCCAGGTTCCAGGCATGAATAACCTTGGTGAAATCCAGCCTGTTCCTTTCCTAAAATTTCTTTTTCTTCTATCCAGATCCTAAGGTGATTCATAACAGTCAGAATCGATTCAACTTGAAGCTTGTTGAAAGTATTTTTGAAAGTCCTGTTGCCACAGAAAAGAGTGGAAATGAAGTTTGCATTAGAAATACCGCCTTGCAGACAGTTTGATACTTGTACTATAAACTTATTTATGAAAAACAATATACTGCAGGTCAGGAGTTTCAGTACTTGAGTCTAAACCTGCGTTCACGCGAGACACTTAGTATGTTAAAAACCCTTTCCCCTGATTTATTTTTTAATGTGTGAAAGGGTTAGGTCACAGGATACATCAGGTGCAATGTGCACTAGCTCCCAAAAGCAAGGTTTAGCAATTTGTCTAACTCCTTCACGTGCATTTCTCATAATGTGTGAAAGGATTAATCCACTTCAGTCAGCTGTAATTGTTGCCAGAGGGGACAGAAATGACTACCCCATCAGAAGTGAATCTCCCACCGCCATTTTGGAAAAGGGCTGCATGTAAGTGAAATAGCCCCAGCAGCCATTTTGCACTTGCGCACTCCGGAGTCGGGAGCTTGGTAGCACACTGCAGTGAGGGAGCCTGCCAGAAGGCTCCCCCCCCCCCCCCACAGCAGAGGCGGGCCGGCGGAGCTTCAGTCAAGCTCCCCTGAGGCCAGTAAGTACACTCCAGGGCTGCAGCGGGATAAGGGAAAATCTGGATCTGGGAACTGACAGGGCGCAAGTAGTATTGATCCGTAATGGCCGATCTGGGAAGTTACGAATTAATCCGAATCCAGATCTTCTATCCCTAATACAAACTCTCTCTCTCTTGCACACTCACACACTTGAACGAGGGTTCATTCTCTTCTGAACATGGGGGACAAAGAGGATGACAGCACCCTCAGTTTAGTTAATCTGAGCTACTGCCATTGTGGCAAGGCTGGGGAGTGAGAAAGGGGTGGCTCACCATCTGACAGGAAAGGAGTTTAGCCTCATTCACCAACCTGAAAAGGAGGGAGGGGAAGAGTGGGCTGTTTGTGACAGGGAGCCAGGGGCCACAGAAACCGACTTTGGATGGTGAGCCCCTGGTCCTCTGGCCACCTTTTGAGAAACAATCTTACATCATCCCATGCAAGAAATTAAACTGTTTTCGTCAGCCAAAACTCCATGGAGATTGCTGCCTGTCCCTTTCTGAGGTGAATTCTACTCTCCTCTCTCCTGTGTAGGGAAAGGAGCTAGAGATCACTGGCACGGAGATGGAAGTTATATTGCTCTTTCTCAGGTTGGCTGAATTTGCCCTATTAGAAAAAGTTTGTTCTTGGCAGTGTATGTTTTTGTGTCTAACGTATTTCTGCTCATGGTTTTAACTGTGTGCGCTTGTATGTTTTCAGTCTTTACAAAGGAATAAATAAACTATCCCTGTGTACTTATTCTGTTCAGAGTTCAAATGGTTTTTTCCATCTATGAAAATGCTGTCAAGTTCAGTGGTCTCCAGGATGCCAACCAACTATGTCTCATCTCACTTGTTTGCGTAAATAAAGACCTTGAAGCCCTTTTTGTATTCTCCCTTTATACTTTCTATTTAATAATGGAAGCACAATATTAATAATTACTCTGACTCCAGATTGCTAACTCCAATATATCTGTGAACTTGAATTACACTAGGGAGCTACATATTTAATCTGGTGTTTAGGGTATGAAGCAGGGAGCTCATATTGTTGTTAGTGAAAGTTTCCTGCCTGATTCCCTGAACACTACACTAAAGATGGGTTCCACAGTATCTTCATTCTGTAAAATGCATCAAAACGTTTCATTTCTGCTTCTAGGGCTGTGACTCCCAAATGAGCATGTCAGAAATGTCCTGCAGTGAAAGTACCTCCTCTTGTCAGTCTTTGGTACATGGCTCAGCTCCAGAAATCCTCATCGGCCTGCTTTATAATGCCACAACTGGAAGACTATCAGCAGAAGTGATAAAAGGCAGCCACTTCAAAAACTTGGCAGCAAACAGACCACCCAGTGAGTGCAAATCTTTTTTTTTCTTTTTTTTTTCATCCTAATACTTCTGCACTTGTGGGGCTCTCAGTAGTGGGGACTTCAATCCTATCATTTAGTCTTACCCAATCAAACTGAAATAGTGCAATCATCAGCTAATCTGTTTCATGTTTTATATTTCTAGTCAGCTGGGAACTAGCAAAAATCTAAAATTCAAAATATTAGTTGTAAGTTGACAAGACTGTTTTAATTTTTCATGATGACTGACTAATAAATTGCCTTTATCATAATGATTAATTTCTAAACTATTAATGCATCACATCACAGACCAAGAATAAAAAGTTACAGTCTTTAAAGAAAAAGTATGTGCCAACCAATATTAATATAAATGTACTGAAGCTATTGCAGTTACTACGAAGCTGATACTACAGTTTTTAATTGTGTGTGTGGATGTGTGTAATGCTGAAATGCATCATTTAAATTTGGAAATTTCATTGCAGAAGAAAAGACCAAATTTATTACCCTTTATATCTTACCTGGAAAATTCACTTCTGCATAGAGCCAAAGTAGTTCAACTGGTATCTTTTACTGGGCTAACTACTGTTGGGGAGACTATGAAATCTGAGGCTTCTGAGAAAGGACCATGAGTTCCTCAAAAGCTTGCATATCTAGTGGGTTCAATAAAAGAGATCATCTGAACTGCTTGGCCTTCATCACTTATACTTGGGACCAACGTGCTAACCACCCTCTCTCTCTAAAAGCTGTTGGAAAATTCCCCGAAAATGTTGAAACTTTATACATCTTTATTTTGAGTCAAAGCCTGAATAAACTAGATGTGGAGACTGCATACTATTTTTCTCTATTTTTGCTGGTCTCTCTTTTTGTGTGCATCGTTCCCAGCACCACAGCTCATCGAAAGCCATTTATACTTAGTTTTGGAGAGACAGCGTTTTTGTTCTCAGATCCAGCATGCAAGAGTTTAAAAGGAGGGGCAGGGAGATTTCTCTAAGATCCTTTGTCTCTCTGACTCATATGGTAGCCAGACATGCCGAACTGTTTTGTCTGGAGGTTCACAATTTTGGCCACAGGTTCTGTCTCTTTCCATCTCTGCTTTTCCTTCTCCATATCTACCATTGGTTATCAGGAAAGTAGCAAATGACAGCTGTCTTCCCACCCTTCTCATGGCTGTGCTGTATTCTGACTGCTGGGTCAGAAAGCTGGGTCAACGCAGAGGACGTTGCGCTCTTTCCCATTTGTTGTTTTGGCTTTTATTTCCTACCCCATCTCATCTCCCTCACTTCATATCTTTGTGCAGAGATGGACCTGAGTGTTTGGACTAGCCAGCAGGGGGGAAATGAGGCGTTAGCTACATTGCCCCAGTGGTACCAGCCACAAGGCCTCCAGAAATACAACTTTGGAATCAACATTTAGGGAATGTGAGGTTAGAAAGAAGGGAAAAAACAGAGGGGAAACCCTAGGGGAGTTCACAGCGGTGAGAGTTGTGTGTGACAAAAAATTCTGAAGCTAGGATAAGGGACAGGAGAAGACAATGGGCAAAAACAGATGTGTGGCCGACACAGTGGCTCCCCAGTCTGGGGTGGTAAACAGCAGTGCCCCCTGCCCAGGCTGGGGCACCAGTCATGCCCACGGCTGGAGAGCCGTCCCGCTAACTGCACAGCCCAGGCAGGGCAGGGAGCTCAACAAATGTGTGGGTGGGCAGCTCCACCTATGCCCAGCGCCCCACCCCCTCCATGATGGACAGCCATGGTAGCAGAGCATGGAAGGTAAGGTGAGGCAGAACAGAGATGCTGGCCTGCTGTAGCCCGTGTTGGCCTACGTGGGTGGCCCTTAGCCGGAGCTGTGACTTTGGAGTTTTCTTAGGATGTATCCCAGATTAGCTGCCTACCCACCCTGGGATAGTCCCAGGCCAATATCTGACAACATGTGAGCACACATGCCAGAGGTTTCCAGGCCATAATGGGCCAAAGTAGGCCACAACAGACCAGCATCACATCTGTTTTTACCCAATGAGAGAATCCAAAGAAGGGTCCGATGTCCTTGGACTCCATTATATTTAGGTTCCCAGTGAGATACAGTGGAGGAAAACAATGTTTTGTTCCAAAGTGGTGCTTTTCATGCTCCAGGAACTATGAGCCTATGCAAAGCTTGTGAACACCTTCCAAAGCCAAATTGGAACTGTAGTGAATTGATCATGCTTAAGGTGAATTAGTGCAAGCAATCAGTGTTTAGAATATGGCCCTATCAAATTTCTACCCATGCCATGATGTTGTTGAGTGTAAAGAGTCCAGAGTCTTTAAACATGTTTTTAGTATTCCATTTTTAAAGAAATGCTCTGCACAGTTGTTTGGATACCGAAAGAGAGAGATGTTGATTGATTTTCTTTTGTTGCTAAGTAACTGAATTTCTAAATGATAGCTGGATCCACAGTTGTGGAACTTAAAACTTTACTGGAGCTAAGATTTGCTTCAGAATTTTGTGGGTCAAGTCTTATCACTGCTTTAAACGGTAAACTCTTGGAGCAAAATAATGTTAATAACAACTGGTCAAAATCAAAACGTATTTGCAAGAGCTAACGTTTCAGTTCAATAATGTTTCATTGAGGTGTTTGTAACATACTGGACATCACTAGTGTGTGTAGTTTTTCTTGATATGCTGGAGTTTGCATGAAAAAGAATAAGGTTTTGTAAAAATGACACGGTGACTTCTATCTGCTCCCTTATAGCCTGATCATTTGCATTATTCTTTGTATGTTCAATGTGCTTTAAACCCAATAGCTAGTAGTACTGAGTTATTCCATTACTTAAGCAGTGTAATTTTTTTTTAAAGATTACACAATGTCCTTTATAAAATCCTCATTTCATTAAATTGTACCCAACAATCCTTTTGTTCAACCCTCTAGCTGAACTGAACTGCTGAGGTTTTGTTTTCTTCCACTCTAGTGAACAGTGTTTCCTCTTTAACTTTAACCTTTGACCCTCTCTCACCCAACTATTGACATCTGGTCATTATTTCTTTTACTGCTTTCCACCCCCTGTTGTCAGACGGACTGTTCTGTTGTCTAAAACACTTGATAGGTGGACAGGTTTATATAATCCGAGGTGAGTTCCTGTAGAGACTAATTGGATGTTGTCTTTTTCATGCAAAAGAAAAATTGCCAGCAATAAAGCTATCCATGGCTTTTCACCATGTTGGTTTCTGACAGTGTACATTTATTATCTGTGGTGCTCCTAATGTAGAGGTCCAGCTTATCTCTGAAATGGATGATGGTATTTCATAGTATTTACAAAGTGAAAACATGGAACAGGCCTTTTAAAATACCATTTCTTACATTCTTTAGTCTTATAATCATTATCTTTTCATGAATAGAGCAGGAATTTTTTTTAAATAGATTGTTTTTGACAGTTTTCTATTTCTTAAAATCAGTTGTAACACTGGAATACGCATGCTGGAGCAACATGCTGAATAGAATATACATGGGTCTGCACTTCAGGACAGACTAGAAAACCTGTATGTTTAAGAATTGAAGTTTATTAATCTAAACATCGTTGTGTGCTAAATGCTTTTCACAGTATCTATTTTAAGCATCACATTAACTTTTCAAAAGTATTTCATGAAAGCATTATACAAACCACATCTCAAAAGTCACATTAAATTTTGCAAAAAATATTTATTATATTGCCGAAGCCCGAAAGTACATTAAATGTACTCTTGCATGAAACCAGAAATGAAAAGAGAGACTCAGTTTTTCCCATTTAATACATAGGACAATATTTTAATCTGTAAATGTTAACAAAACCAAAAATAGTGAGAAACCGCATCCATGCAGAGATTTTTTAAGCATTTCATCTTGAGCTATTTTGATGTCATCACTGCACTCCAATATTCGCTTTTACTCTCATTCATTGTCTTCATTCCACTTTGTTTCTCTATTTTTATTCTCCAAAAACTCAGTGGTATGCTTGACATTGTTGTGGCTAGTTGAAGCTTGCTAAGTGTTAATGCTATACAAGTCTGCAAATAAGTCAAGAGTGTGGGAATGGGAAGGATTATGAGATATAACTTTAAGTAAACTTATTAATGAAATAGAAACACAAAGATTGTCATTACTGAAGTGAAGTTTTTTGATCATCTGGTATCTTCATTATATTATAACAATGTATGTTCAAAAATGATTTATTCAGCTATGATGAATCAACATGGTAACTAGACACCATAGCCTTGTATTTGCTATTACATATGTCGATAGAAAAAAGTCCATGTTTAATACCTCTAATATTCCAGAATGTTTCTTTATTTTTGTAGATACATATGTTAAGTTAACACTGCTGAATTCCATGGGTCAAGAGATGTCTAAATGTAAGACATCCATCCGCCGAGGGCAACCAAATCCAATATACAAAGAAACCTTCATTTTTCAAGTGGCGTTGTTCCAGCTTTCAGATGTGACGCTTATATTGTCTGTGTATAATAAACGCAGCATGAAGCGAAAAGAGATGATAGGCTGGATTTCTTTAGGTCTGAACAGTTCAGGAGAAGAGGAACTAAATCACTGGACTGAAATGAAAGAATCAAAAGGACAACAAGTATGTAGATGGCATGGATTACTAGAATCTTAATGGACAATACAAGGGTCAGTTGTGCTTCCCAGGAGTTCCATGTTTGAACGAGAATGTCCCTTAGCAACTGATCTGTTGCAGAAGTAACGAGTTCAACATTCCACCTTAAAGAATGCACAAGATGTTGTGGAACAGAATATTTTATACATCTTCGTCACTTAATTTATTGTCACCAGCTTCAGATAAACCTTGCTGTACACAGACAAGATAGCAACCCCTCCATCTTTCTCCATGTGATGCTTTCAATACTGTTTTGGTTTGGAGTTGTATTTTCAGTTCAGCAATTCAAAGCTATTTTATTTAAGATCTCCAGCTTAGGTAAAATCCTTCTATTGTTATTTTTTTTGTGGTGGTGCTATGCTGTGGTTTATGACTTGCCAATATGCAGATTTAGTGACACTGGCCTTTAATGGGAGAGAAAAAAAATTAAACCATGCAACAAAAAAGCAACAATGGGAGAGAAAACGTAACCATTTTGAACGTATCCGCGCCCCCCCAGGACCTTAGTTGCATTATTTTAAATTTCTGATGTGAATTTTAAGTCTGAAGAATGTTAGATCACAGTGCAGTCAGGTGAACCTTGATGTAAAATAAATGTTTCTTCAATTCCTGATAGGAACAATCTCCACTTTATGGCATAACTTGGGTTTTCCAACCACTTGCCTGTGGTTCTGCCTAACCTAAAGAGAACAGATCATTGTTTGGTCCTTTGCAAGTCTCTTTTGACAGGTTGTACTGTAAAATTCTGTAACTTTCTGTTGAAAGCACTTCCTGTATTCATGTATTCCAATATGGGAAGCTCCTAGAACACGACTTTACTAAAAATATCTTTTCATTAAACAAATTGATATGCATTTCTTTAAAATGTCAATAGAGTGAAGACCGTATTTCAAGACTGAGAAAGGAATAATGGTCGTTAAACTGCTGAAGACCGCCAAGAATAAATCTGATTCTGGGAAGAATAAGCCTACTTTTGTATCTCCCAGTGCTGGCCTTACAAAACGAAGCCTCAAACCCTAGTTTGCAGTCTCATTGCTGGAAAAGGGAAATATTCAATTTGATTGTTCTGCTGGCCCATGAGCTTTAGGGTTTGCACAGAGGGTAATTTTAGACGTGATGGACCCAGAGGCCCGCCACACTCTATCATGAATTGGAATCCGTTTCGGATCCCGGTCAGGAATCAGTCCAGCTGTCCTTCAGACATGCCGCCCTGATTCCTACAGGGGATCGGGGAGGGGGCGGGGCTGTGCGGCGTGGCACAATGTGCGGCCGCACAGCCCCATCCCTCCGCACTCCCCCGGCTGCCCACCTTCCGGGAGACGGGCGGGACCACAATCCGGCAGGGCTGAAAGTAACAGATGTTACCTGCGGCCATTTCTGGATTGTGGCCAATCCAACCACAGTTGGGGCCCGATCCCACCACGATTCTGGATCTCTGGGTGGCCGGAGGTCCAGAATCGTGGTCAATTTGATTCCCGCCGGAGGTTCACCGTGGTGAACATCTGGCGGAAGTCAAATAGATGTTACGGGACAAATGGCCACCACAGGGCATTCACTGTGGTTGACCGTGGTCTCGTAACATCTAAAATTACCCTGAGGCACTGAGCCCCTGAGAATGGAATTGTTTGCTTTGCTTGTCTTAAAGCTGATATCATTGACTTTTGAGAAACACCAAGGCAAATTCTGCTCCTGGATAAATACAACTTTCCATTGAACCCAATGAGTTGTGTCAGAGAGGACAGAATGATCCTATTATAAGAATAGTAAAGCTTCACTGATTCATATGCAGTCACAGATCCTAGGAAGATTGCTGTTTTGTTTTTTTGTGAATTGTTAACTGTAAATTTTTTTAAAAAAAATCAGGGTTCATGTACGTCTTTTTTATTATAGTTTTCATTTTATTTGACTGTACATGCTGCACCAGTAAACATTCCATTGTTAGCTTACTTAAAATAAACCAAAGAGTATTATTATGATGATGATTATTTTGCTAGCCGAGTGTCTGGCACTCAACAGTCTTGATTAGAGGCAGATCCCTGCTGGAGGGACTTACAATCCACATTGGTCAAGGGAGGGGAGATAAAAGAGAAGTCCTGCAAGGACTTAAGTGACTCTGTCACAGAGGTGTAAAAGGAGATAGATAGACAAGTCATGAGAAGTTCAGTCTTAGACAGATTAAACTTGAGTTGATGGTGAGTTATCCAAGTGGAGATGTCAGAAAGACAGTCATTAATGTGGAACTAGGTGGAAGGGGAGAGGGTGAGAGTCGAGAGGGCTGAGCATCATCAGAATACAGGTGATAGTGGAAGCTGTGGGGTTCCATGAGTTTGCCGAGGGATAGAGTGGAACGCGGAAAAAGAAAAGGGCCAAGAACAAAGCCCTTCAGAGTTCCAAATGGGAGGGGTAGGGAGGTGGAGAAGGTACCAGCAAGCAAAATTTTAATGAGACTTCCATTGCTGTGTTCTTTGAGAAGTAGGGTGAAAAGGCGAGATTGTATTTGTAAAAATTAGTAGTGATCTTGTGTAATCAGATTTTAAAAGCAAAGGTTTGCAGTCCCAGTCCACAAAGCACTCTGCAAGCACAAACCTCATGCACTTCAGTGGGGCTTTCACCAACAGAGCACTTTGAGGACTGGTCTGCACCTCTAATTCCTTTATGGTGTCTCTGAGCAGTCCTAAATTTCAGATACATGGAAATCTAATACGCTGTGTTGGATACAAATGCATCATGTGAAAGATGTAATGCAGTTCTTAGAGTCTTACAGTTCTTAATAACAGTCCCATTCTTAAAAATATCCAACTGCAATTTTAAGTGTGTTGTTCAGTGCCTTACATATCACCCCATTTGTTTGCTAATTGTACTGCAGTCCAATGGTCATATTTACAGAACTCAGGGTCTTCAGTTTTTCTTGATTGAAAGACTCCTCAGAACATTTCAACAGGAATTTTCTTGCCTGTATTGCATGTCTTTTTGCATATGGCACAAGAAACTTCATTTTGTTAATACAAGGTGTTCAGGAGCTTTGATTTAGCCACTAACATTGCTAGGGTATAGTATGTGTCCCTTCCAATTTCGCTTATTGCTGATTTAGTGGGGTACATTCTCATATACCATATTAATACATAGCCAATTTGCAAAAAACCTGACACAATGTTCTAAAATGTTGTTTTATTTTGTAGCCTACTTTGTTGCTGTATAGCATATCATGGAGACATTAGTTATGAGTAATGCTACAAATTTTTACTGAAATTCATGGACAAGACATGGAAATAACAAAAGAAATCATGGAAATAGTCAGAAGAGGTGATGGCGGCAGCAGGATTGGGGCCAGGAGAGGTGTCAGCAACACTCCCTCCCTCGCTCACTTCCCTTACACAGCTGAGGCAGCTGCCTAGGGCACTAGATCAGAGGTGGGAGAGGTGCCCCCAAGTGGTTCCATCCCGGATCCAGTTTCCGCTTCCTTCTCTCCCCCTGCCCTGCTGCCGCTGCTGCTTCTCCTGGTCCCACTTTTGCTGCCACTGCTAGTAGACATTACAGCTGGATAGGGGACAGTGGGGGCACAGGTTGCCTAGTGTGGCAAAAGTTACGAACATCTCTTAAAGTCATGGAATACGTGACTTCCATGACGTCTGTGCCAAAATTATAGCCTTATTTATGAGCAGCCTTTACCTTAAAGAGCACTGCCATCCCAAACCCCACTGAAGTGAATGAGGCTAGTGCCAGTTAAGTTCTTTGCAGATCAGAACCTAAGTTAAAACACATGTTAAGTTAGTATTAGCTATGGTGAAACTTGTCTTAACTGATCTCTGAAGAGGATCGATAAAAATCAAATGCTTGCGAACATGGTGGGGCAGACGGCTAACACAGACTGTCACTGAATGAGGATTGTCTCTTGTACAGGTTTCATTCTAGAAAACAGTGCACAGAATGTCACAGTTAACTACTGAGCAACATAATGCCATTGAGGAGTATGAGTAATACAAAGTGGAGACCCAACTTGAGTGTCGAATGACCTGCAAAATATATCCTGAACCTGTCATCTTGTAAAAATGATTTGGAAATGACATTTATACATTAGCAATTCAGATGTGAAAGAGAAATGAAAATCTTCATGTTGCTCTTTTCATGATTTTTGTATATGAATTAGATTGCCAATTCAGCTCATGTGTCTCAAGGAAATATCGGCTCATGTCATAAAGAAATATGTCTTGTTTACTAGGGTCATGCTCTCCAGATGTGTGGGATGAACTTAAAAGAATTCAGGTATTTTACATGGAGATCAAACCCAGGCAGGAAAATATGTCTTTGGTTTGCTGTTTGCTCATGCAGGATCATACATCATCATTTGGAATTTACCCTGGGGTTTTGAGAAATCCGTTATAGTAGCCACCTTCTTCTTTAACATCTAGGTCAGTATTACGATTTGGATGGTTGATTCATTTTTTGCTTTTGTCGGTGAATCTACACCCGCTTATTTGGAATCTGCTTTGGTATAAAACTTTGTTCAGCCCTTTCTCAGTAGCTGGGGCATGCAGCGTTTTGAGTATGCTCCAGACAACAAACTTCAGTCAAGAACAAACAACCCAAGGGATAAAAATGACACCGAACAGAAGCAAATCAGAATAGGGCTTTCCTGTGTTTTCCTCCAAATGGATGGTTATTTTTTTTCCTCTTTGCTCTTGTTTTATACTTTTCAGATCTCTGTTTCTAGAGTTACAATCAGTGCTTGTAAGAATATATCAAAACATTAAGTTGTTTTATTTATCTGCATATTACAAAGCAAAGATATTTGAACTTTTGATTCCATACCACAATTATTTTGTGCCCCTTGGATTAACAGAAAATACTGTCATTTTCTGGAGCTACTTCCCTTAAAAGGTTTTCAGCATTTCTTTGAATATTACATTGTGGGGGAAAGGATAAAACCTTTCATATATCAGTCTCTTCGGAGCTTCACTTTGTAATAAGGATTAGAAAATGTGAGAGGGTTGGCTAGCTGAATACCTGCCGCTGCACAAAAGATTAGTGGCCAGACTGTGACTCAGCTAATGGAGTCATGCAGACACTGGGGGTTAGGGGTTACCTTTGTCTCCATAACTATTATGGGCATCACTGCAATAGGGAGAGTGGTCCTCCTGGAGCCACCCCTCCTTCTGTCCAGTTGGGTGCCCTCACACAGCTGAAGCAGTATGCTAGGAAAGGAGTCTGCATAATGATCTGGCCCCCAATTGGCTCTGTGCTGCTCTGTGTAGTTCTGTCCTGCTTTTTACAGTTACCTTTTTAAAAAAACAAACACTCCCTCCAGTTGACTACAATATTTCCCCACATTCTCCCTTCTTAATCTACACCTACTCTCTGTTTTTCCTTAACCATTCATTCCCTCTACATTTCAACGTTTGGGTTTGGTTGTAGGATGTTGAACACCTTTTGTGAGATGCCAAGCTTCTGATGTTTTCAGCCACTTGATATAGGAGGGAGTTGATGACACTTGAGACCACATATATATCCTTTTGGGTGTCTTGCATCATCCTTGGATTCTGTGATCAGTTTGCACAAATCAAACAGAATCCTTTCTCAGTTTGTTCCCCAGACTAATATCCAAATGATTCCTTCCTATGCTTTGATGTATCACTGTTGTGAGTTTCTCTTCCTTTCACAAAGTTGACTAGGGATTTCTCTGTTCCTAATGGTTTTACATGGAAGGTGCTCAGGCAGCTATGGACAGAAGATAAAACCAAGAATTCTCTTGGAGTGTTCTGGTTTTTCCAGGACATCTCTGATTTCACACTGCTTTCCTTACACACCTCTTGCTGTAAAGTCCCAGATTAGAAAGGGAGGTGAGAGGGAGAGCAATTTGTAAACCATCAATGGGGTCAATGAGTTTTTCTTGATTGAAAGACTCCTCAGAACATTTCAACAGGAATTTTCTTGCCTGTATTGCATGTCTTTTTGCATATGGCACAAGAAACTTCATTTTGTTAATACAAGGTGTTCAGGAGCTTTGATTTAGCCACTAACATCGCTAGGATATAGTATGTGAGTTCAATTCTCCAGCCGTAATATGAACCTGGCTCGGCACGCTATTGGCAACCAGTGCAGAGTCCGGAGCACAGGTGTTATATGCTCCCGACGACCCGTCCCCAAAAGGAAACAGGCCGCAGCATTCTGCACTAGCTGCAGCCTCCGAACCAGGAACAAGGGCAGCCCCACATAGAGCGCATTGCAGTAGTCCAGCCTCGAGGTGACGAAGGCATGAATGAGGGAGGCCAGGTCCGGCCTGGAGACGTACGAACGCAGCCTCCGCACCAGATATAACTGGCGGAAGGCAGCCTTCACCACCACCTCCACCTGTTGCTCCAGGCGGACATCTGAGTCCAGTATCACCCCCAGACTCCGAACCTGCTGAGCTATAGGAGGGTGAACACCCCCCCCCCATCAGGGGGGCTGGACACCTCCCTCGCTGTCCCCACCACCATCACCTCCGTCTTATTGGGGTTGAGCTTCAGTCTGCTCTGCCACATCCACTTCGCCACGGCCTCCAGACACCTTATGTGTGAGGTGGTTTGTATGGAGATGCAAGTCGTTAAGATTGCTTTTTGAAAAAAAAGTGCTTTTTTAGCCCAGCCTCATTGTTAAGTAATAGACTAATGTCAATTTGCATGTATATGCAAATGCTATGCCATTTATGTCCTGCATTTGAGAGTCACTGTCCCTCATTTCAGAGTCCAGAGGTTGAGCGATATGATTCTTAGCAACATTCGATATGTTGCTTTGTTAGCTTACCAGTGACAAAATACAGAGCCACCAGTTTTTAAACCACAGAGCTTTGGTAAAATTCTAAATTTATCTTTTTTTTAAAAAGTCTGGTTTTGTGTAAGAACCTTAAAGAAATAACTCAGAAACCCTCATTTTCATACTTGTTTGGCACCCTATTTAAATTAGAACCAACTGTTAGAGAACTGCGCCAGCAGCCACAGACTGGAGGGAGTATGCATCCCACTCGGCAGTGCCCTTCCTACTTGGCTGGGGCCGAGTCCGAGCTCCAAGAGGCCTCTCCCCTAAATACTTGGCCATGAGCGTACATACCAATGCTTCAAAAATTACTGTGCTGAAGTGGCCACTTTGATGCTTTTCTGTCTGTGCAGGAGAGTTTCTGTTTGACCTTCCTTAAGATCATTTCTTTCTTTTTCTTACCTTTATTATTATTGAAGCATAAGATACTCTGTGCTCCATTTTCCTGATCTCGTTGTCACTCCCCCACCCCCTCTTGGTCTTTTATTTATTTATTTTTTGCTGAGTTTATATTCCTGAATATCAGAAATTACAAATTCAGAATTAAAGACCAAAAATGTATTCAATCCACTGCTTTTAGTAAGTCATTTTTTATTTCAGGCACATACCCTTAAACTATTCTCCAAATCCAGCCCTGTCATTTGTAACCAAAAAAAGCCACAGGACCCAGCTGATAACGCTTCTAACCTCGTGCCCACGTGCAGAGTTAAATGTAATATTCCCAGCTGGGAAATTTGCTGTGAGGAGAACCGTAGCTTGCGCAAGCAACCTAAAATATACACCACTATTTCCTGTAAAACATATTTTTTTTAAAACCTGAAAACACAAGTTCCATAAATGCCCCCCCCCCCCGTTTGTTTGTTTGTTTGTTATTTTGCATGTTCCTATTGCCATTCTGAGCTAACTCCAGAACTTAATTGTTAGCTTAATTAGGAGCATAATCAAGCTCTTCACCATGACACTTGGCTGGAGATTGATCTTACTTCCAAAAAGTTCTCGAATAGTATGCCCTTGTAAGTTCTCCAGCTGATTAGCCTCTCTCCTTCTACTCGTTTCTCAGCAAGAGCCTAACACGTTGCATACTCTTAAGGAGCCTATTGTTCCACGGATGTGTACACACAATTCCCATTAATGTTAATGAGAGGAACACACAAGTATCAGCGGGAGAATAAACCTGACCCCAAAAGTGTAATAGGATCAGCAGATTAGAGTGCTGATATAGGATGGCGCCTGCAACACAACCAAATGTGATTTCAATTATGAAGGGAGGTAAAAGCCAAGTATCAGGAGACTCTTTGAGTCATGAATGTAAGTATTTATTTAAACTGTTTTTTCCTCTCCTTTGTGACTCCCCGGCCCTGTTTGCAGGTCTTTCTTTTAACTTGTGTACACTTAATAAAAATGTTAAAACAGTCCACAAACATTATGGTGGTTTTAACTGTGAAATTTAGATAAGTAAAAAATCAAAACAAACCACGCTAGGGATGTGCTCTATTTTGTAATGTGGTGTTAGGTTTTGTACCATACCCTAGCCCTGGATACTGGGTTTTCTAGAATAGACTGGCAGAGTATGCGAGAACTAAAAACAAGTGCCAATATTAAACAGCCCTCATTGATCGGTTCTGCTTTTAGAGCTATCATGCCATTCCTTGCCAAATCCTGTCGCTTCTCCCTCCATAACATTGCTAAGATTCACCCTTTTCTCTCTGTCTCCTCTGCCAAACCCTTGTTCATGCCCTGGTCATCTCTCACCTCGATTACTGTAACCTCCTTCTCACTGGCCTCCCCCGCTCTCACCTTTCTCTCCTTATCTCCGTCCAAAACTCGGCTGCCAGGGTCATCCACCTCGCCCGTTGCTTCGACCACGACTAGGGTGAAGCTCCTAGTCTTCACCTATAAAGCTCTTCACAACCTTACTTTCCCCTACCTCTCTGTGCTAATTTCCCTCTGTACTCCAGTCCGTGAACTTCGCTCCTCCTCTGTTCCCTCGCTCACCCTCCCACGCCTCCCCTGCTGCCCTAACCCCCTTCATCTCTTCTCCCTAGCTGCCTCCCGCGCTTGGAACTCCCTGCCCACATCCGCCTTGCCCCCTCCTTTTGTACCTTCAGAGCCTTCCTCAAGACCCACCTCTTCTGTTCTGCCCGCCCTCACTCCACGCTCCTCTCACCTAACTCCTGCTGATACCCTCCATTCAGTACAATCTGTTACCTGAGGTCTGTGTACTCCTATCCTCACCACATGGACCAACCAGCCATCATTCTTGATGTAACCAAGCCAAGCGCGTGCACCTGGGACCTCGCATCCTCGTGAATGTTACTCTCCTTGTCTCTTCCTCTGTTCCCCTTCCTTTGACTCTTCCCCCTCCCCCTTCTCTCAAATTCTAAGCCCTAGGGCAGGGACCGTCTCTATTCCATTGCTTTGTAAAGTGCCAGGTACATTGCTCGTGCTTTATAAATGCTTGCTAATAATAATAATAATTATAATTCTGCATAGCCCCAGACCAAAAAAAGAACCAACACTGGGTGTTAACACTACAGACAAGAGATTAGCCTGCTGTCATCCAGGGTCACTCTGTGGAGCCTGTGTCTCGTCATCACTTGCAGACTCCTTGCAATGAACCAGAAAGGCAGGCATTCCTCCCCGCCACGCTCCCCGCCCCCGCCCTCGAGATGTAGTTGCTCCCTAGACTGCTCTAGGTGGGTGCTCTGTCCAGGACTCTATGGTCCTGTCAGGCCTGCGTGCACGCAGAGGCTGCACACGCCCTAACAAACAGGAGGCAGCCACATGGGTATTATTATTATAAGCTTTTATATAGTGCCAGCGATGGACCTGGTGATTTACAGAGAATAAGATAGACACGGTCCCTGCCCGAGAGCTCGCAATCTAAAGACGGGGAGGGGAGACAGGGAAGGAGGAAAGAGGGAGAGACAAGGGATGTGACATTCATGAGGATGTGAGAACTCAGGTACACGTTCTTGACTTGATTGCAGTAAATTGGGAGTTTACAGATAACGGGTGGGGGATAATCCTGGGTGGAGATGCTTAGCAGGAGTTGGGAAGGGTGTAGCGGAAGAGGTGGGTTTTGAGGAGGGACTTGAAGGTGTGGAGGGTGGGGACAAGGCGGACGAGGGCAGGGATCAGCCAGCATTCACCCGCACAGCGGGCTCCACATTTGCCAGGACAACGCTGTGAATGGGGGCCACAGAGTAGACAGGTGCGGGCCACCCATCCGGAGGGGGCTAAGCTGGGCTACTGTCTCATCTGTTTTCACTCACTGTCTTGCTATGCAGAATAAAGTCTGATTTGGGCAGCCTCCATCCATTAGAAATCTCAGAGCCCAGCTCTAGGGCCGTTTTTAGACGAGCGCGGCGGCGTCTGCGCTAGTTTTCAAAAAAGCCGGCAGCCCGTTCCACACGTGACGCTGCCGCCGAATATACGCATGCGCGGGCGATGCGCTTCCATTTCCGGCTGCGTATGACCAGCCTCGATCACCGACCCGGTCTGTTCGTGCCCAGAAATGGATGCGCATCGCCCGCGCATGCATGTATTCGGCGGCAGCGTCACGTGTGGAACGGGCTGCCGGCTTTTTTGAGAAACAAGCGTGGGCGCCGCCGGGCTCATCTGAAAACGGCCTAGGTGTGCTCACTCCAGGTTCATACACTGGCTGCGATCCCAAACTTCCTGTACATGGGATCCGCACATGCGTACTGCGCAGCACACATAGGCTATGGGATTGGCCCCACCATGTCTATAGTGGCATGGCAGGAACAAACTTTGGTGGATTTGCTGGTTTTTGTCTCAACTATTGGCATCCACACAATCACAGAAATTACTGCACCTTTCAAACCTCAATGCTGCTCCTCTGTCAGACAATCTCCACCCCGTCCCCCCTCCATCTCAGTACCTACACTAAACTTATCCATTCAGTTTAGGCCTCAGCATAAATATAGAGCAACGTCATTGACTATAGTGGAGCTTTTCTCTACATTTAAAATGGTGCAGCCAAGAGTACAATTTGGCCTCCTTATAAACACCAGGTCTGGTGCTGGTGCTGTCTAATGTTGCAGCCCAGATGGTGGCTCCCAGTCATGGTAAAAAGCTGTGAGGAGCTTGAGGCGTAGTGAAGAGGAGGAACCTGGAACCGCCTGGAATAGATCATAAAAATGGGTGAGTCTAAGCCAGCCAGGTGATGGGTTCATTTCGTCACCTGGAGTGTCACAGGGTGTTTTCTGACGTGCTGGTGGCCGGTTTTAGCACACTTTACTCCGTGGGCCACTGTCATGTTAGAAAACACCCGCCAGACGTTAGCGTGGAATGGATTCCAACTGCGGTGGCAGCTATCCGGGGCTGTGACTCAGGGAAGTTCCCGTCACGAGCTGGGCTAGCTGCCACCACGGTCAGAGTCTCGCTGCCTGACCAAGAGTAAAGCAAGCTTTCACATTTGAAAGTCCACTTTACTCACTGCAGTCTGAAGTGGCACCATGGTGGCTGTTATTGGCCACCATGGCTGCCTGACAGGGAGGGCACGGCAGACCACTGGGTGCAGCGTAGGGGTCCACCCAGCTCCCCGCCCTCCCCGGCAACCATATCCGCGTCACATTAGTTGTGGGCATTGCTGGATCCTGACCGTGGTGCCAGTCCCACTCCAGACCGGATAAGTCCATAGCAGTGCTTTGGTGTCATCACATTGGAAAACACCCACAGACACCAAGTAGAACTGCCCAACCATGGCAGAAACCCACTGGAGAAGTGCTGGAATGATTCTGTATTCGTGCCTGCCTACTTGCATTTTCAGATAGTTTCCTACTGGACATTGTCACCAAAGCAAATCTTTGCATATTCATCAACATTCTTATTTTTCCAGGGTTTGGGGCCATTTTTGATAAGATATTCAATTATTCAACCAAATATCCAAAATGACGTGATCCAAAAAAATAACCCCAAAGCCTGAAAAGAATATCCAAATGAAGCAAACACAAATAGTGTTTTGTTACCACTTCATTGGTCCCAAATCAAAGCAGGTGAATTCAACAAATATAATATTCACTGCAGATATTTACTTCAGCTCCCTGATAAGCATGCAGATCCCTCTGCAATGATAAGTGCCTCCTGGAAGCACATTAGTACTCTGTGAATGTGGCCCATTGCTTCTAGCCAATTCTAGCAGTGTGTTTTCCCAAATCTGAAAGGAATACAATATGTACAAAATACTGACTCCTATGAAGTCAGTAGCAAAACTGCTATTGTCTTAACTGAAGCCAGGATGACAGTCTGAGAGGTTACCTTACCACGTACTGACTCATCGTTTTGGTTCCGTTTCCAAGGTCCCGCGAACACCATCAGCCAAAGGAACATGAAATTGGTGCCTATGACATTCAGATACAAGGAAATGTCTGAGCCACAGGACAGTCAGGAGCTGAGCTGTGAATAAGTTTTGTTATTCCATAATGACATTTTAAGAAAATTTCTCAGGAGTTGAAATATTTGGGGAAATACTTAGCGTCAGTTTTTTGTTGCTGACCACAGGGACCAAAGTCTATTGTGTTTTCCCCATTGGTAGCAATGGGGGAAATGCAGTGAGCGAGCCCAGGTAGGCTACACAGTAGGATCTGACCAATAACAGGTATCTTGTTTGCTGTCCTTTCCAGTAAATCCCAGTGTTCATCCATGCTTCTATTTAATGTGTTGTTTCATTATTACAGCTGTTTTAACGTAGTTTTCATGACAAATAGCATTAGTGAATCTGGATTGTTTTCCTTTTCTTTGTTTGCTTTTCTTAAGAAGAGGTTTCTTCTTATAGAGTATGTGTACTTTACTTTCCTACCTATTTTTATAAAAATTGGTCTAACAATGTGAAGCTATTATCTATGAGCAAAACAATACCTCTGTGACATGATTAAGGGCCTGATTCTTTAGCTTTTACTTAGGGGTTGATTCTGCCATACTTAGTCATGATGAGTAGCACCTTACACCATGAGTACACCATGAGTAATTCCATTGGTTTCAGTGCAACTCTACTTGCACAGTATTATCAACTCAAATAACTAGCAAT
Source organism: Sphenodon punctatus (assembly GCA_003113815.1). Classification (NCBI taxonomy): domain Eukaryota; kingdom Metazoa; phylum Chordata; class Lepidosauria; order Sphenodontia; family Sphenodontidae; genus Sphenodon; species Sphenodon punctatus. Next base: position 2,427,510 of record QEPC01000373.1, read on the forward strand.
ACTGGACCCTCGGGACCTGATCCAATTTCCACTGAAGTCAAAGGGAGTCATTTTATTAACTTCCTTGGATGCTAGATCAAGTTACTAGTATTATGAGCAACATAACCAGGCGCAAAATTGTAGTTACAGATTATAATTCCCTTCAACTTAAATTATTTCAAATTGGCTTGCTGGTGACTAAATCTAAGATCTGATTTTAAAGCATACAATTATTTGTGTTTTTATCAGAAAGGTTATTAAAGTGTGTTTCTTTCACATTTTAAACCATACTTTCATTAAAAGACAAAGGTATGGGCTCATGAAGCAGCATGTTCGATGGAGCTAGCATAGGTCCTCCAAACTTTGGCTGTATGATATCTAGCTTTTTATCCACATAATTTAATAGTGCCTTGGTAACACCAATACACTCGATGCCTTGTTTCTTTTGTATAAAAATAGTATGTAAAAGAACCAGTGTTACTATTTGTAAGCAATGTCACTGTATTTTGGGATGATTCCTAGCACAGGAGCTTTAGATGGCAGCTTGGAGAATACGTACAGGTTTTATGTTTTTAGACAAGCACTGCCCCACCAGTCACCTACCCATCCATCATGCGAGTTGCAGGGCTGCATAGGGCGCCAATGTGGCCCTGCCACATGCATGATGGGTGGGGAGGCGCTTGTCTAAAAACACCCTTTCTCCCCATCACCTGCTCATCTCCCTTTCCAAGAAGAACTCCCCTCTTTGTGGGGTGGTTTGCATGTTTCTTGTGTCTATGGTTAGTCACATGGTGTTGACTAAAATAACAACCTGATTTGGGATTTGTTGGACAAATAATATTTAGGCTTGCAGCCCCATAGAAGTGCCATGATGAGTGTCACTGAACAGACCTAAAGTTGACCCATGTGATGGAAGATACTTTTGTCTGACTGGTAGTTCTTGGGTGTATTGCTAACAACATATTTATAACTGCACATGTCTTGATGACCAAATCTGCCCACAAGACAGACAAGTAGCAGTGAGCAGTGTAGTGATATTCAGTTTCTGCATTGAACACCTGGGTTAGGAGTGTACATTCTGAAAAGGCCTGATAACTTTCAGCCTTCTAGTGTGGAATCCTGATACCATGCTCTGGATGTGATAATAGTGACAGATCCATGCTGTACTCAGGGTGTTTTTCAACAAGATGTCTGCACGCACGGTCCCCCACCGTCCACGTGGCCAACAGCTCGCGTGAGGGTGATGTGTGGAGAAGCGCGCTCCTGTGACCCATGCATGGAGCACTCCTGAAAAATCCAGAGTGCCCCGTGCGGACCAGGGGGGCTGCCTGCGCAGACGGGGCAGCCATGCTGGGAGCAGCTCCCCGTGCCCGTTGCGTGCGCGAGCGCCCCGCCGCCCCGCCATTCAGCAGCCATGGGCCGCCCCCTCCCAGTCCCGCAGCACTTGTTTAACCACGCCCTAAGTGAATGTTTATTAGTAACATCTGTAATAACGACTGTGTTTCTATTTGTAATTCTTCTTGCCAGAGAATCTGCGTATTTACACTGCAATGTAGTTTCCATGGTCTGTTTTCTTACTACCACTGTAATCCTTAACAAAAACGTAAGACAGCAAGAGCAGTTTTCAGAGATCATGATATAGTGGGCAAGTCCTACTCTGCACATGAAAAAGAATTTTAAATACTGGACTATAAAGCTGAAAGAAATAAAACTCAGCACTTTCATTGTCATCAAATCACCGACAGCCTTTCAGTACCTAATATCCATTAATTAACCAGAAGCCTTCTTAATGAACTTTTTTGAAGTGAAATATCAATGCCAGTTAGTTTTCTTATTCTTTTTGTCTTGGAAAGGTTTCTCCTTTCTGCTGCAACGAGCACTGGAAACATAAGGAACCCTTCTGCAGCTTTACACTTTTGATCTCTTACTAGAAAGCATGGATCCCTAAACTGATGCCTACAACTGAAGTGACCCCTTCCGAGTGGCACCCCCGTGCCATCTTTTCCTTTGTGCTATTAAAATCCTTAGCATTTTCTATAAATAAGCTTGTTCTATATTTTTGAGACTAAGTGAATTTAAGACTGAATGACTTTTTCAGCTGCTTACATGATTTATTGGACTTTTAGGACTTAGTGTGAAACTGTCATTATTGTCTAGACCAAGCTTCTGTCTGTTTCCCAGCATTTCAGATGGATGGAGACAAAAATGGAATTCTAGCAACAAACACTGATCTGTGCATCATGTGTCAAATTGTGGGGTGTTACCAACTTTTTGTGTTAGAGAGGAATTTATAATTAAATGTCACACTGTATCACAGTATCTCCAATTGTGTGTTGTCAGAAATTTGTTTTGTTTTCCTTCCCGTCTTTATCTGGCTAAAAACTACTTAAACATTTGACAGTAGCATATATTTAACCCGAAAGGTCTCCAGCATGGCCCTTTTCACAGATACAACACTGATAAAATGGGTGTTACATTTGATTATACATGTTGCAGGGCTGCCGGTGTGCTCTATGGGTGCCCTGCAACATGTATAATAAAATGTAACACCCATTTTATCAGTGTTGTGTCTGTGTGAAAAGGGCCAATGCTCTCTTGTCAGATTGTCCTTCCCTAAATAGCAAATGATGTTCCACTTGTTTGTGTTGCTTCTAAAAACAGATGGTTGAGGGTTTCTTCAGGTTTAAGAAAATTTCTACCACATATTTATACTTATGCCCTAGCCTAGACCTATAACTAACTCATACTAATTTGTTGTTTAAAAAAACCCATAGTTAGATGACAGTACATTACATGTACATGCACAGACTTTAAGATAAATTTAAAGTCCAGACAGTATAACTAAGAATTGATCTTTCATAAGAACTCCCCCCACTTTCTGTTTCTCTGTGTATTTGTTTTTATAGAGAGAGAAGAATGTAACCTATTTGGATACGTTCAGTGTTTTTGTTTTGTATGTTTTTAAAATAACACAAACCTATCAAAGAAGGGGCAATATGAAGGTGAATAACTATGACATAGCAAGGGTAGTTTAGAGAATTACAACAAAGGGGTATATTTAAAATCATAAACGATGTAGTCTACATGTTCAGAAAAAAATAGTAATATTTGTAGAAGTTTAAGATCACTCTACAATAACAGTAATCTCCAGAAAAAGAAAAAGAAAAAGAAAAGGGCAGAGGGAAAGGGAACGGGGAAGTAGCCATAGGGAGAATGAGGGAGAGGTAAAAGAGCAAGAAGAGAATGTACTAAAAAATCATAAATAAGGGGGAAAGTACAGAGGAAACTAAGGGAGGGAACTGGGAGAGGAGGGTAAAAGTGTTGCTGACATTGGGTGAAAACAAACAAGACTTCAACCTGCAGTCGCCCAGGAGTCATCTGCTCACCTGGTAGGTCACCGCTGGATGTTTGCCCACTATAGCACCCTTGGGGTGGGCGGGTGGGCAGCTGTTACGGGATGTATGGGCCAGCAGTGGTTGATAACCCAGCCTCAGTGAAGGCCCGGCCCCCTGTGCTATACCAGGCTAGCAATCTCCCTCCCGTCTATTCAGGCCTTCCCTAACCCTGCCACGAGGCGAGATTGGAGGATTGGGTGAAGCAGCTGATGGGGGACTTGGCAGAGCACCCCAATCAGCTGTTTGACACGCACAGCAGGGCTGGGTGAGGGTGTGCGTGCCTCCAGCCCCCCCCCCCATCAGCTGTTTGCAGCAGCTCTTCTCAGGTAGACCTGAAGCAACAAGAAGTGTTGCCATCCTGAGATTAAGTCCAATATTTACGGCAGCACTGGTTACCAATCCATAGGCATTGCTACAGGGTCAGCGACAGCCGTGCCTCTGCCATTACTACAACCAGCACCTGCGACATGCCAACATTTCTCAGCATTGATTGGCCAGCCCACCAGTTTGCTGCTTGGGGCATGTGCCCATCATTTCAGGGATGCTGGGAAGTATAGTCCCCCAGGAGGTTTGGCATTGCAACTGGGGGGTGGGGGAGTTGGCTGCTGCCCCACGGCTCCGGAGGCTGCACCCTGGAAAATTTGCCACTCCTACCACTGGGCTTCTATATCCAGCCTATGGGTGGAGGCAGAATCCAGACTGTGGGCGGGGGCAAAGTGAGGCAGTGGACTCCGGGGGCAGCAGGGGAAATGCAGCACAGTGCATTGCTTGGTGCATGTGCCCACCGTGTTGGGGATGCCAGGGCCAATGGGAAATGTAGTCCCCCGGCAGGTCTGGCACCGCAACTGGGGGCGAGGGGGGAGTCGGCTGCTTCCCCAAGGCTCCAAAGCCTGCAGGCCAGAAAATTTGGCACCCCAGCCACTGCGCAAAGTGCTGGGAAAAATTGGCATATGCCGAGTGACAAGCCCAGAGCTGCCATGTCAGACGTGCGGCAACAAATGCCCTGTTTGTTTGAAACAGCTGCCACTGTCGCTTGTTGTTTCAGGCCTATTCCTCGGGGTCTGATCTTGCTGCGCAAAGGGGGTTTGGCTGTCCTGTCTTGTATGGATGGCTCCATGGCCAACCATGCCATGGGGGGATCTGTGACAACAGCCTTCACACCGGGATTACCGGGGGGGTGGCTGTGCATCTGAACTGCCCTCCCCACTGACCTGAGGAGTGACAGCTGCAGCGGTCCTCCCTTGTGCGGCCCACGGAACCAGCTCAACACCATCTTGTTTGTTTTCAACAGTTGTTAATCCACTAACTCTAGGAAGTTTGTCCATATTTTCTCAAATTTGTCTGGGATCGCTTGCCATCTGAATGCCAGATGCTCCACGGCAGCAAGGCTGGCCTTTTCACTGAACCACGGTTCGATGTGTGGGGAAGTCTTCTCTTCCACTTTTGCAAAATTATTCTTTTAGCAGTCAGAGCTGCCCTATGAAACTAGAGTGCTTGTGACCCAGGGTGTTTTAAAATGTGATGGTGGCCCAGTTTAACATGCGTTAATGTGGTTTAAACCAGGGCCCACTGTCATGTTGAAAATTGCCTGTTAGATGTTTCCTTGGGCTGGATCCCAATTGAGGTGGGGGCTTGCTGGGGATGAGACTTCTCCGAGTCACAGCTCAGGCTAGCCCCCACCATGGCTGGGATCCCGCTGCCCGACCAGGAGTAAAACACACTTTCATGTTTAAAAGCCTACTTTACTCACCACGGTCAGGAGTCTCACCAGGTCTGGGAGCCACAGCAGCCATCATTGGGCACATGTGGGGGGTGGGGGCGGCACTGGGAGCAGTACAAGGGCAGGGATGGGCAGACACGCATCTACCTAGCTCCCTGCCCTCCCTGGCGGCCAGCCCTCCATCACATAAATTCAGGGGCCTGGCCAAATCTCAACCGTGGTGCTGGTCCAACCCCGGACCAGGTAAGTCCTTGGCAGCACTCAGGCACCATCACATTAGTTTCACACCCATCGAGTTTTTGTGGACAAAGCCCAGGATTAGATCTTGGGCGAAAGTTCTGTGTTTTATATTATACTAGTACACGGGTATCTTCTGTGAACTGAAAAGCATATTTCAACACAAGGAATGCAGCACTTTGCATCTGACCATTAATAGTTGGAAAATATTTGCAAGAAAGAAAAGTTGCAGTAACAGCATGACTAGGGATGAAAAATAAGACAGTAGCCTGCAGGTCACCTGCTTGTCAGTTCATTGGCCACGAGATGTTCACCCACTTCTGCCTTGGAGTGAGCGGACGTGTCATCCAGAGATCGGCAACACAATACAGATTAAGGCTTGTCCAGCCAGGCTAATCCACGCTAATGTGTGCCCTCCCGTATGTTAGGCCCCGGCCACAAGGCGAAGTCCAAGAATCAGGCTTGGAGCAGCACGTTTACCTGGCCCGCCAAACAGATGATCCGGGGGACCTGGAGGATCACGCTCATCCAGGGCAAGTGAGCACATTTCTTTGGGGCCCTCTTATCAGCTGTTTGGCACGCACACCCCGGCTGGGTGAGCGTACTCCTCCAGACCCACCCAATTAGCTGGCGAGCCAAGTGAGTACGTTTCTCTGACCCTCCTCCCCCATCAGCTGTTTGGCAGTAGCTCCTCCAGGGGACCTGAGCCTGCTGGGCAGCAGGGGTCCATGAGTCCTGTATCATATGGACAGCTCCTTGGCTGACCCATGGCATGCAGGGACTTGTGATGATAGCCCCCCGTCCCCCATTCCAGGGAGGCATGTTTATTTGAACTGCCTTCCCCGCCAGCCCCAAGTGAGGGAGCTGCAGTGGCCCTCCATGGAGTGGCCAGGGCATCCGGCTTGCCCTCTTTCATTTGTTTTCACCCTTGGATTATATATTGAGGTCTGGGGTGGTATGGGGTCTCTTGTGTGCCAATACAAGTGATTAAGGCCTTTCACGGATCGTTTAATGACAGGGTGTGAAAAGAGGGAATTCCAGTCTATTTATTTATTTAAATTTATACCCTGCCCTTCCCCTAAGGTGTGAAAGGTGGTGATGACATGACATGGGCCTTCACAAAAGGTAGAGATGGTTGCCAATTGAAGTTTGTCAAGTAAGCACAAGTGGGTGAGAGAACTACCTTTTCCTATAGCCCAGGCAAAAAACCTCTTCCATTTGAGCACGCAAGCTCTCTGGGTAGCTGGCTTCCTGGTGTTTACCAAATTATTCAAGATTTCACCAGATAAGTACTCCAGGTCAAATCACCTTGGAGGAGAGCAGCCATGTCATGAGGTGAAGAGATTGGATGCCGTGGGTCGGAGAACACTGCTGTTGTCTTTGATGCTCGTGGTCCTGAGTTGTGTCACATCGATGAGTTGGGTGTATCATGCACACACAGCCATGCAGCTGTTATCAAGATGCTTTTTACTTATTTTTGTTGCAACTTCCTCAATAATTGTGGGATAAGGAGTATCAGGGCGGGGGAAGGTGTATGTTTAGCCCCTTCTGCAGTGAATGAGGAAGGTGTCACCTAATGAGGATTCCTCTTTGCTGATCCCACTGAAATCTATGTTTTCTACTATACCATATAAAAGTTGCTCTTGGAAAATCTGGGATAATTACCCACGTTAATGGTTCCCACCTAGGCAATGTAACATGTGAACAGTCTGCCTCGCAGCCCCTGCTTCTCCCTAGCTAGAGTTGGAGCTGGACTAAGAGGAAGGTGAAGGTGCAGCTGTGGATCAGCGTTATGGCTGCAAGATGCACTTGATAACCAACAGCTGATCTGCAACATCACCCTCTCAGTCCGCCTACAGCAACCCTGCTTCTTTTCCACACCAGAAGGATGGAGCAGGTGCTGTTACAGGTAGACTAGAAGTACTGCCACACAATCTAGTGCATGTGTGAAAACACCCCAGTTATGGGATTTTACATGTGTGCCACTCCATGTCCCTGCTCCAGGCAGGAGCTGTATGTGAAAGCATGTTTGTTATGTGCCTAGATAGTCTGTGTGAAATCCACCTGTGTGCAGGTGGCCAGCAGAAAGTGAACTTTACCTCACTTTCTGGGTAAAACCAGACATGATGACAGCGAGGCACCTCCCTGGCCTGGGACGAAAAATGACATCCGCCACTCCCTGGGGAGGGGAGGGGCACAGAATGGCAGGCCTGAGAGCCACCCTACCGTCTGCACGCCTCAATAGGGCGGAGGAACAAAACAAACGTGTGGGTGGGCGGCCCCGCTCCCAGCCCCCCGCCGAGATATATAGACATGGGGAACGGAGGGCAAAAGAAGCTGCAGCAGTCGCGTCCACCTGCCCTCCACTGTACTCTGGGAGGGCGGGGGTGGAGAAGCAGCTCCTGGTAACCATGCCAGCCACAGAGGTGCCAGCCGGCCACAGGAGGAACCAGTCGCCGCCCACCAGAACCCGGCTGCAGGGAGCGAAGGGCACACCCCACCGCAAACACAGGAAGAAAAGCAGAAAGCAGAAGGGAGACACAGGAAAGCAGCTGCAGATGGCCCAAAACAACCCGTCTCCCTGGCAGGTTGCCAGTCCAGTCCCTTCCACGTGCCATTAACACCATGGGTTACGGATCACTCACACAAGCAGTTTCAAGGGGATCACAGCATCTGAGGGGGTGGGGAACCCTGCCTCTCCCACAGAGATAACTAGCACCAGCAGCCCATAGATCAAATGTTTCAACAGGGTAGCAGCAGGGGTGTGTGTGTGTGTGTGTGTGTGTGCACGCGCGCTGGCCTTTTCACACAGAGACCACTCACACAGGATAAAAGTCCATAGTGCAAATTTCCAAGCCAGGTCCCGGGAGCTGGGGATGGGGAACGCCGCTCCCTCTGCACCCAACCTCCATTGTTACATGCCCCTTCGATAGGCCCTTGCAAGCATATGATGAGACACCATATAGTGGGGGTCACCATCAAAAGGATCCATGGCTGCTCGCCAGCACGAGCTGAACCTCCAGGCATGTTGAGACCATATACAACGCATGGAGTTTGGCTGCAGCCAACTCCTTGTGCAAGGTGCCCGATTCAGGATGCTGGTTTTGACCTTTAAAGTCCTACACGATCTGGACCCCTCCTGTCTGAGAGGCTGCCTCACTCCCCGGGCCACAGAGCGAGCTTTGCGGTCTACTAGGGGCGCCTTCTTGGAGGGCCCCTGGGTGAACCGGGGAACCATGATGGAGAGGGCATTCTCGGTGGCCGCACCACAGCTGTGGTGGAACTCCCTCCCAGAGGAAGCTCGCCTGGCTCCCAGCCTGTAAGACCTGGCTGTTCATCCGGGCCTTTGGGGGAGGAGGGGGAGTAAGGGTGGGGGTTTTGCCAGGGTTTTTACCTCTTTGTTGTTGTTTTTATTGTTTTAGTAACCCTTCTATGTATTGTTTTTATATATTGTTTTAAATGTTTTGTGAGCCACCCCGAGCTGCCGTAGGGCTTGAGGGAACAGGATACAAGTTATTAAATAAAATAAATAAATAAATAAAATTAATGCACTAAGTAGGGAGCCCTTTACAACCCCGCAAGGAGGTACAGCTCCATTATCCGCTCAAGGCACTCAGGCTGGGGCTGCGTGTATCCCTGGCACACAGTCAGGCACTGGAAAAGGAAAGCAGCAGAAAGCCGCCCCCTGTGGCAAGGCACAAGTAAAACTCTGGAAGCTCACAAATCCCTGGCAAAGCTGTTTGTTTCACTTGAATTGGAGACGTTTTGACTGAAGGAGCTGCCTCCTGATAAGAGGAGAAAGGTATAAAACATGTTGTGAGAGCTCCTTTTTTGAGGTAAAAACAAGCAACGAAAGCTTTTTCAAATACATTAGAAGCAAGAAGCCTGCTAGGGAGTCAGTTGGCCCATTAGATGACAAGGGAGTAAAAGGGGAACTCAGGGAGGATAAGGACGTTGCAGAGAAGCTGAATGAGTTCTTTGCGTTGGTCTTCACTGCGGAGGATTTGGGGGAGGGACCCATGCCAGATTCTTGCTTTGTGGGCGAGGAATTGGAAGAGCTGTTACAAATTAATGTGACGTTGGAGGATTTATTTATTTATTTATTTATTTAAATATACCCCTGCCCCTCCTGCCATAGGCAGCCTGGGGCGGCTAACAAATCAATCAATAAAAATACAATATAAAATATATAAAAACATTAAATAGCAAAAACAAACAATAAAAATGGGGAGAAAAGAACCTCTTAACACCCACCACCCTCACCCTTCTCCCTCGCCAAACGCCTGATGGAACAGCCGTGTCTTACAGTTCCTATAGAAACCCGGGAGGTCCGGGGCCAGACAGGCTCCCACCTGGAGGGAGTTCCACAGGCACAGTGCAGCCACCGAGAACGCCCTGTCCTGCGTGGCCCCCCGGGAAACCCGAGGGACCTCCAACAGGGCGCCCCCAGGTGACCGCAGGGGCCGGTCCAGAACCCGGGCAGTGAGGCGGTCTCACAAATAGGCAGGGCCCAGACCGTGTAAGGCTTTATAGGTCAAAACCAACACTTTGAATCGGGCCCAGAAGACTATTGGCAGCCAGTGCAGAGATCAGAGCACTGGTGTAATGTGTTCTCAGCGGCCCAGCCCCACCAGGAGCCGGGTCACCGCATTCTGCACCAGCTACAGCTTCCAGGCTGTCACCATAGGTAGCCCCACATAGAGCGTGTTACAGTAGTCTAACCAAGAGGTGATAAAAGCATGGATGATCATGGCCAGATCCAGAAACAAAACCAGCAGCCGAAGCCGCCGCACCAGATGTAACTGGCGAAAGGCACTCCTGGCCACAGCCTCCACCTGGAGCTCCAAGCAGAGCTGCGCATCGAGGAGCACCCCCAGGTTCCGCACCTGGGAAGTCAGTGGAGGGCACACCCCTTCAACTGAGGGGGTCGCCGTCTCCATTGGCTTACCCACTAACATCACCTCCATCTTGTCAGGATTCAGTCGCACTCGATTAGCCCTCATCCAGTCCCCCACAGCTGCCAGACACTGGGTAAGCACCGAGATAGCCGGGCCTGGGTTGGTTGAAAATGAGAGGTACAGTTGGGTGTCATCCGCATTCTGATGACACCTCACCCCGTACCTCCTGATCACCTCGCCGAGCGGCTGCATGTACACATTGAACAGGACAGGGGACAGAACAGAACCCTGTGGGACCCCACATGAGAGGTCTCGGTGAGATGAAAAATGATCCCGAGCACCACCCGCTGAGTTTTCCCGGTCAGGAATGAGCAGAACCATTCAAGAACGATTCCGCCCACCCCTGCCCTGTCCCGCAGGCGTGCCACCAACATCTCGTGGTCAACGGTACCAAATGCAGCCGACAGAGCTAATAGGACCAAAAGGGTCCACTGGCGCTTTTCCTTTTCACGGTGCAGATCATCGACCAAAGCCACCAATGCTGTCTCAGTGCCATGCCCTGGACGAAAGCCAGACTGCGAGGGATCCAGATAACTAGTGTGGTAGAGATGGCCTTGGAGCTGCTGAGCCACTACCCGCTCAATAACCTTCCCTAAAAATGGAAGGTTAGAGACAGGCCGATAGCTGGCAGGGGAGTCAACGTTAAGCGATGGTTTCTTGAGCAAAGGCCATACCACCACTTCCTTGAGGCAGGCCGGAACTCTGCCCTCTCACAGGGAGGCGTTGACCTGATCATCCCAGCCAGCAATGGCCCCATTGTCTCCCAGCAGGTCTTAATCAGCCAGGACGGGCACGGATCTAATTCACAAGAGGTGGCTCGAACAGCCTCCAGCACCCCCACCACATCAGTGGGTGTCACCGACTGAAACTGATCATGGGCAAATGTTCTAGGGCAAATTGACAAACTGAATACTAAGTCACCAAGGCCAGATGGCATTCACCCCAGAGTTCTGAAGGAACTCAAATATGAAATCGCAAACCTAGTAGTAAACCTGTTAGTAATTTGTAACCTGTCACTAAAATCTGCCACTGTACCCGAGGACTGGAGGGTGGCAGACGTAACCCCAATATTTAAAAAGGGATCCAGAGGCAATCCTGGAAACTACAGACCAGACCAGTAAGCTTGACGTCTGTGCCGGGCAAAATGGTGGAAACCATCATTAAGAACAGAATTACAGGGCATGTTGATAAACATGGCTTAATGGGGAAGAGTCAACACGGATTTAGTAAAGGTAAGTCTAGTCTCACTAACTGTTGGAATTCTTTGAGGTTGTAAATAAGCATGTGGACAAGGGAGATCCAGTAGATATAGTGTACCTGGATTTCCAGTAAGCATTTGATAAGGTCCCTCATGAGAGACTCTTGAGAAAATTAAAAAGTCATGGGATATGATGTAGTGTCTTACTATGGATCAGAAACTGGTTAAAAGATAGAACGCAAAGGGTAGGACTAAATGGTCAGTTTTCACAATGGAGAGATGTAAAAAGCGGTGTGCCTCAGGGATCTGTATTGGGGCCGGTGCTGTTTAATGTATTCAAACTATTCATTAATTATTTGGAAAAGGGTGTTAAGAGTGAAGTGATCAAATTTGCAGACGACACCAAGTTATTCAAGGTAGTTACAACACGAGCAGACTGTGAGGAACTGCAACGGCATCTTACGACACTGGGTGCCTGGGCATCTAAATGGCAAATGAGATTTAATGTAAACAAGTGCAAAGTGATGCACGTAGAGAAAAATAATCGAAACTCTGCGTACACAATGCTACGTACTAAGCTATGAGTTACCCCTCAGGAAAAGGATCTGGGGGTGGTTGTGGACAATACAATGAAATCCACAGCGCAGTGCGCAGCAGCAGTCAAAAAAGCAAGAAGAATGTTAGGAATTATTCGGAAGGGGAGAGAATAAAACTGAGGCGGTCATAATGCCTCTATACAAATCACTGGTGCGACCGCACTTCGACTATTGTGTGCAGTTCTGGTCTCCCCATCTCAAAAAAGACATAGCTGAACTAGAAAAGGTACAGAGAAGGGCAACAAAAATGATCAAGGGCATGGACGGGCTCCCGTATGAGGAGAGGCTTGGTAGGTTGGGGCTCTTCAGTTTGGAGAAGAGACGACAGAGGAGATATGATAGAGGTCTATAAAATCATGAGTGGGGTGGAACTAATAAACAAGGAGCAGTTATTTACCCTCTCAGCTAGTACTAGAACTAGGGGACACTCCATGAAACTCATGGGTGGCAAGTTTAAAACAAATAAAANTTGTGGTAAGGGCAGTACTATAGCTGAGTTTAAAAGAGGTTTGGACAAGTTTCTGGAAGATAAGTCCATTAGCAGCTATTAGCCAGACAGGATCAGGGAACATGGCGGGAGCTGGGGAAAAACAACAGGGAATGGATCCCCCATTGTGACCTGTTGGGTGCTTCTCCCAAGCCACTGTGATTGGCCACGGTCGGAGACAGGCTGCTGGCCTAGATGGACCACTGGTCTGACCCAGTATGGCACTTCTTATGTTCCCCCCTTACGAATATAGTTATATGTGTGGTATAATATCATTCAGGAAGTATTTTTTCATAAGATGACAGACTTTTATACAATGACATTTTTCTATAACTGCTTTTTTGCCACTATTTGCATTTTTAATAGAAGAATTTTTGGTGGGACTTTCTTAGGGGCAACAAGTGCATTTTGAGTTGATTTTGTTCCAGGATTTTGAAAGGGATCTTCACCGTATATATATTTATGGTACAGAGACACCTACATCAAGAAAGGGCTCATCTTTCTTGTTCTCTCCCCGCCCTGCCCCCTTTCTGCTTTATTACAGCGCACTGCTATTTATAAGCATTATGTTATGACACTGGTGAATTGTACCATGTCTGGAAGATGGGTAAATATATTTTATTTTTTCATTTTCTCTATTGATTCTTTCACAAATACAAGTATCCTGTGAGTTGTATGAGTGTTATACATTATTGTTCTCTTGATCCCCACCCCCTCCAGAATTGTAATAACCCCTGAAGGGATTTCATCCCGAAACAAATTGGGTTTGTTGTTCATTGCTAGATTGTATTATGATATTTACTTTTTAAATTTGGAATTGTTTGTAGTATTTGTACCATCTACTGATTTTTCTTTTACTTCTTTATTATTCAAATACATTTATATTTATTTATATTATCCAGGATTTTTGTTTTGTTTCAGCAGCCACTTGGTGGGTGTCCTCAGTGATTGTGCTTGTGCCGCTTTCCCCCCCCACCTTCTTTTTTGGTTTTGTCCTGGCGGACTTCGCCCCATGGCAGGGCTAGGTGGGGTCAAACAGACATGTGGGTCCGCATTGGCCTGGATTGCCCTGGGTGGGCGGGCCTTGACCAGGGATGGTCTCCTGGGATCTTGCCGGCTACCTGTCCTGGGGCATATGCCGGCCAACATCTTTCAGGGACAGAACACACAGGCAGGTGTGTCTCAGACCAGCATGGGCCACAGTGTAGGATTTGGTAGGAACCAATATTAAGTACCATGCTTTTCAAAATCTCTCCAATTCCTGTAGAAGGTAATCTGCTAGTTATACTCAAGTCTTGTCATTGTGTTTCCTTTCTCATGGAGGGTTAGGGGTGCATGAAACCCTGGATGGTGGGGGAGAGTGGGTGGGTGGGATGGGGAAAGTGAGGGCAGGATTGGCAAGTGATGGGGTTGAACAGTTAGTGTATTGCAGAAGTGGGCAGGGTTGTTCACCCCCCCCCCCCCCAGTGGAGGGCATGATGTGTGCCAAATTTCAGAAAGATTAACTGAAGGAATCCAATTTTATAAGTAGTTACAATTTGTTATTTTACAAAATTCTGTGTACACATTCCTGGATGTAACAACTTTGTCTCCCATTTGATTTAGATGAAACTTGGCAAGATTATACCACTCCCCAAGGGTACTATCTCTTCCAAATTGTATCTCGGATCTTCAGGATGATCTCTGCGTGGTAGGGCCGCGGCTGTGGAACTCCCTTCCGGAGGAAGCTCGCCTGGCCTCAAGCCTTTTGATATTTCAGCAGAACTGTAAGACCTGGCTGTTTGCCCAGGCCTTTGGGAGGGAGGGGAGGGGGGGTGATTTTTAATCCCCCACCTATATATTTATTTATACCACCTTGTCTTATTAATATGTTTTATATTTGTATTTTAAAAGCGTTTTAAATTGTTTTATTGTTGTTAACCGCCCCGAGCTGCTGTGCAGGATGGGGCGGTATAGAAATCTATTAAATAAATAAA